>JAUMHM010000001.1:2959973-2997217 GCA_032362435.1 Melikaiella ostensackeni | reverse complement strand
TAAGTCCCCTTCAAGTCCCAGTGGAACGTTGCTGGAACGTTCCGCTCGAACGTTCCAAGAGGACGGACATTTCACACGGCCCAGCGACGTGCCTGGAACGTTCCAGTGGAACGTTCCTAAAGTCCCAGCGCCTAGTTCCTGGAACGTTCCCGGAACGTTCCGTGCTATTAGGGACAGTCCAAATACTATATCAGAAATTCATAATTCAAAATGGCGGATCCAAAAAGCAGGGATCGCTAGAAAGAAATAATTTGAAAAAGCACAAAAATTACTTTTTGAAAAACTTCGAGGTTTTTAACATTGTTTTTCTGATGTATTTTTATTAGTTGAAAACTAAAGTGTTCAACATATTTTTAAATGTGTGATAGAAGATTATAGTGTAAAGAAAAACAGAAGTAAAAAAAATTATTATTCATGAAAATAAAATTATGAAGATAAGAATTTTCTCAAATATGCAGTTTGCTAACACGTAAAACCTAGCCGTAGATATACTTTTCTAGGGTTCTAATATTGTATGAAACTCACGTTTAAAGGGTTTTTTTAGTCACCGATTCTAAATATCGCATCAAGATGTTGGAAATTCAACATGGCGAATTCAATATTGCCACAAACAGTTTTTAGAAATGATCCGATTTGAATAAAACACATTTTGTAACAGTTTTTGGATTTACAGATTCCAAATATTGTATAAAAAAATTCAAAACTCAAAATTGCGACGAGCATTTGAAAAAATTATGCGACTGGTATAAAGCTCATTTTAAGTGGTTTTTGAGACACAAATTCCAAATACTGCATCAAAGTTTAATAAAAATCCAAGTTGCCATTTTGGATCCGCCATTTTTAATTTTTGATACAATATTTTGGATCTGTGACTCGAAAAACCCCCTATAATATGAGTTTTATACAAATGTGATAAATTTTTTTACAAATTATGGCATAAGTGATCAATTATAAGTTTAAAATAATCAAAAACATTATCATAGGCTAATAAATTCTGTATGGATTAAAGAACATACGGCCTGCCCGATCAAAATTAGAAAAAAGTAAAAATATATTTCTAAAAAAATTGTTGACACAAAAGGTCTCAATTACTCTTCCTACGGTATCTTTTTTCAATCGAAAAAATTAATCTGGATACATGTTTCTTATCACTTAAAACTGTCAATTTAAAAAAAATGTTAAATTATTGAACTCTCATCTACTTTTTCTCCAAATGACATTTTTTGTACCCGCTTTACCAGTGCTTCGATACAGCAAAGGGAGATGTCTGGAGCATACTTTTTTTACTTCTAAAAGTTTGAAGTCAGTTACGAAATGGTACTCTCATATTTAATATTCGCGAACCTGTTGATAAATATGAATTTAATCGTGCGCCCCTGAATATTCCTATTTTCTAAAATAATTACATATATACACGTATGTAGATGTTGAGAGATTTTGAATTTCATTTTTCTAGTTTCTCTTTTCTGAAAACGAAAATTGTCCAATTTTTGAAAATCTAAATTTTTTCTTCTCAAAAATATATACGAGATACTTGACCTAATTTTTTTCTAATTCGTAACAAAAATACAAACCTTCAATTTATTTTTATTTATTAAATTTACAATCATTGCATATTTGCTTCATAAAATTTTTGAACTCCATTGCAATTTGTTTTCTTTTATCCAAGCTTGTTCTTCATATAAAAAAGGACAACAATTGGAAGATAAAATCCAAAAGCCATTAAACCACCGAATATATATGTAAATTTCATAGTGTTGCGTGGATCGAAAGGAAATACCTTTAAATAAATAAAAAATCAGTTACTTCTGAAACTCGGAAAACTATTGTATATTAAATTTCACAAATATCTTATTAATTTATTTTTGAAGAAACAACCGCTCCTGAGTTTTAAAGTGAAAATTCTGCAATTTAAATTTCGCACCAACATCGCAAAGCCACGCTTAAACGTAACCTCTGAAACTACAGAGGTAATGTTTCCAAAAGTATTAAAATAAAAGTGAAATAAAATATAATTAATAAAATTCAAATAGAAAATGTTAGCACAAATAATTATTTTTAAAGCTTACGTCTTTTGGCTCTTTGACCAATTTCGGATGCTTTATAAAGTAATTTCTCAAAAATGGTTTGACAGGCTGGACCAGTCTTCTAGTTTGCAATACTCTCAACATTTTCTATAATCCAGATTGTTTTTATATGCAAATTAAATCCGAGTCTCTCCAATATTTAATATTTAAGAACTTAATTCGTTGCTAAGAAACCCCAACAAAACAAAAACAGAAACTTGAAACGGAATAACTTCCGAATAGTGGTGTTTGGGCGGATATCTCTGGCATGCGCAATAGTTATTTCTATGTACTTTTAGAATATATTACTCAAAAAATATGTAGGAATTACTATTGCGCATGTCAGAGAATCCGCGTTCAAATACCACTGCTTCCGAATATTCTATCAGGTAAGTGAATAAAAGAATTTCTGTTGAAAAAAACATCTATTTATGATACTGTCGTCTTTTTGATGCTACAATTCCGAATCATTTTTCTTAAATCTATCGTCTTCTCAATTCATAAGAATATGATTTATAAATAAAAATCCTTGATTATCGTAACGAATTGCAAATTACATTCTTCATCTTTACTACCTTTTTTTTCTTAATCGTATTTCCCTGATCCAAGATTCAGAACAATACTTTAGTATTTACAGTTCCTGCGTGTTTAAAAAAGTTTTTTTTTTGTACAATACACGAATGGAAACTGTGAAAATACGTTATCAATGTACAGTTATAAGAAAATGTGCAAATATAATTAATTAGATTTCATTATTCGTAGTTTCCAGTCTAGCGTCGTTTGACGGAAATTAGTGGTGTAATATCGATATATCGAGTTTTTTATTGAACAACCGATATATATCGAAATGAAATGTCGGATTTCTTCGTTTTCATCCTCTCCTCAATTTTTTTCAATAAAAATAGCGAAATATCGATATTTTCATACATTCGATAGAGTAATTATCGATTGATATTGATATTTCATATTCGATATGAAATATTATAATTTATAATCTTCCCACTCTCTCCCAAATATATTTTATGACATCAAAATATCGATATTTTCATGTCGATATTATCGATTACCCTAGTTATCGATATTTTCGTTTCGATATTGCGTCAAGGATCGGTAAATTTACAACCATGGATGCCAGGAAGGATCCATTCTGCAGAGATTGTCGTGGCTATTTGCAGCAGCGACAAGAGTGCTGACTTTACTGTCGGTTCCATCAAAATTGGCTAGTGAATTCAGTCTTGAGATTATTGCCGTGACGGCACGAGTGACCATTGATATCAAAACTTCTCCCTTCATGTCCGCTGGTGCCTGGGAAGCATTTTCAGCGTCCTCTTGTTTTTTGTTGTGGTCTGCAATAACTTCATCTCGAAGAATTGCCCGCAAGATGGCGTGAACTTTAAACGAGGGCTGCACCAAACACCTCGCTGTTGCAATCGCACAGGCTGTCAGGGGACCGGAAACGCCTTTGGAAAAGGAAATTAAACTTAGGAAAATGTTTCCATCAAAGGAGAACATTCTAATTCATATTTTCCGGGATGCGGCAATTTCTTACGGTCATTTAAATTGAAAAACTTGAAGTAACAAAGCTGACAAGTTTTTATAATTGAAATAGGTATTCAAAACAACAGTTAAAATTAAAACGACTAGTAGATCAAAAAGCATCGAAAGATCGACAAACCTCAATTAACAGTTAAAAATTCGAAAATTAAAAATCTAGGAATTTGATGTTCAAAGGTTCAACAGTCGACAATTTGAAAGTAGAAGTCTTCAGAATTAAATTTAGATTTCGAAACCTAAAAAATGAGAAAATCTTGAAAAGAGAATCATTTAAAATTGTCCTTCCTTTAAACTTAACAAATAAATTGTAGTACTCAGCATTAAAAACTAAAACTTTTATAATCTCAAATGGTTCAAATTGAAGACTTACAAACTCGTAGCGTTAAAAGTTGAATAAATTTTTACAGATTTGAAGTGCTTATAATTGTACAATGTCAAATCAGAAGCCTTCAATAATAAAAAATTAAACGATATGAAATTGGAAAGTTAAAAATTGTGTTGTTTAAAATAAAAATACATAAAAATGGAACTATCTGAAATTGATACCTCAGTAATTGAATAATTTCTTTAATTTTAAATGGTTTTACAATGGTTACAATTTTAAAGTTCTGAATTTCTGATGTTGAACGCTGAATTTTCCATTTTTCGTTTTCATAAGTTTCAATTTTGCAATTGAAATTGAAATGGCTGAATTTTGAAAAGTAAAATTAACAATTTGGAGATTGTTAATATACTTAAAATAATTTAAATGTTAAAGGGTTTGAGTATACAAAAGTTTTAATATTACAATTTTTGATAATTCAAATTTTTTTCAGTTTCAAATGAAGTTCGCATTCGTTTAATTTTTAACGTTCTGTATTAGAAATCTTTTCATTTTTAATGTCTGACATTTAAAGTTACTTCATTTTGAACGTTGTTTTCAGAATAACTGAATTTTAAAGGTATTGATAATCTTTCCATTTTCAACGGTGAAAATGACGGTGAATTAATTTTTTTCATCAAAAAAATGTGACTAATCAATTTTAATGTTAAATTATAATTTTTGAACGTAATAAGAATTTAAAATTCTAGAATTTCAGAAGCTTTAACATTAAAACATTCAATTTAGTTTTCAATTGCAAATCGTAAAAATTTAATTGCTTTGAATTGCAAATTATTCCAACTAAAAACTTTTAAATTCTAAATTATTTAATTATGAACGCTTTTAATTAGAAATAATACAATTTTAATTCCTTTGAATTTAAAACAATCCAATTTTCAACATTCTAATCTGATATTATTTAGTTTTTAACGTTTTGAAATTGGCCTATTTTTGAAATTTTAATCTGAAATCATTCAGTCCCGAGACTCTCAATTCAAAATGAAATTGTTCAATTTTAAACGCTTTCAATCAGAAATGATGCAATTTTAATTCCTTTCTGATGAAATTTTCCAATTTTCAAAATTTTGGTCTGAAATTTTTCAATTCTGAGAACTTTTGAATTGAAATTTTTCAATTCCAAATTATTCAATTTTAAATGCTTTCATTTAGAAATGATACAAGTTCAACTCCTTTTCGTACCATTCGAAATAATGTCATTCTTTCAAAGTTTTACCTGATCTAGAATTGTTTGATTTGAAACGTTTTCAATTCAAAATCGTTCAATATATTTTTTTTTAAATTCAAACGCCTTCAATTCGAAATTATTAATTATCAATTATTGTCTCAAAAATTTAGAACTCTTAATATTTTAAAATTTCATCTCCAGCTACGTAAAAAATATTGGCATCCGAGAAAATATTTAAATTACGAAAGTAAGAAGTTTTTCAAACATATTTTACTAAGTAGAATTAATCATTTTTTAAATTACTTAACTCGTTTCAACAATTTTGAAACTATTAATATTTCAAAATTTATTATGGATTTTTGATTAACTTACGTTTTTAATATTAGAAAACAAAAATGCAGGGACGTAAACGTGCGCTTCGCGCGCGTGCATTTACTGCTAGTTTAAATATAATTTCATTTGATGTGATAATTGTCTAACTTTGAAGGCTCTGAATTTGAATCTATTCAATTTAAAAGCTATTTTTTTTGTAAATGAACAAAATTGTTAATATTCTATTGAAGTCTCAAATTGCTATCCAATAGTTCCGAGTAAGTGACGTTGTTGTTGCCACAATTCAAGTTCATCCAATCATTCCTACTTCATCCATTCTCTTCCAACTCACCAGTACTCGTCAGGAATTCCAAAATATTCGGTGTCAATCTGAAAGGAACAGGCCTGTTCGCATCCAAATCTCCAGTAGTATCGTCCACATCAAACTTGAAGTACGCAACATTGATCAGTCCAGAATCTTGATGAACGTACACCATATCCGGATTGAGCCTCGTCAGATGCAGAACATATTCTGCGAAACAGGCCAAGGAAAGCTGCAAAGTGAACTGCAAACAAAAGAAAATTAAATAAACCAACAGTTTTTCTTCATCTTCCCTCATTTTCTTTCCTTCCTCTGGAAAACATCAACCAACTCACAATAAACCTCAACCAAATAAAATCATAGATACCCATATTGCTGGGGTTTTCTAACAGTATGAAAATCCGGGAGCCCGGGGAAGGAGTGATTACACTAAAAACTACAGGGTGTCTACTCAAATCCTGAAGAAAAATTCCCTGAAAATTCAAGGTATTTTCCACGTATTTCGAGATTTTTCCAGGTATAATTTTTCTTAATATGGAGCCATTAAGAAAATTAAGTACTGCATTACAGTTAGTGAACTACATAAGTGAACTTTCAAAATAAACAAAATCATCAACTTGTCCTATCCTCTCATTGTTTAAGGAAATTTTGCATACTGTTTTCTCACCCATTCTTTCAAACACAATAATTTTTGTTTTATTCATGTTAATCTTGAAACCCATACTCTCCATGCTGGTGTCCAGTCTGCTCATAATTCTCTGCAAATCGTTGACTGATTCTGCCGTAACAATCTTATCATCTGCAAACGCCAATCCACGTACTTTCGCTGTCCAGAGATCAACACCTTCTTCGTCTAAGAGAGCCATTCCTAGACATTTGTCCATGTATATATTGAACATCCAGGAGGACATAACGCAACCTTGCCTAACGCCCTGCTTAATATCAAACCAATCGCTCAGTTGTCTATTTACTCTTACACTCGCTTTCTTACCATTATATATTGATTTTATTGCTTTTAGAATCCAACCATTCACTCCATACTCTTTCAAAACTTTCCAAAGTTTAGATCTATTCACCTTATCCAAAGCTCTTTCCAGATCAACAAATCCGCAGAAAACTTTTTTGTTTAATCTTAAACTTGTTTCTATGATCTGTCTCAAGCTAAATATCTGATCCGTGTATGATCTCCCTGACATAAATCCGCATTGGACCACCCAGATCCTTTCCTTAGTCATTCCCATGACCTTACCAATAAGTATTTTGGTAAATATTTTGCCCACGGTACTTAGTAGGGTAATCGCTCCATAATTAGTACGCCAAAAATTTAGAACTTCACCGTTCGCAGCAAACATATTCATAAATTTGCTCAGCCACACGAACGAATATCCGCCACCGCTCTTAAGCATTCCAGCGATGATACCATCCACATTAGCAGCCTTACCATTCTTCAGTTTCTTAATCACGGATATAATGTCGTCGATTAATTATTCATATTTTCGAGTTAGAAATTTTACTGATTTGTACAAAATTCGTATATGTGGCTTGAAATTTCAATAGTTTGGTATAAAATTCAACTATTTGGTTAAAAATTCAATCGTTTTGTTAAAGATTTGTCTTCTTGGGTAGAAAATTCAACTATTTGTATGAAAATGTACTTTTGTCAAAATTTATATTTTCGGGTTGAAAGTTCAACTGTTTTGTAGAAAATTCGTCTTTGGCTTGAAGACTCAACATGACGATTTAACTATTCTAGTAGAAAGTTTAAGTTTTTAGTTGAAAATCAACTTTTTAGTTGAAAATTCATATTTTCGAGTTAAAAATTCAAATGTTTTGGAGAACATTCGACTTCTTTCAACAATTTGGTTGAATTGTTTTTCTTTCTTGGCCCACAAATCTTTCTTGATTGAAAAATCAACTCTTGTGTTGAAAGTTCGTCTTTTTTGGTTGAATTCAACTACTTTTGTTTGAAAATTCAACTATTTGGTGAAAATAAACTTTTTTTGAAAATTCATATTTTTGGGTTGAAAGCTCAACTGTCTTGTACAAAATTCGTCTACTTGGCTTGAAGACTTGAAATTCATCTCTTTTGGTGTAAATTTCATCTTCTTTGATTAAAAGTGCAACTTTTTGGTAGAAAATTAATTTTTTTTGATCGAGGGTTCAACTATTTGATTCAAAATTTATGTACTTTGTTGGAAATTCACATTTTCGGGTTAAAAATTCAATTCTTTGACTGAACTATTTTATTGAAAACTCCTCTTTTTTGTTGAATTCAACTGTTTTTTATTTAAAATTTAAGTATTTTTTGGTTGAAAGTTGAACTACTTTGTTAAAAATTCATTTTTTTGGTTGAAGATTCATCATTTTAGTTGAAAATTCGTCTTTTTCGGTAAAAAATTAATGTTTTGTTTAATTTAAACAATTAATATGTTTAATTTAGGAAGTTCTGACGAATGATTACAGGATAATATTAAATATATTATCACCATCGAATGACTAAACAAATTAATAATACATAAAAAACATAACTAATTATTTCTTTAATTTCTTCCCAAGTCACATGAATTTGAATAATAATTGAAACAAACTTTTATTTTATCAACATACAGAAAATTCAGTGCATATTTAATATAATAATACTTTAAATAAAAGATATTTTCCTGAGAATAGTGAAAATGATAAAAAGAAGTTTGATTTAAATCAGTATAAATCTAGTACTATAAAAGTTACTCTTACAAATAAAAAATTATTATTATTTAATTTTGTATTACAATTTTTAGAAAAATTTTATCATGTTTGAAAAAATTCCCTGACATTTCCAGGTTTTTCCATGTATATAGAAATTACCCGACAATTTCAAGTTTCCAGGTTTTTCAGGTGAGCAGACACCCTGAACTACGTATGGATGCAAACTTACAAGTCAATTATATATGTGAAAATGTGTCAGGGGGGGGGGGGGGGCAAAGTCAAATTTGAACTCTACAAGATCTTTTCATAGACACCTATATTGTTGGGGTTTTCTAATAGTATGAAAATTCGGGGGAGGGTGGTTGAGGGAAGGACTGGGGGAGGAGGGCAAACCAAATTTGATAAAATTTCGTATTGTTATCGAAAATACGTATGTATGCAAAGTTCCCACTCGATTGAATAAGTAGAAGTGTCAATATTGGAATAAAAGATTTGAACCTAACATGCCCACACAGCAAGTCAAATAATTATAATAACAAAAAGACGCTCACCATCTTCCTAAAGGTCCAATAGTCAGTCGCAGCAGGAAAAGTCTTAAGAGCCCAATCCCTGAGCAATGTCCTCGGAACCATCGTCGTTTGCACCTCCTTCAAAATATCTCTCAGGACTTGATGACTCGCCTGAGATCCTCTCGCCTGAACAGTCGCAAGTCTATCATAATATCTGGCGATCGGGGCATCATGTTCAATCCTCATCTTTGCACAACCCTGTTTGTAGATGTCGAGCAAAGAAACCGAAGCAGGATTGTCTTCCACCAGCCGCATTTGTGGAGAAACGGCGACGACCCTCGGGACAGTGAAGTGAAGGAATCGGCGAGATGTTTCCTTCTGCCTTGTCAGGTAGTGATTGAGCATCCTCAGAAGTTGAAGAACTCGTTCCTCTCTTCTAGCGTCTCCTAAACCTGCATCGTTCACAACCAGATAGGGATAAAGACGCCCGTTGTGTCCGCGAATCCGAAGCCTTCTTGCTGCTGTGTTGTGACGCTGAACAACTTCCACCCTTGGCATAAACCTTGCGATCCTGACGTAGTAGTGCGAGTGCTGAAACATTGAATCAATAAGGTAAAGAGTCGATCTAAAATCAGATGGTGTCAAGTGGAAAATTCCTATTCATTTCCCAGTCCCGGAAAGCGACATATTTTCATGATATAGAGATTCATACCTTCGGAAGCAGGAATTCACCCGGCAGTTCAACTTCTGCTGTTTTCAGACTAAAGTTACTCAGAAAACGGCATTTTTCCTCGATCAGGAATGATCTGGAAAATTGTTTCAATTTTAGATCCACCTAAAAAATCTACTACATCAATCAAAAAAGCATCTACTCACTTCGGCAGTTGTTTCGTCTTCGCCTCCAGGATCTTGATCCACTTCTTTAGTTTGCTGATCAGATTATGCAGAAGCCTTGCGCCCGGAAGGGTGAAATCAAAATCACTTGTAAACTGTCCCTTCATCTTCTGGAAGACTGGATCCTGAACAGTCGCCTGAGCTCTTCGTGCTAATGACTCCGAAGCCGCTGACCCAAAGCTGTTGTTCACATTCTGCGAGGAGGAGATATTTTCTATTCCAATCCCGAAGGTTGAGACAAGTTTTTTCACAAAGTTCAGCGTGTGTGGCGTGATTGTCGCTGCACTAACCGCTCCTCGATTCTCAAAGGCGATCGCATAGCATTTGGCTAAACCCTGTCTCAACTGCCTCAGAACTTCCTCGTACCAAGTCTCCCTAAACCAAACCATCTGGTCAACAATTCCCTCTAAACTGGACAAAATCGTCGGATGAATGTCTCTCTGCATGTGCATGATCTTCGAACACCTCCACATCGGAGGCGTCGCCCTGATTGGTCCAGTCTCGGGAGCACCTTGCTGAACATTTCCAGAAGCTCGACCCTCACCATCCTGGGCTTTTCCTGCAGCCAGCTCGGCACTTTTGTACCTCTCTCTTTGTTCTATCTTTAATGTAAGGTAGAGAGTCCTGATTGAGAAGTATACGGCCTGAGGGAACATCCTACCAACTTGACTCAGGAGATTTAGAATCACATTTCCATCGTGACGTACTAAACACATCAGCAGCTGAGGGATCCAAGGAAGCCACTGGATTGGAGGAACACCGACTGCGAATTTATCAACCGCTTCCATTAGGGTTGACTTATCATCATCGTAAGTCAGCAGCCACAAGACTTTGGCCAAATACTTCCTCGATTTAGATTCGTTCTGATGTCTGCTCGCATGAAGGAAACAGGTGATTGCTGATACTCCAATCGAGATCTGCCTCGCATCTCTTGTGAAAATGTTCTCGAGATAATCGCCCCAAAGAGCCCAGGCTTTCACCAAAGTATCGTAGAGCTGAACAGCTGCTGAGAAAGCCTTGTTTGCTTCATCTGACCGTCCGAGTTGCGAAAGGAGCATTCCCTTCAGGGAATAGAACTCTGCTGTCATCTCTTTCGTAAAGTAGTTGAGATTCGTTGATTCGATGACCTCGAGTCCTTCCTGGAGTTCATTCTTACCAGCAATGGATGCCATTTGGAGATAACACTTGACCTGTTGCCTGATCTTCTGGAAGCAATCGACAATCGGGACACTCGGGATTGTGTAGATCCTCGAGAGGGAATCAAGACAGACGCCACAAAGATTGTGTTTCCTCGCGATCTTCCCGAAGTGAATGATCGCTTGAGCTGATGCATGAACTCCTAGCATTGAATGATTGGATGTCTGATCTTTCTGGCTCTCGTAGTGATTAGAGATGAAAGTGTAATGATGCTGCCTCCAGGTGAAGATGTCCGACCAGTGGCTCAAGTCATCAGCAATCACTGGTAATCTGTTTCGCCAGGTTTTGACGATCGCTTTCATGTCGTGGAGGGAAGAACTTCTTCCGTGGAGTAAACCTTGGTGAATCTGCATCGCCTCCTGCAGCTCCATGATCTGCTGTGCGGCTTGAAGAAGCGGCAGATGAATGTGACTCACGACATGGGGAAGTCTCCTCCACTCACGCATACATTGACCCGAAGCCGACTCGACGAAACGTTCCACTGCGTTGAGATGCTGATCCTCGCTGTGACAGATTGACAAAAAACCGCGGTAGAGGTGCACCTTCCAGGCCATCTCTTTCGGGCAGTTTTGTTCCACCTGTGTCAGCGCCTCCTTCATCAAAGGCCAGTTTGGAATTCTCCACGAACTCTCTAAAATTAAGAAAGGATTCCTTTCGTTCTTCTTGGTTCCGTATTCCAAGAGCAAATCCCACTGGTTAAGTTCCTTCGTGCATCTGATCCAGTGTTGTTCCCAGAGGATCGCTTCCCTCTGCATTTTGAAGGGAGCCGGAGTGCTGACATAATCCTGTTTGAACTTGGTCATCGCAAGATCATAAGCCCCTTGGGCTTGTTCAAAAAATCCTTGTTGTTCAAGAGCTGTCGCTTGTAGAGTTTCTTTGTAGTGGGCGTGTTTTTGCCAGAGTCCGGACCACATATCCTCTTCGCACAAGAGGGAATACATATCAGAAAGGGAATCCAGAACCTCGGCATGGGGACTATTGTCCGGTTCGAAGTCGTAGCAGTCTGATTCTCTTTTAGCTTTGAATTGGTTGTTCCCGTTGTCGAAAGCCATTTGTTCAAGACTAAGGGTCATCCGATGCCAGAGGTTGTGGGACTTTCCTAAGTATTTCATCACCGCTGGTCTCATCGGAACGGGAGGATTGCAATGTGCAAGGGCTTCGACGAAAGTAGCGATTGCGCTTGGATGACAGTCCTTCTGTATCACGTGAGTTCCACTACAGATGAAAGGCACCATCTCCGCAATCAGCGTATTCTGCTGGTGTTCGTCCAAAATACTCCAGAGCCTCGGAAACGTATCCAACCAAACTTGCTCCGCCAGATTAGTATCCATGTGACACAACTGTGCCGCCGCAATCAAAAGTTGCTCAGTCCTGATCTTCCTTGCATTTTCAAGGAACTCTCCTTGTTTCGCAATCAGCTGGGAGAGTGTAGACTTCCTCCCGGTCGCGATTTCTTCCGAAGCAACTGGGTCGACATTAGACAAATCCAGATCCATCAAATCGTCCTTCACATCCTCTCCGATATCCATCGGTTCTTCCTTCACGGATGTGTACAACAAGAAGTTTTTGTGTTCTTCCCCATCCGCCATGTTAATCAAAGCCGTAGCACTTGGGAGAAGAATGTCCTGATTAGACATCTGAATCTGAGTCGTGGAATTCGCCGTAACAATTAAAAGTTCAATGCACTGTTTGATCCAGTAGTACGCACCCATTGCGTCCCAACTCTGGCTGCAGATTATGTAGAGAAGCCTGTCGTGCAGACGACGCTTCATCGAGCCGTCGAAAACTTCGAAGAACTTGGCTCTGATGTGAGGCTGTATGTAGCGCAAACCATTGAGAAAAGCTGTTTCTAATTTGGAAGTCAGCTCTGAGGATTTTAGGGTGTCGTCTCTATAAACGAAGTTTACCAACTCCAGGAACTGCCCGTTGAGTTCTAAATCATCCGGGAATCGCTTATCAACATAGTGCATCATCTTCACCAAGAGGATCGATTTCTCTCGAAGAGTTGGGGTCTGGTTCATAGCGATGGGATTTTTGTTCTTCATCCATTCCTCCAGCATCTTCGTGATCGCTTTCATCACTTTCACGTCCTGCGTTTTCTCAATCAAACCAACGAGGATCGGTCCAATGAAGGATCTCCGCATATCCACACCCATGACTCCAACCCTATTCTTCACGAGATCAAGACTCAAGATTAGGAGTTCACTCCCGACTTGATTAGTTTCCGGCGTTACCGGTTGCAGATGATCTTTTGTCATTCGACTAAGCACTTTCATGAAGGGGGTTATCAATCTGTCTACGTAACTCTGATTATTCGTGCACGCTGCTTTCAGTACCATCAGAGTTCCGAACAAACTACTTGGAGTGGCATTTGCATTCTTGTCGTAAGTATTTAATCCATCAGCGATGAATTTACCAACAGTTGTGTAAAGTGTATCCAGCTCTTCGAACCTCGATCCGACGGTTGAAGATGTAGATTCGGTTGGGAACTGGGCCATCAGCTTAGAAAGGAGACCATGCACCAATCTTATCACTTTCGTGTTCGTACTCGCGATACAAGCACCCAATCCTCTCTGTAAGGGTTTCATACTCGTTAGAATCTGTTCTGGCTTCATCACTCCTAACAAGAAGGTCAGCAGCTCCAAAGCCGTGCAGATGTTTCCGTAGTTTGGCTGTGGATTATCCACACTTGCGAAGACTTTATCCAGCCAACCAAGCTTGAGATCGCAAGTCTGCGGCCAGACATCAGGCTTCAAAGCCATTTTTAAAAGATTAACACAGCGTCTGGAAAGCTGTTCTCCTGGGTTTCCTTGAGTGGTGGCCGTGTCGTTAACCTGACAAGCTAATCGCAGCAGGAAATTCAAAACAGCATCAGCGTGTGCCCTTTCGATTGGTTTTGTCGAACCCGGTTCCATCTTTGGAGTGATCATCGGAAGAGGGGAACTCATCCCTCCAGTTGCTAATCGTTTCATCCCCGTAGGATCATCAATTGATAATCTCTTCAAGGGTCCGATCATCGTTCCTGTTCCTCCCGTTTCCACATTCTCCGCTTCATCTTTGATTCTGTGCAACTCCCACTTGATAATCACCTCCGCGAGTTCCACAGCTAACCTCCTATGTTCTATCGTCGCTGTGGGACTGAATCCAAGTCTCTGGATCGAATTAACCATGTGCTGGACGAGATGATGTCTCACTGGGTAGTAGACCTTGTAATGCCTGACGACGAGTTGCAGAATGTGGAAAAGCTGCTGCATGGAGTGTCCCTCCTCGACAATAATCTTCTTAGTCCAGTGGGTGAGCATCGTGTTGCCATCTTCCATTCTCACCGGCATCGCTGGGGTCAGGATTTCGAGAGCCTGTCTCACGACATTCCTGGCTTCAATTGCATGAGCCTTGAGAAGACTGTGAAATACTTGTAGAACGATTCTCTTATGGATCGCGAACTTGGCGATGATGTGGCTCAGGAGTAAATGACCGTGATACCGAGTTGTGGGATCAACACAGTTCTTTCCCAAGAGACAGGGCCAGGCAAAGGTCATCAGACGACGTAGTTTGTTGCCCTGTCGCTTGTTCGTGACATCATGAATGTGCTGAGATGCCTGCTCGACCAATAAACAAGAAAACTGCAAAAGAGATATCCTCACACAGTCGGCCGAACCGAAAGGATTGTCTGGATCGATGATCTTGGTGATGAAGGCTGACACGACATTGTTCGGGTTATCCTGATAAGGCATTGGTGCTCCTCCCACTAATTTCATCCCCTCTCCTCTCTCGAAGCTGGTCGCGAAACAAGGTATGATGATATACTGTAGTACCTTCGCCTTCAACTCCTGGGACATGTTGTTCGTCGGGAAGTGCTCAACAAATCTGAAAAAGGCGTTCCTCTTCCATTCAACTGTGTAATCCTGAGCCACAGTGTTTTCCAAAAAGTCCCGCAGAAACTGGAAATCGGGAATGAACCTGTCACAGAAAGCCCGAAGAAGCTGGAAGAGAAGGTCGATATCATTGGGATCGTGTTTGAAGTAATGGAGTAAAATTTTAACAACGAGCTTCGGCTCCTTCCAATGGCAGAAGTCAACTTTTTCAACGTTCTTGTGCAATGCTTGGTATGCGTCGTTGCACCAAATCTGCTTCATCGCTGCCACTAGTTGTGCCTGGGTTGGCAGCCACTGTTCATCAAACTTGATCAGGATTGAGACGATCCTTATTGCCTGATGTTGAAGTTCACTCTTCTCTGTTGAATTCAGATTTGAACTGTTATCGGATTGCGCAAGGAGCATCGTTATCAGCCGATTTGTACTCCCATGCAGCACGTCTCTGAAGGATTTGCCTTCCTTGTTCTTGATCAGAAACTCAAGGAACCTACTCCACTGTTGATCCTTGATGTTGTTGTCATGAAGGAAGAGGTTTAAGGTCTCAGACGGATAACGGAGCAAAAAGCGCATCAAGGGAACTCTAAATGGACTCGAAGCTTCGACAAGAAGTGACTTCTCAGTCTGAAGCACAAGTCTGCACAAGACATCGATGAACTTGGGTGTCGCAGCCGGAATCTGATGAAATATTCCTATAATCGTTGCAATTTTTTGCTCATTTTCTCCAGATCGAGAAACTCCCTTGTGTGCCTGGATCAAGTTTTCCAAGAGTTTCTTTAAATGCTGAAGCAACTGCTCGCAGAGGGTGATACTAAAAGTGCTGGGGAACAGTTGTGTCAGGTAGGATAACCGCTTAACACAGTTGAGACTCAGGTTTCTGTGGTCGCCCAAAGTCAGGAGCATTGGTCTCATGATCGCGTGAACAAGTTCCATGTCAATTTGAAATCCGGCGATGAATTTTTGCATGCATTCGAAGGCTGCTTGCTGGAGTTCAGCGTTCGGCTTCTCCAGAGCTTTATAAAGAACTGAGAAGATTTTCTCTCGATAGGCGGTTATATAATGACAAGCGGCTAGAGCTCGAAGGGCTGATTTCTTCAGAGGAATAAAGTTTGATATAGATTTATAACAGGGTAGTTTGTTCAGGTTCGCGTCTTCAGTTTCGCAAAGATTGTGGAGCTCCTGGAAGAAGACTTTGTGTTCAATAATTGTCAGATCGATAGTGAACAACCTGGGGGACAAAGTTGTGCAAAAGGTGTTGCCGTCCATGAGACCAATCTGGGCATTGGCTGGTTGATGTCTCAGGAGGTGTTTCTTGGGTGGTATCATGTCAGCAAGAACTTCCTTGTGTGGTTCCATCACTGCTGTTACTGTCTTGTTCTGAATTTCGGCAAGGAGTCGAAGTGAGGACATCGCTTGTTCCCTTACCAAGGTGTGGGGAGAAGTGACTTGTCTCACTAGCTCATGAGTCACTTCGTAAAGACTCTTGTTCTGCGCTTCTTTCATTTCAGTACTCAGATCCTGGAGTCCTGGATTGACACAGACCCGTAACATCTTCTCGAGATTAGCCTTCGCCATATCAATCGCTCCATTTGAGACTTCGCCAGTCAAATCCATCATGACGAACATCAGCGCCTTGAGGAAGACAAAAAGATGATTCAGTATCCACTTGGTTGACATTCTTTCGAAGAGGAACTTGATCGCAATGCAACCACCCAGTTTAGCGTACCAGGCTCTTTCATAACAAAGTGAACACATCCGATCAGCTAGGTATTCCATCAGTGGAAGCTGACAAGCTCTTTCCTTCGTTCCTAGAATATTCGTCGCTGTTTCGAGAATTAAAACCAAAGATAGATGTCCAGGTTTGCAGAGTTCTTTTTCTTCATGTCCCATGATAACTGCGAGTGCATCAATGAGCACAAGGGGATCCTGGCCATGCATTCTACCATGCCTTCCAGTGAGAGCAAAGGGTCCAGCCTGTTGGGCTATCGCCACCATCGTGTAGTGCCTTACATAAGAGACCATCGTCCCCAGAACCGACTGCCTCAATTCTTTGATTGCCGCAGCAACAAAGAGTCCCGTCAATGCTGTCTGCTGAACATTTCTAGCAACAGCGTCTCCGATTTTGTAAAACTGGCCCTGTTGATGTGGTATTTTTCCTTCCTTGAAACTAGGATGCATAAAGAGTTTGTACAACGTCGCTCTGTCATCATCAAGTCGAAGAGAGGCTGCTAAGTAGCAATTGATGACCTCCCAACATTGTCTGCGATAAAACGAATCAGTGGTGTTGGATTTCAAAGCTGTGAAGGCAGTTTCGACGACCTTCTCTACCGGGAAGTCTATCGGCTTTGATGGCTCCTGGAAATAGGCGATAATTGCTGGGGAGTTTGTCTCCCGGTCGTTATACTCCAGTTTCTGAGGTTCTATCATCATCTTTCTGTTTCCCCCTCCGAATTTCCCTAAAACTCTGAAAGCCACGTGGGCTACTTGATCAGTCGGATTGCGCAGAGTCCTCCACAAGGCTTGCATCAGATCCGCTCGGACGGGTTGGATGTGTTCGTACAAGAAGTCGGGTTGGAGATTATCGACGCAGAGTTCAAGAGTTCTTAGTCCTTGACTAACTAAGGTGTGGCTTCCATTTAAGGCTGAGACGAGTGGATCCATTAGCATTGGTAGGTATGGAAGAAGAGAACTGAGCCTGACAGGGACGGTAAGACAGAGTTCTACAAACAGATCCTTCATGTGTTGTTTGTGAAGACCCGACTGAAGTCTGTTCAGCCCTTCCAATAAATTAGGGAGCAGAGGAAGGAACTCCTGATACAGAAGATCATGCGATCCGCCACCGATGGATCTGAAAAGCGCCCGAAGGAGGAGAAAGTAGTTGTAGGGTTCCCTAGCAGACATTGCGAGTTCCATCGAGCGGTTTACGATCTGGTGGAGATGTGGACGCAACATGTGTTCATTCTCCGCTGGGAAGAGGGAGACACTCCCAAAGACAAGTTTGAAAAGTCTCAAGTAGAGATTGCTCCTGTCGACGTTTGATCCCATGTCGTCCATCCTTTCGAGAAGATATTCCACGAGAACGGTCGCGAATATTGGAGAGGTTGTTGGGTTAGCGAGAAACGAGTTCCCAACGACCTGAAGAGCACAGTTTTTGAAGATTCGCTCCACCATGTAGTCAATTGTCGTCGAGAATATTTCCTGAAACGTCTGGGGGTTCATCATAGAAAAGACTCCGCTGAAGTGTTCCAAGACTTCCTTTTCCTCCTTTGATCTGAAAGTTTGAGCCTGCGCTGGTCTGTTTGGTTGGGTAATCGCTCCCATCGCTGGAGGACCAATCATGTAGATATCCAAGGCTTGCAGAGCCCACTTGACCAATCGGATGAAAACCAAAGTCTCCTTGGGTTGGAACTGTTTCGGATGGAGGGCATCGATCGATTTACAGTTGGCACACCCCCAAGTGATCGTTTTTACTCCACAGACCAGAGTCTTGACAAGACTTCTGTAGTCCGCGACGTTGTAATTTGCTACCTGGGACACTGGGAATCCGAATTTAGACTTGCTCTCGTCCACATCTGCTATTCCCGGCTTGACATCCTCGGCCTTGAGATCAGGTCCAGCGTTTGTCTTTGCCTTGTTCATCAGAATTGGCATCTGTAACTTGGTGATGATTTTGAACTTTAGGACAAAGACTTCCAACATTCGCATCAGGAGTTCCCTGCACTGGGTGGCGTTCTCGGCGTCAATCCGGAGTGTGATGCATTCAACAAGGTTTAAAAGAAGTTTGCACGACATCGTTTGTATAGATGTTGGCAGACTCTGATCATGGACGTTCTTGCTGAAGAGGTGTATGGCTCTTGCGAGATCAGAGATAGGAAGCTGCTTCCGAACATGGTGAACGAGGTCGGCTAGAGTCGAGTAAGCTAAAGGCCTCAAGGACTCGTGGGTTGTCCATCCGTAACCAAGAAGGACTTCTTCATTGAAGAGGTGTTCCATATGCGGGATGAATTTGGTCTTCAAATCGGTGGCTAGGATATGCCTCGTAGCGATGAGAAGTTCCTTTCTTAGATGAGCAACTTCCATCGGACAGAGTGTCAACAGTCCGAGCATACCCTGCACCATCATTGTGCTGTGTTGGGAAACCACGTCCTGATAGATCCTGATGATGTAGGCAAGAAAGGAGAGAGTCTTGATCTGGGCTCCCATGAAATCCACAAAAACCTCTTTGTTGAATCCCGCAGAAGCTCTGTGTTGGGGACTAGGTTGAAGAGTAATAGTATTCATGATCAAGGGAATGAAATCCGAAACGTCCTGGTGGACATTTAGTTTGTATATCTGGTACATCAAAACGACAATAATCGGAAGCTCCTGAAGAACTTTTAACGAAAGGACAGCCTTGGGAATCAGGTTATAAGTAATCGCAGTTCCGTCTGGAGCCTTTTTTTCGCTCTGGATCACAGTTATTGTAAAAGTTTCCTTTAAAAGGGCTTCGATGTTTATCTCTGATAAATCGTTCACCTTTAAAGGTGGTCTCGGTTCGAAAATCTTTGGCAGGTTCTTCGGCAATTCGCTGTAAATTGACTTAACAAATTGTAGGAAATGTTGTATTTCTGGGTTAAAGGTTGGCCTGTACTGTTTGTGAAGTTCGATGATGATTCTGAGGCCTACTAGGATGTTTTCCTCGTTTTCGGTTTCTAGGAGTTTTAGCATTAGACTGAGGATTTGTTTCACGTAGGGTCTTAGATATTCGTTCGTGGGGAGCCTGTGGATCATTTCGAGGATCAACTTCCTGACTTGCTGGATGTTGTATTCTGATATAAAGTGGGGCTCTCCATCCTGGAGGATCTTAAGGAAGATCTTCATTAGGTGGTCCAGAAATCCTGGGTACTGGGAAGAACACATGATGATCTCAAAATTTTCCGAAAGCTCTTGGGCGGCTTTCAGCTTCAGTTCGTCTTTTGAGTTTGGATCACCTAACATGGTCACGTAAGACCTGTAGGTGTTCATTTGGGTTGTTGGGTCCGGTGGCGCCATTGTGTCTTAGGTCAAGTTTTTAGCAACTGATCTGAAATAAAAAATCCTTTTCAGAGAATTTCGCTTTTAGAGATCCCTTGCAGACTTTGCAATCCCTTTGAGAACATTCCGGTAATTATAACAAAATGGATCCCATCTAGTAGTAGAAAAAATGAAAATAAAGAAATTGTGTGAGGCGCATTTTTATAGGGTTTCAGGGTCGCTGGATTCGAATCTGATATCAGAATTTCGAAATTGAAATTACTGTTCTGCCCGTCATCGAAAGGGTGAAATTCAACATTGTTTGAATAAATTATAATTTCAAAAGAAAAAGATTGTTAGGAATAATTTCAAATCGAGTAAAAATCGTCGAGTTTGTAGAAACGTAATAAAACTATTTTAAAAACTAGTCTGCGAGAAGTATGGGCAATTTAATAATCAATGAAGAAGCGCCTGCTGAGTGGAGTAAACAACCCTTAGCAACAACATTTACCTCGTTTTCACTTCTTTTTACTACTTATCATTACTTATCACTATTTATCACTCAATTAACAGTTTTTTGTAGAATCAAAACACTGTAATGTTTATTGAACTACAATTTTCATTTTAGTATATATTTTTGTCGAATTTCTGTAAGGATTGATACTGAACGCGTTGCTGAGTCGTAAATTCGAGTAGAAACACCTGATATGAGAGTGTATAACTCTATAGCAATGTTTGATAGATATAAGAAGCATAAGACACTCAGAAACGAAATCGAGAATTTAGTTTCAATGAAATTCTCGTGGGATAAACGTCGACTTTAAGAAGTAAAATTCCCATTTTTGAAGAATTTTTTCATTTCTATTTTGAGATTGTTTCATACCAGAGGTTAATAGTTTTTATACTTTTGACGTAACATGTTGATTAATTTTGTTGCGCCTGTTAATTTTAGAGTTATCAATTTTTTAGATTAAAATAATTAAAAATGGACGAGAAAACGATTGACTCTATTTTTGCGGGATCTTTAAAATCCCTGCCACCTGTGAGTTCAAAGATTGTCAGAATTTTCACGAGTTCTACTTTCACTGGTGAGTTTAAAAAAAAAAAATTGGTTACATTGATCGAAATTGATTTTTATTCTAGATACGACGATGGAAAGAAACACACTCATGGCACAATGTTATCCAAAATTGAAGGATTATTGCAGAGAAAAACATGGATTGGAATTTCAGGTAAGAAAATAAAATCAGAAAAAATTGATTAAATAAACAAATAAATAAATAAAATTAGTTTGAAAATAATGCAATAAAAATTTGAGTAGTTACAAAATTAGGAAAAAAAATAAGTATTATTAAAAAAAGAAGAGTGCAAAATTATTTCAATTTAAAAATACTTGAAGAGAGAATAAATAAATAAATTGAAAAAGAAAAAAATGTTAAAAAGGAAATTTTACAGTAGGACTAGTTCGATTTTTGAAGTTGACCTAGAGTTGAACTTCTGACATTCAGTATGCCTGACAATAAATTGATTTCGGTGGTACCAGGCACGAAGTCTCACGAACTTTTAGGAAAGAGATTCAAATTTTAAATCTGGGTCACTCGCAATTAATAAATTGAGTTCAAAAATTAAAAGGTTAATTAGAACTTATTTTCTTCTACAAACCCTTTTTGAAAAAATTTTATAATTAAAAACACAATTACTAAATTAAATTAATATATTAAATTACTACATTAAATTATTTCAAAGGTATTTAAAACCAAATTCATTAATTTTTCAATATTTTTAATTAATTTTCAAAATGGGAAAAAATTTGTAATATTTTTAGTTTTAATTGGTCAAAAATGATTTTTTAAAGGTAGTGGACATGAGGTGGGGAGTTCGTGACGAAGCAACAGACGATCACATGACAACCGAGTTATGTATGCGAGAAATCGAAAATTGTCAGCGATTATCGATGGGTCCCAATTTTGTGGTAAAAAATTTAAAATATCATATTTAGAGTAGATATTTAGTGTGAATTTCAAATAAAGATTTCTTTTACCATCAATTACCGACATGAAAGATGTTTTTCGGCAGACACGAATCCATTTACAGGGTAGTCGTTTTAATCGAGGAAAAAATTCCCAGTTTCTTCCCAGTTCGCAGAAATTTTTGACGGTCATTAAAATTAAAAAATTCGAACTCTTAAATCTGAAAATATTTTAAATTGAAATAATCAAAACTAAACTGCAAATTAAAGCACTTAAAGTGGAACTCCTTTGAATTTTAAAGTTTCAAAATTGAAGCTAAACAATTTTTTAATTTACAAGTTTTTTATTCAAGTGCTCAATAATTTAGACGTATAAAATGGAAGCTTTCAACACTTTTCAATTAAAAAACTTTAAATTTCAAAGATTTCCAAAATTTCAAAAGATTTCAGAAAGGTTTCAATAGACTTCAAAAGAATTAACAAAGTTTTTAAATATTTAGCAAAGATTTCAATGATTCCAAAAGATTTAGAAGATTCCAAAATATTTCAGATTTTGAAGATTTCGCAAAGATTTTAAAGACTTCAAAAACATTTCAAAGTTATCAAAACAGGTAACAAAGTTCTTAAATATTTCAAAAGGATTTCAATGATTGCACAAGATTAAAAAATATTCTAGAAGATTCCAAAGATTTCGCAAAGATTTTAAACATTTCAGAGAGATCCCAAGAGAGTTTAAAAAGTTTTTAAATATTTCACAAAAATTTCAATGATTTCATGAAGATATCAAAAATTTCACAAATGTTTCAAAGATTTCAAAATACATATTTCAAAAGATTAAAAAAATTTCGCAAAGATTTTAAAGATTTCAAAAGCGTTAACAATGTTTTCAAATATTTCACAAAGACTTCAGTAATTTCATAAAAATTTCGCAAAAATTTTGAAGATTTCAAAAGAGATAACAATGTTTTTGAATATTTCACAAAGACTTCAATGATTTTATAAAGATTTCAAAAATTCACAAGCATTCCAAAAATTTCGAAACATTTCAGACGATTCTAAAGATATCGCAAAGATTTTAAAGATTTCGAAAGTGTTAACGAAGTTTTTAATATTTCAAAAACATTACAAAGATTTCGCAAAAATTTTTAAGATTTCAGAAAGATTGCAAAGATTTCCAAAGAGTTTAAAAAGTTTGTAAATATTTCATACAGACTTCAATGATTCCAAAAGATTTCAAAGATTTCAAAATATTTCAAAATATTTCAAAAGATTCAACAAAGTTTTTGAATATCTCACAAAGATTTCAATGTTGCCAAAAGATCTCAAAATATTTTAGAAGATTTCAAAGATTTCGAAAAGTTTCAAAGTTTCCAAAAGATTTCAAAATATTTAACGAAGTTTTTGAATGTTTCACAAAGATATCAATGATTCCAGATGATTTCAAAGATTTCAAAATATTTCAGAAGATTTCCAAAAATTTCAAAAGATTTCAAAGATTTTAGAAAGGTTTCAATAGATTTCAAAAGAGTTAACCAAGTTTTCAAATATTTCGCAAAGATTTCGAAGATTCCAAAATATTTCAGATTTTAAAGATTTCGGAAAGATTTTAAAAACTTCAGGAACATTTCAGAGTTATCAAAACAGGTAACAAAGTTTTTAAATACTTCAAAAGGATTTCAATGGATCCAAAAGATTTAAAAATAGAGATTTCAAAAGTGTTAACAAAGTTTTCAAATATTTCACAAACATTTCAAAGATTTCGCAAAAATTTCTAAGATTTCAGAAAGTTTTCGAAGATTTCAAAAGAGTTAAAAAAGTTTTTAAATATTTCAAGAAGATTTCAATGGTTCCAAAAAATTTCGAAGATTTCAAAATATTTCAGAAGATTTCAAAGATTTTAATAGATTTCAAAAGATTTAACAAAGTTTTTAAATACTTCACAAAGATTTCGATGATTTCAAAAGATTTCAAAATATTTGAGAAGATTTCAAAGATTTCGCAATCTTTCAAGTTTCCAAAATATTTCAAAAATTTTAAAATATTTCAAAATATTTCACAAACATTAAAAAAATTTCACAAAGATTTTGAAAATTCCAAAAGATTTAAGAGATTTCAAAAGAATTAACAAAGTTTTTAAATATTTCACAAAGATTTCAACGATTTCATAAAGATTAAAAAAATTTCACAAATATTTCAAAGGCTTCGAAGATTTAAAAAATATTTCAAAAGATTTCAAAGATACCGCAAAGACTTTAAAGATTTTAACAAAGTTTTTAAATATTTCACAAAGATTTCAAAATATTTCAGAAGATTTCAAAGATTTCGCAAACATTTTAAACATTTCAGAGAGATCCCAAAAAAGTTGAAAAAGTTTTTGAATATTTCATAAAAATTTCAAGGATTTCATAAAGATTTCAAAGAAGTTCACAAACATTTACAAATTTTCACAAAGATTTTAAGGATTCCAAAAGATTTAAAAAATTTTAAATATGAAGTTTAAAAAAATTTCGCAAAGATTTTAAAAATTTCAGAAACATTTCAAAGATTTCAAAAGAGTTAACGACAAAGATTTCAATAATTTCATAAAGGTTTCAAAATTTGTTTGTCTTTTCAAATTGTTTAATTCTGAAGAGTTTCAAATTGTTTAATTCTGAAGAGATTCAGAATCGTCTTGTAAAATCAATTATTGTTCAATTTTTAATACTCGAACTACAATTCAGTTTCCAAAATAATTAATTGATTTATAGTTACACATGATCAATTTAAAAACGTTTTTTTAGCAAAAATGTTCCATTTCAAAAGCTTTTTATTTTCAATTGTTCAAGTCTTCAAAAATGCATTTTGAAATTCTTTGAATTGAAAATGTACGCTTAAAAATGAAGACCTAAAATAGAAAATTTTTAAAGTAAAAGATTTTAGAATTACGCATTGTAAACTGAATGATTTCATAATTGAAAAATTTAACAATTGAACGTAACATTTAAAAAAATTGTAATCGAACTTATTTCAAATTGCATTATATTTTGTGATATGAAATTTGGGATATTTCAAGTGATTGGATGGATTTTTCTTCTAAAAATTTGTAAAATTCCCGGTTAAAAAATAAATTCACTGTCATTTCCCGATTCATCCCGATCTAAAAAAATCCCCGGTCATTTTCCGGTTTACCGATCCAACGGCCACCCTGATTTAGCACAGAAAAAACCAAACGTCAATAAATGTTGGTAATAGGAATCTATATTTAGAAATTTTACTCTAAAACCTACCAAACGAATATTTCAGGTATTTCTGGGCCAAAAATATGGCTACAGACCAATTCCAACCTACGTTTTGAGTTCGGAGTTGGAGATGTTGAGGAACGAACTCGATAGTCAGGGAATGGATGTGAATGTTTTGGACACTTGGTACAAAAAAGACAGCAATGCGGTCCCGCCGACAAGCATTTTGCAACCCATATCCTCCATTTTGAAAAATTTCAACAATAAAGTAATAACATTTTTTGTTGAACTATAAATAAAAAATTAAAATAATCATTATTTTTAGCGAATTCCAAAACTGCAACAAGAGGATCAAGCAATTTGGTGGGATACCATGTGCAAAATGCAAAAATTATTCAGAAAAGGAGCTCAATCACTTTTCAATAACGGGAAATTTGATAAGGATACAATGCATAATTATTTTATGTCTGGTAACACGAATTACCAATCAAAAAAATTGATAAATCGAAAAAAAAATCTTGCAATTTAAATTGCGCGCCAGAATCACTTTGAAATTCACTCTGGCGCGAAATTTAAATTCCAAAAATATATTTTTTCATTTTGAAAGTTACTTAATATTTTAAATATTGAATCTTATTTTCAGTAACTGAGAGAGAAGTAATTAATGGAATATTGAATGTGAAGAATACAAAAAATCACTGTTTGGCTTACGTTCGGTATATAAATAATATCAACCTCCAAAATTTACGAAAGGCTAGTTTATTTTTGGACATTGCTAATCGAAGTTTGGATAACGAAGCTTCAAAATTGTTGGCTGATCTCAGGGACGTTCGATTGCCAAATAAAATAGAAAGTGTAAATTTGCAAAGGTTCTCAAGGGCTATTTCTAATTACACATTCCGGCTACCGAAATTTCCCGACTGGTTTTCTCCCACGCTAAACTGGTTCATGTCTATGCAAAAAATTGTTAACATGCATTTTATCATAGAAAAGAACTATCGAAGGTTTTCAGTGTCGGCAAATGTCGGTAAAATGAATCTGTCTTAAATTTAAAAAAAAAGTAAACAGTTTCTTTAATTTTATAAATTTAGATACACGGTCGAATGGATTGGAAGAGAAGGTTTGGATACAGAAACTCATGGAGAGTATCTTCAGCATTTTATCACCCACTTTTATCGAAATATGGTGAAACTTATCGACAGAGCGATGAGAAAAGAAGACAGTTCTGCTCAGGGGCAAATCATCACTGAAATTTTGCAACATTTACACGCTTGTAACAACTCAGTCAGGGTATTTTTTCATAATTTAAAATTATATTTTTAAATTTCGTGCCAGAATCTCGTGAAAAATGAGGTTAAATTTTGTGTGTGGCCTCGCGTCATTCTGGCGCGAAATTTAAATTGCAGCATCGACTTTTTTCGTTATAAAAGTATATTTTAAAGATAAAAATATTTTATTTTCTCTCAATTTCAATATTCAAATATTTAAATTTTATAAAATTTCGATTTCAGGTCTTTTATGGACGTGAAGATAATTTAGAAAAAATCAAAGTCTACATGCTCGACGATGGAGAAAAGCCATTAGTTTTGTACGGTGAAGGAGGTTGTGGAAAAACTTCCCTTTTAGCAAAAAGTGCTGGATTGTCTAGCAGTTCTTGGCTCCTTGGAAAAAAACCAATCAGCATTATTCGATTTTTGGGAACTACTCCAGACAGTAGTGCTTTGACTCCAACTCTGATATCCATTTGCCAACAGGTAAAATTTAAAAAAAAAGTGGAAAAAAATTTAATTTTTAGAGAATTATTCAATTTTATAATTAAATTTACAGATTTCGTACAATTTTATGCTGCCCTTTGAAGAAATTCCAGATGATCTTGTACCTTTAACGGCTCATTTCAAACACCTTTTGACTCTCGCAACTCCAGAGCAACCGATTTTATTATTTTTGGATAGTGTCGATCAATTGACTGGAGTTCAGGGAAATAAATTGTCCTGGTTGCCTACGAGACTCCCGCGAAATTGCAAGGTATTGGCGATAAAATTGAGGTTATGTTCAAGTGTGGCCTCACGTCATTCAGGCGGGAAATTTAGACTTCAAGATTTGTTTCTCCTTTCCGATCAAGTTTGTCATAATATACTAAAGGAATTTGCAACCATTTTGCAGATGATTCTTTCTTGTTCTGCGGAAGAATCAAATCCAGTAATTTCTCGAGATTATCATCTTTTGAGAAGAATGATAGACACCGAAGAGTGTTTTATAGAAGTAACGGCTCTGGGAGAAGATTTGGCGATGGACGTGATAAGGTGAATTTAGATACAATTCCTAGCAATGTGCCGTTTCAGAAATTTATATTTTCTGAAAATTTCAGCTTAAAGTTTCAATGAAAAGTTTCAAAGTCAGTGAAACTTCAGCATTTTAAGCTATATTTATAATAATTATAGATGAAAAAATGCCTAATTTACATTTTAAAAAAAGATTTTTTAATTTAAAAAACTACATCTTACTTTTAAAAAAAGTGTCGAAACTGTTTTAATAATGAATCAACTGAGTCAGAAGTAACATAAGGCTGTTAAATTATTACAGATGCTAATAAAAGCGCCAAAGTTTGAAATTTTTATCATGATTGATAATCGTTCAATTCATACACTTTCCATAAATTGTGTACGTGAGACTTATTTATATTTTAAACATTATTTTATTGTCATTTTTAACTTCCGTTTCTTGTAAAAGAGATTAATTTTCTACCAAAAGAGCTGAATTTTCAACCAAATGGTTGAAATTTTAAACAAAAAAGATTAAACCTCAACCACAAACAGTTGCATTTTTAAACAAATAGTTGAATCTTCAAGACAAAAAGACGAATTTATTATAAAACAGTTGAATTTTCTACCAATTTCTCGAATTCTTTAACCAAAAAGATTAACCTTTACCCAGAAACAGTTGCATTTTGAACGAAAAAGGCGAATTTTCTACAAAACAGTTGAATTTCAACCCGAAAATATGAATTTTCAATCAACAAGTTCATTTTCAGCCAAAAAATTAATTTTCAACCAAATAGTTGAATTTTGAACTAAAAAAATCAATTTTTAACCAAAAATGGAATTGTCAAAATAGCAGTTCAAAAAATTAATTTTGGACAAAAAAAAGAATTTTGAACAAAATATTTCAATTTTCAACCAGAGATTGTTCTTCAACTAATAAAATGAATTTATAACAAAGTAGTTCAACTTTCAACCAATTAGTTGAATTTTCATCTGAAAACGACCAATTTTCAACCAAAATGAATATTTAACAAAGAAGTTCAACTTTCAACCAAGTAGTTGAATTTTCGACCAAAAAAGATAAATTCACAATGAAAAATATAATAGTTGAATTTTCAACTAAGAATGATAAATTCACAACCAAAAATGGAATCATTCAATTCTCAGTTGAAAAAATTGATTTTCAAACAAAAAAAGAACGAATTTTCAATAAAATAGTTACATTTTATAAATGAATCAAATGAATTTTTAATAAAAGAGTTCAACCTTCAATCAAGTAGATAAATTTTCAATTAAAAATTTAATAGTTGATTTTTCAATTAAAAACAATCAATTTTCAGCAAAAATAGATTAGTAATATTTTAAATTAAGAAAATGAATTTTCAACTAAAAAAAAACGAATTTAAAAAAAAAAGATAAATCTTCAACCAAACAGTAGAATTTTTAACAAAAAGAGATGAATTCAGAAATAGAAATATAATAGTGGACTTTTCAATTAAAAAGAAATAACTTTTGTTTGAAAATTCGACTACTTGATTGAAAGTTGAACTACTTTGTTGAAAATGCATTTTTTTAAAGATTCACCTCTTTGGTTGAAAGTTCAATTATTTGGTAGAAAATTAACTTTTATGTTGAAAAATAATTTTTTCGGGTTGAAAATTCAACTGTTTTGTAGAGAATTCATCTTTTTGGCTTGAAAATTCAACATTTTGGGAGAGAATTTAACAATTTTGTTGAAAATTAACATTTCAGTTTCGTAAAAAATCAAATTGATCATAAATTTCGCATTTTGAAACTTTCAACAGCACATTGCTAACAAATCCTGACTGGAAAAACTAGAGATTATGTCTAAGTGTGGCGTCGTTATTCTGGCACGAAATTTGAATTTCAAAATTGTGTTTTTTCGCTTTTCAAGACCCCATCCAATAAAAATCGACAAAACATTAAAATTTAGATCAAAATTCGAATTTGAAATAAATTCCATAGAGAGTTTTCCAACTTTTCTCTATTTTTTAAATAGAATGTGGATGAAGACGGCCCATCGGGATTTGAACAACTACCAGTGGCGTTTGGTGGCAAATGCAATATCGAAATGCTCGCTTCCAATTTTTGTAAAACTCGTTTTTGCGGAAATATGTCGGTGGAGGAGTTATACAAAGCCAGCAGACACCCATTTAGCGAGTACAGTAATGGATAGTATAATGATGTTATTTGAAAGAATTGAAAAGCAGCATGGAAAAATTTTGGTTTTTCATGCCTTGGCTTATATAACGGCTGCAAAATCTGGTTTATCGGAATCAGAATTGGAAGATTTGATATCTCTGGATGACAAAGTTTTGGATGATGTTTACCAATATCATTTGCCACCTGTGAGGAGAATTCCTCCTTTGCTTTGGACCAGAATTCGGAATGATTTGCCGAATTATTTGAGTGAGAGAGAGGCTGATGGTGTGAGTGTTCTTAATTGGTATCACAGGCAATTTAGGGACACGGCAAAGGAAAGATATTTTAAAAATATGAATCTGGCGACCTATTTTCATTCAATGATTGCGGATTATTATCTGGGAATTTGGGGAGGTGGGAGGCCTAAGCCTTTTAAGTATACGGAAATACAAAGACACAGGTGTGAAAAAAATTTTAAGTAATTTATGTAGTAACTTTTATTCAATTTAATTAATATTAATTATTGATTTTAGATTTAATCTAACGGATAAAGAAGGCGTGGCGGATAGAAAAGTTCCAGAACAGCCGCTTGCGTTTTATTCGAAAGAAGGAAAAATATCGAGATATAATTTGAGAAAGGTGTTAAAAAATAGTTTAGCAAGGTTAATTTTCTTTCAGAAGTTGACTAAAAATATTTTAATTGCAGTTTGGAGAATTACCTTATCATCTTGTCCGAGCTCACAGATTTAAGGATTTATTTGAAAACGTGTTATTCAATTATGAATGGCTTCATGCAAAATTAAGTTCGTGCCCACTTCAAGCAGTTCTTTCAGATTTTGAGGACGCGTGCAATAACATCGATGATCAGAATTTAGTGAGGTAGACTTTCAATTATAATTAAAAATGAGTAATGTTAATTTTTTAAATAATGAAATTGATCAGTTTTAACATAAGCGTGTTTTTTCGTTAAAAATGTATTTATTCAAATAAAAAGGTTTGTAAGATCCCAAATTTTTATAATTTCAACAAAAAAAATTTACTTATGAACATTTTTTTGTAATTATATACATTTAGGACCATACAAATCTTCAGGGTCTCTACTAATTTTCACCCACAAAATTCCCGGTTGTAGATATCAAATCTCCTCTTACTAAAAAAGCGAATAAAATGCACCTAACATAAGTTTCCCCATGTGTAATTTTATGCATTGCGATTTTTTGTAAACATAGCTTAGGTTAATAATTTTGGTATTCTAATTGGTAAATAATTTTTAGATATAATTCTGAATTTCTTTGGTATTATCACTACAAAGAAATTCAAAAAATTTTCGAAAGATTTCAAAACATTTAAATTCATTTCACAAAGAGTTCAAAAATTTCTGAAGATTTTCAAGACTTTGCAAAGATTTCAAAAATTGGTAAATAATTTAATTTAAAAGATTTCAGAAAGATTTCAAAGATTGGTTAATAGTTCTTAGATATAATTTAGAAGATTTCCGAAATTTCGCAAAGATTTCAAAGATTCCGAAATTTCTCTCGGATTTCAAAGATTTTAAAAGATTTCTGAAGATTTCAAAGTATTCGCAAAGATTTCAGAAGATTTCAAAGATTTCGCAGATTCAAACATTTCAAACATTTCTAAGAAATTCACAAAAATTTCAAAGATTCCGAAAAATTTCAAAAGATTTCAAAATAATTCAGAAGATTTCCAATATTTCGCAAAGATATCAAAAGTTCTCAAAGATTTCAGAAAAATTTCTAAACACTTTAAAGAATTCAGAAGATTAAAAATAATTTCGCAAAGAATTCAAAAGATTTCAAAAGCTTGTAAATCACTTCATACAGATTTCCAAAAATTTCAGAGATTTCAAAAGATAGTAAATCATTTAACAAAGATTTCTAAAGATATCAGAGATTTCAAAAGATTTTAAATAATTTTACAAAGATTTCAAATTGGTAAATTATTCTTAGATATAATTCAGAATATTTACAAGATTTCAGAAAGATTTGATTTCAAGAGATTTCAGAAGATTTCCAAAATTTCTCAAAGATTCACAAACAATTTTTAGATATAATTAAGCATATTTCAGATTCCCAAGATTTAGCAAAGATTTCAAAGATTCCAAAATTTCACAAAAATTCGAAAGATTTCAAAGATTTCAAAAAAATTCAGAAGATTTTCAAGATTTTGCAAAGTTGGCAAAAGATTACAAAGATTTCAAACATTTCAAAGAAATTCACCAAGATTTCAAAAGAATGTGAATCATTTTACAATGATTTCAAAAGACTTCTAAAATTTCAAAAGATTTCAGAAGATTTCCAAGACTTCGCAATGTTTTTAAAAGATTATAAAAATTTCAAGAAAATTCACAAAGATTCCAAAAAGTTGTAAATAATTTTACAAAGATTTCAAAAGATTCAAAATCTTTTCTAAATTGTTATAAAATTTATTAAATGTTATCATTTCTGAATAGTCTTTTTTATTATATTTATTACAATTCGTTAATTTATGTGTCATGTTATAACAATTAATAAAAAATATCACATTTTCAAAAATTTTAAATGTGATTCCCGGTTTGAATTTGTATTCCCGGATAAATCTCGGTTAATTCCCGACTACATACCGATTTTCCCGGTTAGTAGATACCCTTATCTTCCTTAGTACCTTCTAGTTAATTTCTCAAATTTTCAACTCAATATCTCAATTCCTGTGGACGTGAGCAATTTGGAAAAAATGTCGGTAAGGTAGGAATCAGGTATGTGGCACATGGCCTTAACCTCTGCTTTTAAATTAATTGCAGGGAACTGATGTTGGTTGCAGACGCTTTGAGATTAGGTGGAGCAATTTTGGGAAATCATCCAGACATGCTAGCACCCCAATTAATTGGACGACTTCTTCCAGAAATTGGAAATAATGTAAACGTCCGAATGTTGTTAAAAGCCTGTGATGCAAATGGTGTCAAAGATTGTGCACTTTTGCCATTATACCATTGTCTACACACACCCGGTGGTCCTCTGAAGGTACCACAATTAATTTGTAAACCATTTTTTAAGACCATGAGGTCATGTACCACTTACCCGATTCCTACCTTATCGACATTTTTTCGCAATAACTAAAACAGGGTGGCCGTTTTAATCAAGGAAAAAAATTCTCGGTCATTTCCCAATTTTTTCCCGGTTCACAAAAATTTATCACGGTCATTGTAATTTAAAAAATCGAACTCCTAAAACTGAAAATGATTTCATTTGAAGTAATCAAAACTGAAGTGAAAATTAGAGCACTCAAGAGTCCAACTCTTTTGAACTTTAAACTTTTAAAATTGAAGCATAAAAAATTTTTAATTCAGAATTTTTTAATTCAAACGCTCGATAATTTACACGTATAAAATGGAAGCTTTTAACACTTTTCCAACTGAACCATTTTAAATTAAATGCTATTAAACTGCAAGATAAAAATATTTCAACTTTTACAAATTAAACGGTTCAAAGATTTCTGGTTGAAAAATATAAATCCACGCTATCATTTTCAGTGCTCTAAATTAAAACTAAGCATCTCAACTCACAATAACAAAAATGTGAAAAATAAAGCATGTCCCTCTTCTGATTCAGTGAAAAATTGAAAAAAAGTTCCCTCCTTTCGTTTGAATTTTAAAAAGACCAAATTTGCCCCGGGTCCACTCAATAAAAATGTTAACAAAAAATGGCCTCTTCCAGTTGAGAAAAACTTGAAAATCAAAATTTTCTCCCTTCTAACTCAATAAAAATGTTCAAAATAAAAAATTACCCTCTTATAATTCAGAAAAATGGATTGAAAATAAAAAAATTCCCCCTTCAACTCAATAAAAATGTTGAAAACAAGAAATTACCTCTTTTAATTCAGGAAAACAACTAATAACTTTCTTCCCTTCCAACTGGATAAAAATCTTTAAATTTTTAAAATTTTCCTCTTCCAATTCAGAAAAAAAAGAAATTACAAAAATTTTGTCCCTTCCAACTTAATAAAAACGTTAAAAATAAAAAAGTGCCTCTTCCAATTTAGAAAAAATTGAGAACCAAAATTTCTCTTCAGCTCGACAAAAATCTTAAAAATAAGAAACGCTCATTCCTCCAATTCATAAAATATTGAAAACAAAAATTTCCTCCTTTCCAATTTGATAAAAATCGTAAGAATATAAAATGTCCCTCTGCCAATTCAACAAAAATCAAAAACTAAAATTTCCAGGTTTCAAACTCAATAAAAATGTAAAAAACAAAACAGTGTCTCTTCCAATTCAGAGAAAATTGAGAATCAAAATTTCCTCTCTTCTAAAGCAATAAAAATGTTAAAAAGAAAAAATTTCCCTCTTACAATTCAGAAAAAAGTAAATAACCAAAACTTCGTCTTTTCCAACTCGATAAAAATGTTAAAAGAAAAAAAGAGTGCCTCTTCCAATTCAGAAAAAATTTAAAATTGAAATTTCCTCCCTTCCAACTCTTCAAAAATGTTAAAAAAAAAAAATTTCCCTTTTCCGATTCAGAAAAAAAAAAATAAATTACAAAAATGTCGTGCCTTCCAACTCTATAAAAATCTTAAAAATAAAAAATGTGTCTCTTTCAATTAAAAAAATAATTAAAAAACCAAATTTCCTCCTTTCCAATTCGATGAAAATCTTAAAAATAAAAAATGATTATTCTTCCAATTCATAAAATATTGAAAGCAAAGGTTTCCTCCATTCCAATTCGATAAAAATCTTAAAAATATAAAATTTGCCTCTGCCAATTGAACAAAAATTAAAAACTAAAATTTCATCGTTTCAAACTCAACAAAAATGTTGAAAATACAAAATTTTCCCGCCTTCAACTCAATAAAAATGTAAAAAACAAAAAAGTTCCTCTTCCAATTCGGAAAAAAAATTAAGCACCGACATTTCTTTCCTTTCTTTTAAAATCAGAAGTGTGAAATTCAAACGATTTTTTATACATAAATCGTTTCGAATTGAAACAGTTCAATTTTCGACGTTAAAATCTGTGAATTGTTTAATTTTGAACAGATTCAGAATCGCCTTGTAAGATGAATTATTATTCAATTTTCAATACTCGAACTACAGCTCAATTTAAAAAAGTATCAATTAATTTACATTTACAGTTGATCAACTGAAAACGTTTTTTATCGGAAATTTTTAATTTTAAACGCTTTTAATTTTTAATTGTTTAGGTCCTCGACAACATTTTAAAATTCTATGAATTGAAAATATACGCTTAAAAATGAAGATCTAGAATGGCAAATTTTTTAAGTAAAAGATTTAAGAATTTCGCATTTAAAATGAATGTTTTATAATCAAAAAAGGTAACAACTGAAGTTAACATTAACAAAAAATTCCGGTCTCAAAAAATTCCTGGTTTCCTGGTTCAACGGCCACCCTCTAAAAAAATTGAGGATCGTACAATCATTAGTGCCTTTCGATTAATTTCCAAAATTTTCAACTCGGTATCTACTTTCGTGGCGTGAATTACTGCGTAAAAATGCCGGTAAGGTAGGAATTTGGTAAGTGGTGCATAGCCTAAAACAGAAATTTGTATTCTAATATTTAAAAAAAATATTCTTTATAGTATTCTCTCGAGGGTCACCAATTTGCAGTATTTGGTTTCTGCCTCACGTCCGATTATCGATATGTCGTATCAATATCGAATAGATTTATTACTTGGGATCTGAGCACAAGTGATATGACGAGGGACGTTAATCCCGGAGTTGAGGGAATTATGCAACAACTGGTACTAAGTCCAGACAATAGATATGCTGCAACCTTTACAAATAATAATCAGGTACTAAATATTAAATTTAAATTAGTAAATTCCTATTACCGACAATTACCGACACTCATATCCTTAGATGGTTCGTGTCCGTACTAAATTTCAAAAATCAGCGCCAACTCACACCCGTCATGCCAGTAAACGTCGATAATAAGGATCTATAATTAGAAAAAGCTCAGCGTGGCAACTTTAATCGAGGCAAAAAATTCCCGTCATTTCCTTGTTTTTTCCCGGGTCGCAAAAATTTTTCGCGGTCATTGAAATTGAAAGATTCGAACTCTTAAGAGCCCTGAAGCTGAAAATATTTTCATTTGAAGTGATTAAAACTGAACTGCAAATTGAAGAACTTAAAGTGGAACTCTTTTGTATCTTAAAGTTAAAAAATTGAAATTAAACAAAGTTTTAATTCGAAAGCTCAATAATTTGACGTATAAAATGGAAGCTTTCTATACTTTTCAATTGAACAATATTAAATTTCAAAGATTTCAAAAAGATTTCAAAAGGTTTCATAAGACTTCAAAGATTTGGTAAAGGTTTTAAATATTTCAAAAGATTTCAAAAACATTTCAGAAATTTCACAAAGACTTCAAAGATTTCAAAACATGAAGATTTCAAAGTTTTCGCAAACATTTTAAAGATTTCAAACATTTCAATAGAGTTAACAAAGTTTTTAAATATTTTACAAAGATTTCAATAGTTCCAAAAGATTTCAAAGATACCTCAAAGATTTCTAAATGTTTCAGAAGATTTCGAAGATTTTAAAGGTTTCAAAAATATTTCAACAAATTTAACAAAGTTACTAAATATTTCCCAAACATTTTAATCATTTCAAAAGATATCAAAGATTTCAAAATATTTCAGAAGATTTCAAAGATTTCAAAAAGATTTTAGACATTTCAGAAAGATTTCAAAAGGGTTAATCAAGTTTTTAAATATTTCAAAAAGATTTTGACGACTACATAAATATTTCAAAGGTTTCAAAAAGATTTTAAAGATTTCAAAAGATTTCACAAACATTTCAAAAATTTCACAAAACTTCAAAGATTTCAAGACATGAAGATTTCAAAGATTTCACACAGATTTTAAAGATTTCAAAGATTTCAATAGACTTAACAAAGTTTTTAAATATTTCATCAAGATTTTAAAATATTTCAGAAGATTTCAAAGATTTCGCAAACATTCTAAGCATTTCAGAAAGATTTCGAAGATTTCAAAAGAGTAAACAACGTTTTTAAATATTTAACAAAAATTCCAAAAGATTTAAAAGATTTCAAAATATGCAGATTTGAAAGATTTCGCAAAGATTTTGAAGATTTCATAAGGACTTCAAAAGATTTTAGATTTCAAAAGATTTCACAGACATTTTAAAAATTTTACACAGATTTCAAGGATTTAAAGACATGAAGATTTCAAAGATTTCGCAAAGATTTTGAAGATTTCATAAGGACTTCAAAATATTTTAGAAGATTTCAATAGAGTTCACAAACTTTTTAAATATTTCACGAAGATTTTAATGATTACATAAAGATTAAACAAACTTCACAAAGATTTAAACGATTTCAAAATATGAAGATTTAGAAGATTTCGCAAAGATTTTGAGGATTTCAGAAACATTTCAAAGATTTCCAAGATTTCAAAAGAGTTGACAAATTTTTTAAATGTTTTACAAAGATTTCACAAAGATTTTAAAGATTCCAAAAGATTTCAAAATATTTCAATTGAACATTTTCTAAATTAAATGCCGTTAAACTGCAAGATTAAACATTTTAAACTTTTATAAATTGAGCAGTTTGAAGATTTCTGGTTAAAAGATATGTATTTTTATTACTCTCCCTTTTACGGGTTTGAGGGCTCCGTTCCCTTTACATCATTTACAGTTTCACTTAACCAC
>JAUMHM010000001.1:2934324-2959873 GCA_032362435.1 Melikaiella ostensackeni | reverse complement strand
ATCCGCTGCCAAAACCAAAAAAGATAGCACACAACACAAACGCGTTCTTTACCACTCGGTACCGGAAACGGAAGCCGTTAAAAGATATGAATTCACGCTATCGTTTTAAATGCTGTAAATTCTGAAGTGAAGAATAAATCAATAAATTTGTAAATTTATAAAATATAATAAATATATATATAATAATAATAATAATAAATATTGCTAAATATTCAAAAAACTACAATTTTTTTAAAAGTTTCAAACTAAATGGTTTAAAAATGAAATATTTTTAGATTGAAACAATATTTCAGTAGGATTTGAAATTGAATAAAAGCGTTTAATTGTGAATCGATTAATTTGAAATTATTTGAAAATCAAAAATAGGGTATAAAGTTTCGGGCATTTACATTCTTCAGCTACCAAGGCTTTCCAATTGAAACAGTTCAATTTTTATCATCAAAACCTGTAAATTGTTCAATTTTGAACAGATTCAGAATCGTCTTGTAAAATCATTAATTAATTTTTATTTCTAGATGATCAACTTAAAAACGTTTTTTATAAAAAAAATTATTATTTCAAATGCTTTTAATTTTTGATTGTTTAAGTCTTCAAAACTGCATTTTCAAATTCTTTAAATTGAAAATGTACACTTAAAAATGAAGACCTAAAATAGAAATTTTTTGAAGTAAAGGATTTTAGAATTACGCATTGTAAACTGAATGATTTCACAATCGAAAAAGTTAACAATTAAACATAACATTAAAAAAAAATTGAAATCGAACTTATTTTAAATTGCATTATATCACGGGACATGAAATTTCGGATATTTCAAGTGATGGGATAAATTTTTCTTCCAAAAATTTGTAAAATTCCCAGACAAAAACCAAATTCACTGTCATTTCCCGGTTTTTCCGGTCTCAAAAAATTCCCGATCATTTCTCGGTCCAGCGGCCACCCTGAAGCTCTTTTATGCATTAATTGTTTTAAAATATTATTTAATAATTTTAGACAGTCGTTCTGAATACTTTAACGAGTGAATTTGTTATTATCGACAATCCCCTGCCAAACGATGAACAAGTGAGTGGAATTCATCTCATGAATCAGTTTGCATTCATTTTTGGAAAAAGTGGCTGGTGCAGATTCGATCTGAGGGGAAATTTATTGGGAAATTACACGAGCCCGGAAGATACAAATCAGTGGTCGATTTTAAGTAAGATTTTTTTGACGTTTTAGTTTTAGTACATGTCTTTTTTTTGATTCTCCAACTTCTAAGTTCATTTTATTCCCAAAGATATAGAATATACGACCCTAGAGGAATACCGTATAATATTCTGGACCGGAAGTCTCGACGATCCACTGATGTTGCTCCACACTTACAGAAAGAAAGGATCCCTCGATTCTTTCCACTTTCACAGGTTTTCAAATTTTATACAAATCTAATAAAGGTCATGTATTATTTATTCAATTCCTACCTTATCGACATTTTGATCCTGAATATTTACAATTACAAAAAAAAAAACATTTATGAGCAGCTAAATCTTTCTTTGTTGTTTTTTAATTTAATTTCCCCAACTTTCAATTCGATATCTCATTTCGTGTGGATATGAGTTGGACAAAAAAAGTCGGTAGGGTAGGAATTGGACAAGTGATAGATGGCCCTAAGCAGAGTTCTTAAATGCTCAAGATTTTGGTTGAAAATTCATCTTTTTGATTGGAAATTAATCTATTTAGATAAAAATTCATCCCCCACAAATCGTCTTACGTAATTTATGGATGACCCCTAATTAATACAAATACACTATAGAGTGAATTAAACTTATACTTGTTTTAAATTATATACCGTTTGATGTGAAAACTGTTTATTACTTAGACTTCTATGATAATTTGAATTTGGCGCCCTTTCTAGTTTGAGTTGGCGATACATTTTCCCGCGAAATTTAAATAATGTAATTATTATTTGAGTATTTTTGAAATTAGCTATTTAAGCGATTAAAATTTGAAATAAAACGTAAAATGTAAAAAGGAAGTCATTTTTTGTTTGAAAGTTAATAAAAATGGAAAATACGAATGTTCAAATCCTAATTCAAAATGCTCATAAATGCTCATTAAATTCTCAAAGCACATAAAGGTCGAGCAGATTCTCGAGCATATTCTCATGCTCGTAAGAATTTCTCCAAGCACTTAAACTCTTTAAAACACTAGCCTTAAGCTTAAGTTAAAATTCAAAGAAATGTAAGAAAAACTGTAATTATTTTTAGTGCGATGGTTATGACGAACGAGAAAAAAACTCTTTACGCCTGCACGACAAAGGAAAACTACAGAGTTTCAAAATACATAATAGATGAAAGTTCTTGCTACTGGGAAAAAGTTCTAGACATGCCTAGGGCAAATAATGACGATGTTGAATATCTTTTGCAATTAAAACTCGACAAGGACGAGGAAACTCTCCTAGCGACGACAGGAAATGGATTTGTTGTTTGGTTTTTGGAAAGCAAAAGTGATGCGATTGTTCTTTTGTTACCCAACGGGGTCAGAAATATTAGCACGAAGATGATGAATTCTAGTTCGATTATGGTCAGCGGAACTAAAAATTACGCGGTAGCCGGAGTCAGGTGAACTTTATTTTGTTTTTTCAAATACAGGGTGACCATTACAATCAACAAATTTGTCAGATTTTACCTCCTTTCCCGCTGAAAGCTATTACAGGGCTGCCACAGCCTAATTTACCTGAAAAAGTAAAAAGAAAATGACCCACTCAAACCGAAAAAGTAACCAAAAGTAAGTAAAATTGAATATAAGTGAGTAATGTGCATTAATAATGTGAATGATGTTCTTTTAAATTTGAAAGAATTCAAAAGAATTCGATGCAGTTTATAAGAATTCCAGGTGAATTTTAACGAATTCAGGATAAATTCATAAGAATTTAGAGTGAATTCAAAACAATTCAAGTTAAATTCAAAATAATTCAGATGAATTTTAAAAATTCAAAAATAGAATTCAAGGCAAATTCAACACAATTTAAGTGAATTAAAAAAATTAATAAATATGCATATAATAATCAATGAACTAAATAAAAATGAATTGTACGTCCATATTAGAAGAGCCCACTCTATTGCTTGTCATTAAGGGTCAACTTCAAACTGAATTCGGTCTGAAATTGACCCTTATCGACAAGCGAAAAAGTGGGCTGTTTTAATATGCTCGTACACAATTGTGAACTGTAATTTTTAGACAATTCAAGTAAATTGAAAACAAATCAAAAATGTTTTAAAAATTCATTGAATTTATATATTTTTAGTGAAATGAGAAACATTTAAGGGAATTCAAAAGAATTTGATGAAATGCCTAAGAGAATTCAAGATGAGTTTAAAAGACTTCAGAGTGAATGAAAAAAAAAACTAAACAAAAATCAAAATAATACATTGAATTGAGTAGAAATGAGTGGATTTAGAAGAATTAAAGTTATTTCAAAATAATTCAGAGTGAATTCAAACAAATTAAAGAGAACTCGAAAGAATTCAGGATAAATTAATAAGAATTCAAGATGAATTCCAAATTAATTCAAATAAATTGAAAAAATCCAAAATATTCCATTGATTTCAATAAAATTATTGAATTAAATAAAACAGGAGTGAATAGAATTCAGTGCGAATTCAACAGAACTGAAGTAAGTAAAAAAAAAATAAAAAAACCAATTAATAAAATATAATTGAATTATAAACTTGAATAAAAAAAAATCTAGTGAATTGAAAACAATTCATAAATATTTTAAAAATTCTTTTAATTTATTTAATTTGGAGTGAATTGGGAAAAATTCAATGGAATTCAAAACAATTTGATGAAATGCCTAAAAATTCAAGTGAATTGAAAACAATTCAAAAATGTTTTAAAAATTCATCGAATTCATAAATTTAGAGTGAATTGAGAAACATTTGAAGGAATTCAAAAGAATTTTATGAAATGCCTCACAGAATTCAAGATGAGTTTAAAAGTATAGAACCTCTGTTTTATTGAAAGAAAAGTGACTAAAGTGATTTTTTCATTGAAAAACGAGACTAAAAAGTGAATTGAAAAAAAGTGACTAATAGTGACTTAAGTGACTGTGTGGCAGCCCTGTTATTAAATTAAACAATTTTAATTTTGAAACTTTAAAACTTACAAATTTTAAATACTAAGCATTCAAAGTTGAAAATTTTTAAATTATAAACGTTTCAACTTGAAGGTCCACAAACCCGAATCGTTAAAAATTGAATATTTTTTCTTCGAAGGCTTAGAGGTGTACAATATCAAATTAGAAACGTTTGATATTGCGAAATTTGAAATTTGAAATCTAAAATATCGTACAATTTTAAATTTAAAACCTCCTGAATTAAAAATTAAGCTAATATTTTCAAATTTATATTTTCGAAATTGAAAAATTTCAAACACTAAGTTACTTAGAATTTATAAGATTTCCGATCAAGAAATAGATCCAGTCATTTTTACTGAGTTTGAATTGGAGAATATTAAATTTTAAATCTTCAAAATTGAATAACTGTGTACGTCCATATTAAAACAGCCCACTTTGTCGCTTGTCAATAAGGTTCAACTTCAGACAACAAAGTGGGCTGTTTTAGTATGGACGTACACATTTCAAATAATCGTTTTAAATGAAGTAATTTCAAATTAAAAGTATTTGAAATTTAACCACTTTAAATCAGAAATGCTAAAGAATTAATAATTTCTAATTGAAAACGTTTCGAATCAAAAAAAAATATTGAAAGATTTTGAATTGAAGAAGTTCCAAATTAAATAATTTTAGATTAGCTGAAATTTTGAGAAAAAAGCACAATTTTAAATGAATAAGTTAAAATTGAAAGTGTTTGAAATTAAACAATTGAAAATCAAAAGCTCTCAAAATTGAAAATCTTCAGACTAAAAGTTTCAAAATTAGACAATCTTATTAGAAAGGAGTTGAAATTGTATCATTTTTTATTGAAAGCGTTCAACATTGAACAATTTTATTTTGAATGAAAGATTTTCGAAATTAAAAGATTTCAGATTGAAATTTTGAAAATAGGACAATTTCAAAACATTCAAAATTGAATAATTTTACATCCGAATTTTTAAAATGGGATCATTTCAAATCAAAGCTTTCAAAATTGAATAATTTAAGGTTTTAAACTGAAAACTTTTGAATGTAAACAATTTTCAGTTCGAAGCGATTAAAATTTGATCATTGTAAATTGACTGAATCAAAGTCAAAGCTTTTAAAATTCTAGAATTTTTAAATATTACATAATAAATATTCTTTCAGATCTCGATTTCTTAACAAATATTTTTACTAAAAGCAAAAAATAAATTCACCGTTACTTTCACGGTTCAATATTATTAATAAATATTTATAAAATTATTTAATATTTTTTATCTATTAGAATAATATTCTATTAAATGTTGGAAATTAAACGAATCCAAACTCCGTTTTTTTATTACCAAGAATTGTCAAATTAAAACCTTTTTTTATACTCAAACCCTTTAAAATTTAATTGTATTAATCAAATTTGAATTGTTTAAAATTAATAAGGTTCAAATGGTTAATAATACTTTTCAAAATTCAACTATTTCAATTTTAATCGCAAAATTATAACTTATAAAACGGAAAAATTGCAAATGCATCGTTCAACATGAAAAGTCAGAACCAAACTATTAAGAATTAAAGAAATTGTTCAACTACTGAGATTTCAATTTGACATAGGTAGTTCAATTTCTAACTATTTCGATTTCAAACTGGGCTATTTTTAACTTTCAAATTTTAAATCGTTTTATTTTCAACATTTTATTTAGAATTATTATTCATTCTTGAAATCTGCGAATCAAATATTTTTCAATTTTAAATAATTCATCTTTCAAAATCATCAACTGAAAATTGGTGAATTTTGAAACATTTATGATATTACATTGAAAATTAAAATTAAAAAAAAAGAAAGAATGCAAAACAAAATTGCTGTGATTCCAATTTTTGAAAACTGTACAATATTATTTCAAGCCGAGTTTGAAATGTTCAATTTGGAACATTTTGAGATTAAAAATAATTCAATTTTAAATTCCTAGTTTTAAAATATTCTCATTTTCAACACTTGAAATTGACAAATTGATTTCTTAATTTTTCATTATTTTGAATTTAATCTGGAGGCATTTAATTAAAAATTGTTTAATGTAAAATCCTCCAAACTGAAAATTTCGCAACTATTAAGTCTTTCAATTTTCTATTCTACAATTATGAAGAATTTAAAAAACCAGATGATTTTGTACGTTTAAAATTGAAACCAAACAATTCAGAAGGTTTTGGTCTGAAATTATTGAATTATAAAATTACAATCAAGGATTTCAATATGAAATTTTACAATTTTGAAAGTTTCAAGAAATAAAATTGTCTTACCATTTTTAATAGTTGAATTTGAAACTATTCGATTTGGGACACTTTTAATTATAAACTGTTGAATCATTAAGGCTATGGGTTAAAAAATATTGTACAATTTTGTAAAATTTGAAAAAATACAATTTTGAACGTTTCAATTTGAAATTGTTTAATTCATAGCACTTTCAATTCTAAACTATACAATCAGAATATTGGTTTGAATTGTGCTTCTGTGATTAGAAAGGTTTTTCTCCTAAAAATTAGAGACATTCCCAGTCAAAAAAAAATTTCACTTATTTTCCGGTTCAAATGTCACCCTAAAATTTCCTTTTATAAACATTCTGTCCAAGTTGAAAGTTTTTCTGCATTTTCATAGCAAAGATAATTATTACTTAACTATAATTTTCAGAAAGAATTTGTACGTCTGGAGTCTCGAGACAACGGATTTGGTAAAAATATTAGACGCTCATTTTGCAAGAATAATTCAATTGGAGGCACTGACAATTGCAAATTGGAACAGTGTGATAACTTCGAGCATCGACAGGAGCGTTAAAGTCTGGAATATCAATAATATTTTTGAACAAGTCCACGTAATTGACAGACACGAATTACAAATCGATTCCATCAGGTTCGATGTTTAATTTAAAAAATTACACTCCGCGCAAAAAATTGTTCATTAAAATTTTTTCATTATTTTTCAAACTCATTGTCAACAAACCATTATTCATTGATCCTAAATTAATTTTCTAGTCTAGCAGAGCACTGCAATCTGGCAGTGACCGTAACGAGAGGCTGTGTTGGAGTTTGGGATCTCCAATCTGGAAGATTGATATCAAAATTAGCCGATAGTCCTTTAGGGGCAATCGTGACTCACGCAAGCATAACTCCCGATGGAAGGTATTTGTAAATTTATAAACTAAGAGGAAATACGACTTAAAAATTGATCAAAAATGTAATTTTCTTCAAAATCTTCAGACACATCATTTCCACCGAATCTGGAAACGTCCTAATCTGGAATCGAATAACCGAGCAAGTTTTATTCAAAGAGGAACAACCAGGAGTCAGGCAGCTGACTTTAATCGAAGATGCTTCTAAATTTATATCAGTTTCGCGACACAGTAATATGCCTGGGGTCGAAAGTACAAAAACAACAGCGACTTTAATCGCGAGGAGCATTCCAGGTCTTGTAAAATGAAAGAAGAAAATCTTCCGATTCAAATTTCGCGCCAGAATGACATTAAGCCACACTTAAATATAACCTCTAAATGTGTATCAATTTTTTCCAGGCGGTAGTCAAGTTTTCTCTTTCGAGTATATTGTCAGGAGTCAAACTGGAATTCCTTTTCGTCAAGTGGTTGTAACTTCTGATGGGGCTTTTATAGTCGTTCCTGCTGCCGACAAAGGAAGCCGAGACTGTGTAATTGTTTACAATGCAAAAACAGGAGCATTGATTAGTAAAATACAAGTGAAACTTCCTGGATTTAAAGTAATTAATTAAATTAATTTAATTTTCAAAAGACAAAAGCAGGGATCACAGCGCAAAAGGAGCTCATAAAGGGGGAAATAGGGTAATTTTTTTACGAAAAAGGGGAAAAATAGGGGAATGATTAAGCATTCATGTTTACACGTCGAAAAGAAGAAAAAATCTTTTTATAAAAAATGTTATATTTTTAAATTATGTTAAATGATTTTTTAAATGATTTCAGTCATGAGAGAATTTATTTTAAGAAATTGAATATACTTAGGTCGTTGGAAATCAATTCACAGTGACATAAAAAAGTCCGGTAAAAATAAATTTTGTTAAATAAACAATTTTTATATGTTTACCATCGTTCCCATGAATATTTCTTTCTAAGATTTGTCATTTCATCTTTACTATAATTAATACATTCAATGTAAATTTGAATCTACACTCTTGAGAAGGACGGAGTCAAAATGCTAAAATTAATCAAATCGTTTGAGATGAGGGAAAAAAATTATTGGCTGACATCTGAGAAAGTAAAAAAAAAATTGAAATCGGTTAATATCTTCTGTTCTATTTTTAAAATTAACAATTCAAAATTTTGAAAATCGAAAAAGAATTTCTTATTGGTTCAAAAATTATGGCGAATCTTTAATATGTTCAGTTTTTACTAAAGAACAATAATGAAAAATAAAAAATTCAGATAAATTGATAAGAGATCTTAAATTTCTTGACCAGGTTGAAATTCGATGAAAAAGTTTTACATCTTTCTCATTCAAACAGATTTTTGCCTAATTTATAATTTTTTGAAATGTACAAATACATGTTTTTTTTGGATTGAGTTAAATGGGCACTTTTTGTAAAAAGTTGAATATGTCGCAACTGAAATTTCTTTAGCTTGAACCAAAGAAATATGTTATTATTTTTCTTTTATGGAAAACATTTTTTTCGTTGTGTTTACAACTTTCCGAAATCTCAAAAAAGTAAAAAATCCCAAAATTCCTAAATCACGAAAAATTTTTTTTCCGAAAAAGCAATATGATAAAATGTTTCTTTCGTTCAAGCTGAAGAAATTTTAGGTTCGACACATAAAACTTTTTCCAAAATGTATGCATATGACTCAATCCAAAAAACATGTTTTTTACACATTTTCAAAAAATTCTAAATTTACCAAAAAAATGTTTGTCTGATTCCTAATTTTTTTATTGTTCACCCCACAAATTTTTTCCCATCAGCTCAAACAATTTGATTAATTTTAGCATTTTGACTCCGCCCTACTCTTCAGTGCTCTTAAGCTCAAATTAAAAACTGTTCAAGTTATAACATTTAACTATGCAGTTGATTAACTTGGAATATTCCATTTTTTAATTACGTATTTAACTTTTTATATTTCAATTAAAAAGTGTTTACCTTCTAATACTTTTTTTTTAAATTACTATATGTTTGTGACTGTTCCAATTTCATATTGGAAAACAACTTCTGTCTCCAGTTTTCACATTTTTAACATATTTTAAAAAGTCTCAGCTTCAAGTTTTTTTAAAGAGTGTTTATTTGTAATGGACTATAGTTTTCAGCGCTTTATTTTGTACCTTAATTATTTATAAATAATTTATTCAAGTGCTTTAATTATAATTATAATTTAACTGCTTTAGTTATTACTTAATAATGTACCACTTATTAATTTCAGAGAATTTTCCGCGTAATTCAAATATTGTATTTTTAAACATCGTATATTTAAAGAGAAAAGGGGAAAAAATTGAAGTTTTTCGAGAATAAGGGAAAAAAGGGGAATTACAAAAAAAAGGAAACGCAGGGGAATAGGAGAAAGACTGTGATCCCTGCAGATGTTAAAGAGACATTATATTTGATGTTAGTTCTTTTTTATCTACATGGTCTTATATCAATATTTGAATATTTATTTTGTTCACAACTTACGAATGAAATCAATGTTGAAATATTGATGTAAGACTATTAGACAAAAAATGACTAATACCAAATATAATTACTTATCAAAATCTGCTGAACAATATAACATCAAATATAAATATAAAGTTAAGAGACATTTTTTAAAATTTATCTTTTGTAGGATATCGTCAATATTGTACCAATGCCAAACAAATCCCAATGGGTAGGAATTATAGGTTCAGATAAAGGAAGTATAATGGACATAGGAAAGAAAAAAATCATTCGCACAATTCCAAAATGGAGTGGAAATATCAGCAGGGACGGAAAATATACTTTATACGCCCCCAGCAGGTTATTTATATAATAACAAACTTAAAACTTTTTCCCAACACTAGATATTAGTTCTTTCAATATTTTTCTTTAGAGGTGGACTTGAACTCATCGAATTAAAAAAGGGAACGACTGTGAAAACGTATATTTCTAAAGTAGCCGAGGGAGTTTTTACTGTGATTTCGATGTTCAACCGAACTGACGAATACGTTCTTTATTATCACAGTGGACGAAAAACGATTCGAGTTTTCAGGCAAGATTGTCAAAATTAGAATTACATTTCCTCCCTACTAAAAAAAAGTCAGGAATCTACAGTAAAAAAAATTAGGATTTCTGACGAGAATCCTTACGTTTCTCACGCTAAAAACGGCAGGCAAAGTCAGAACTCGTGAGAAAATATTCAGAAATCGTCAAAACTTGGGTATGAAGAATAATCCCTTTATTTACGGTTCTTTTGTACCAAAAGTGGAGTGACACAAAACGTAATCCCCTTTTGTATTTCTCAAATTACTTATATCATTTATTTATAAAATCACTTTTTACATATATTTCATTAATTATATTCGTACCTATATACTATATGCAGGGCTGCCAGAGTCTAATTTACTTGAAAAGTAATGAAAAAGGTGATCTACTTAAACCAAAAAGTGACCACGTAACCAACTTAAAACCCAAAAAGTTACTAAAATTAACTAAAAGTGACTAATATGCATTAATAATGTGACTTAATGTTCTTTTGAATTCAAAAGAATTCGATGAAATTCATTAGAATCCCAGGTGAATTTTAACGAATGCAGGATAAATTCATAAGAATTCAGAATTAAATAAAAATAATTCAAGTTAAATTCAAAAGAACTCAAATGAATTGAAAAAATCCAAAAATTCCACTGATTTCAGAAAAATTTGAGTGAATTTAGAAGAAGTTAAGAAACTTTGAAGAAATTCATAAGAACTTAAGTGAATTGTACAAATTTTAAAAAATTAAAGCAATTTCCATCGAATTGAAAAAAATGGAAGTCGACAGAATGCAGGGTAAATTCAACAAAATTCAGGGCAAACTTAACGAAATTTAAGTGAAATGAAAAAAAAAAAACCAATGAATTAAATCAGGGTTGCTACAAAATCTCAATTTCGAAATTCTCTGACTTTTCCCTAACTTATTTTTCATTTTCCCTGAACTTTTTAAATCTTTCTTTCACGTATAAAAACAACCTCCTACCTAGAAGATCAATAATGTTAATTAATTTTTTAAAAATTCAAGTGAACTATGTAATTAAATTTGGAGGGAAGCTGCAAAAACTCAAAGGGAATTCAGGACAAATCAATAAGAATTCTGACTGAATTCCAAATAAATTGAAAAAAATCCAAAATATTCCATTGATTTCAGTAAAATTAGCGCAAATTTAGAAGAATTCAAGGGAATTCCAAAGATTCGATGAAATGCAGACGAATTCAAGATCAATTTAAAATAATTCTGGGTGAATTAATTATTAATTCAAGTGAATGAAACAATTTTTTTTTTAATTCCAAAAAATATCATTGAATTCAGATAAATAGGAGTGAATAGAATTAATGAATTTAGATGAATTTCAGGAAAGTGAAAAGAATTCGATGAAATTCATAAAAATTCATCGTGAATTTAAAAAAAAAAAATAAAGTGAACCTAAACCGATTCAAAACTATTTAAAAAAAATAATTGAATTAATTGAATTTGGAGTGAATTTACAAAAATTCAATTTAAAAAAATAAAAAAATTCCATTGATTTCAGTAAAATTGGAGTGAATTTAGAGGAATTTAAGAAAAATGAGAAAAATTCAAAGAAATTCGTAAAATTCTAGGTGAATTTGTAAAAAATTCCAATGAACTCAAAACAATTCAAAACTATTTAAAAAATTATTTGAATTCATTCAATTTGGAAGAAATTTGCAACAATTTAAGGGAATTTAAAAGAGTTCAGGATAAATTAATAAGAATTCTGGGTGCATTCCAAATGAATAGAAAAAATCCAAAATATTCCATTGATATCAGTAAAATTAGAGCGAATTTACAAGAATTCAAGGAAATTCAAGATAATTCGATGGAATTCAGATGAATTCAAGAATCATTATAAGTAATTCTAGGTGAATTTAGAATAAATTAAGTTAATGGAAGAAATTTTTTAAAATTCAAAAAAATTCCATTGAGATCAGATAAATGGAAGTGAATAGAATTAGTGAATTTAGAGGAATTTTAGGAAATTGAGAAGAATTCGATAAAGTTCATTAAAATTCAAGGTAAATTTTTTAAATATTCAGCTGAACTGAAAACAATTCAAAACTATTTAAAAAATGCATGAAATTCATTGAATTTGAAGTAAATTGACAGAGATTCAAGTGAATTCTAAAAAATTTAGTGAAATGCTTAAGAATTCAAGGAGAGTTTAAACGGCTTCAGGGTAATTTAAAAAAAACGAAAAAAATCCAATAAGCTGATTAGGATTAAGTAAATTTAGAAGAATTCAAGTGAATTCGAAAGAATTCAAGGAGTATTAAAAAAATTCAAGATAATTCCAATTAATTAAAAAGAATTCGGGATGAATTTCAAAAAGATTGAAAAAAGAATCCAAAATATTCCATTGATTTCAGTAAAACTGGAGTGAATTTAGAAGAATTGAAGGGAATTCAAGAGAATTCGATGAAATTCATGAAAATTCAAGATGATTTTAAAATAATTCAAGTGAATGGAATAAAATTTTTAGAATAAAAGAAATCAATTAAATTCAGATAAATGGGAGTGAATAGAATTAGTGAATATAAATCTGATAAAATTCGTAAGAATTCAAGCTGAATCTAAAAGTCTTCAAGGCGAATTAAAAAAAAATTCAAATTACACAAAGGTTGAATTTCAGAAATATATATAGATCTGAATTCAATAGTGGTTAGCCCTTGGGTTCTCTATTTTAATTTATTCAAAAAAAAGTAGCTAAAGTGATTTTTTCATTTTAAGAAGTGCCTATAGTGACTTTATGTTAAAAATGTGACTAAAAAGTAATTCAAGAAAAAAAAGTGACTAAAAGTGACTTGAGTGACTGAGTGGCAGCCCTGACTAAATGATTCGGGAGGTGAATCTGAAAATGTTGTCCGTTTTGACGTATCTTATTCTATTTACGAGATACATTATATTTATCCTAATTTCAAACATTTTAACCAAAATTTTAGATATCCAAAATCGCTGAAACACGCAGATTCTGAAATTCTAACTTTTAAATCTGTAATTTTGAAATTAAATTTTTTTTCATTTTTAATGCTTTCTAGCTGGCCTACCGATTAGATACCTTATCATAAAAGGAATTAACATATAGTCAGAAATAGTCAGGCTCGTCAGGAATCGTCAGAACATTCAGAAATTCTGACGATTTGTCACTTTTCCTCTGACTTTTTTTTTTAAGTAGGGCTAAACAAAACTGTTTGATTCTTTTGCTCAAAGTAACGCAACATAGCCTATTTTTTGTAATTCTCGACTTTGATCAAATCTTCGACATTTTTGTTTTAATTAACAAATAATTCCAGGTCCTCAGACTGTGAAATGATAGCAAATTACCGAGTCCAGGCGGAATTAAGTGCAATTGATAGCACATACGATGGAAAAAGCATTGTTTTGGGAACAGTGGATGGTTGTGTTTCAGTTTTAGCGATTGCTGATCCAAAAAAGACAGAAATGAAAGAATATCTCTCAAATTTACCTTCTCGCGATGAAACGGTAACTATTCTCAAAAATCTCCACCGATTTAGACAAACTTGCACACACAAAAACAAAAAGATCGTAAACAGTGGGGACAAAAATAAGGTTATGTTTGAATTCACGCGGCATGAGTATTTTTATCATTTCAAGCAAAGAAAATAGATTTGAAGTGAAAATGCGAGTAAATTATGAAAGAAAACTTAGAATTAAAAAAAGAGAGAAAATAGTATTATTTTAGAAATTCCAACCTGTATTTTCCGGAAAAGACGAAATCCCTTCCTTTTGAAGTTGGAAGTCGACTTTTGGTGTCACATTTCGAATAATGACAGATCATGTGTTTTCCTATCAAATTAAACACAATTTTTGACCTTTTATGAAACTTCCGCTCGTTTTTCAACGAAGTTTTTGTGTAAAATTTTATAAACAGACACTACCTTGAACGCACATAAGGAGTCTCAATAAGTGTGAAGCAGGTCTGGCAAGTTGAAAAAAAATGGGTGGAGTCAAAGGTTGGCTGCAGTAATCCCGCGAAATTTAAAAACAGATTGGCGGGAAAATTAAAGTTTTATTAAGTTTCGGTTTGAAGAATGTCATTAGATTCAAATAAAATTATGAAATGGGTATTTTATTATTTTATTTTTATCTTTAGCGATCCTTTTCCGGTTGGCTTCGGCGGGTTCCACCCGTGGGGCTTCTGCCGGTGGCTAAATTTTCTTGCATCGTTCGAAGGATCGCTAGAACTAAAAAATTCTTCTCTGGAATGGAAAATTGAGATTGCGAAATTTAGAAATTTACCGGGCAATTGTCATTTCAGTGGAAAAAGAAGATGGAAAAACAACGAGCGGCTATTAAATTCAAGGCGGCTGCAAGAATTGCGAGAGTTACGCATGATTTAAATAATATTGTGAGGATTGGAAATGCAATTGCTGAGACTCCTAAAGAAACTGAAGACGAAGAAATTAGTTGAATTTTTGGATTTATTGTTATTTATTAGTGTAGAATAATATTACATTTATTAAGAATGTTAAATTTACCAGAAATTTTGTAATTGCTACAAATTCTAGACTTTCTGTGAAAGACATTCTGAATGTATCACTTGAATAAATTTCAAAATATCCCACAAAAATATTGTTTAAAAATTTTGAGCCTCCTACAAAATTTCAATATTGAGTAAAAATTCTTTATTAGCCGTAATTTTTCAAAATAAAAATTAGGAATTTCAAGGGCACGTAATACGGTAATTTACTTACCCGATTCCTGCTTTACCGACATGTTTTTTCACAACACTTACGTCCACAGTAATTGAGATATCGAGTTCAAAATTTGGGAAATTAAGTAAAAAGCGTTTGTATGGTCCTTAATTTCTGGAACTACAAAATAAATTTAATTTTGGATTTTTTGTATTTCTAGGAATTTAGGACCATACAAACGTTCCTCTGTACCTTTTTTTTAATTTTCCAAATTTTCAACTCGATATCCCTAGAAAAATGTCGGTAGGGCAGGAATCGGGTAAGTATTACATGGCCTTAATCAAAGATGCCTTAATGCAGATTATAATTCCCTTTCGTGACTCTAACTCTTAAAATTTTGAATAAACATAAAAATTCGCGAATTCTGGTTTCTGTAGAAATTTTTAATTTGCTGCAAAATCTGAATTTTTAGAATAGAAATTTTGAGGTCATAGCAAAAACAAGTTTCTATTCTAGGAATTAATTGATAAAAATTCTCAATTTAAGAAACTGATCAATTTCATCCAAATTTTGAATTGATTTGAATTCAGTTCAGATGATAAAAATTCTAAAAATTAAGCTTAGAAAAGAAAATTTAAATTTCTTACAAATCTAACATCGATTTTAATATAAACTCTAAATTTTCTAAAAAATAAGAATATATAAAAAATCAATTCTTAAAGCTAATAATCTATCATAAAAAAATATAATCTACATAAAATTTAAAGTTTACAATTGAACCAATTTATTGCAAATTATAAATTTCGTACAAATCACAAACTTTCTACAATTTTCTTTTACAAAAACTTGCTACAAAATCTAAATGTTTGAAACACAAATTGTGTATAAAAATTAAAATAAATTATATTTCTAACAAAATTATAAGTTTCACTACTTCGGAAAATATGAAGAATTCATAATTTTGCTGGAAACTATGATTAAATATTTTTACTAAAGAATTTTTCCAAGCTCAGAATTAATCAGCATTTCTAACAGTTTAAAAAATTTTTAATCTGAAGGAAATTTAGAACTCTCTTCAATTTCAAAACTTGCTCTCCAATATTTATAAAATTATTTAATACTTTTTATCTAGTAAAATAATATTCTACTAATATTCTAGTAGAATATTTTATTTTTTATATGTACACAGAAATTTGAAATTGAACAAATATTAAATATAAATTTTGTTATTGTTTCGGGAGTTTAAAAGTTACATTATTCCGAAATTTTCTGGTTCGCGAATTAATTTTGGAATCTTCTGACAGTTGGAAAACTTGTTTTATATATAATTAGGAATTTTCTGATAAATTCCCTGGAAAGCAATTTTTAAGCTTTTATTTTGTAGATCCGGATTTTGTTACAAATTTAGAATTTTCCTTAAAGCCATGTAATAGTTACCGTTTCCTACTTCACCCGTATTCTTTTCGCAATAACTTGCATCTACACGAATTGAGATGTCGAGTTGAAAATTTGGGAAATTAAATGAAAAACATTAAGAAACGTTTGTATAGTCCTTAATTTTTATAATTACAAAAAAATTTAATTCTGGAAATTTTTTGGATTTTTTCTGTGTTTCTAGATATTTAGGACCACACAAATGTTCTTTAGTGCCTTTTATATAATTTCGCAAATTTTCAACTCGATATCTGAATTCGTATGGACGTGAGTTGTTGAGAAAAATATCGGTAAGGTAGGAATTGGTAAGGTAGGAATCGGTAAGGTAGGAAACATGGCCTTGATTCTTTTTGTATTACCTTAAAAATATATTTGAATTTGTTACAAAATTTTTATTCGCCCACGAATTCTGAATGTTCCTATGAATTTTAATTCCTTTAAAAATACTACATTCTTTCATTCTACAGGAAATATAATAATGTGTATCTCCAGAATTCGTGGAAAACTTACAATTTTAAATTCTACAAATAAACAAATTGGACAAAATAAACAAGGATTAAATAACAAACAACTAGTAACGATTATGGAATTTATATTACATTTATTCTGTCTTTTGATGTAGTTCTTAAACTTTTTTCTCTTTCTCTCTCTCTCTCTCTCTCTCTCTCTCTCTCTCTCTTGTTCTCTCGTGATAAACGAATAGTGAAAAGCACTTGACGACTTCACTCCATTTACAAAACCCCAAACATATAAACACCCTTTTCTTCATTTTACATTAATTTTAATCAATTAATTAATTAATTTTAATGTCCAATCCGTGAAATCGCCAAGTGCCGCCACGAGTGTGATAAACTCTAATGCATTCCTCTGTCTATTTTCAATTTCGAAAACGCGCTTTTAAATAAAAAAAGCCGAAAGATTCGCGGACTCGGCACTGCAAACTTCACCCTCTTTATTTTTCTTATCAAAAAAGGACTGTTATAGAATAAGGGAGAGGTCTTTTGAAAAAGAGAAAATATTTGAGCACAGAGATTGAAATTCTCATTCTTCCGGGATTTTCCAGAATTTATTGATTTTCTAGAACGAAAATAAAATTCAGAAAGGAGGGAATCCTTTCAGAGTTGAAAACCGTTTCATACGGATTTTAATTATTTTAAACGCTTTGCCGAGCTCGCGAATCTTCACGTTTTAATAAACTACTTTCGTAACAATGCACAATTTTGTACAACTAAAAACTAGCAGAAACACCACAGGTGTCTCTACTTGCGACCACTAAAAAAATCAGAATGTCAAAACATTCTAGTGGTATTTTTTTTAATTTCCTATCTCGAAGCCCTCGGCTAATTTCTCGCTGGCAGCTAAGCGCTTTCGGATAAGTCATTATTGCAAAAATGGATAATTAGAATCCAAAATATCCTAAATAACCTTTTTGTATTTTTTTAATACCTACTTGCTCGATTTTTTAGCTAATCTTTTTTGTTTTCAAACCCTTGATGTTTTTCCTCTTTTGTTTTTATTTCATTGACCTATCAAGTTATTTTCCCATCCGTTTTAGATTTTAATCTCGATCGATGAGACTCTTCAAAAATGCAATGTAGAATCGATCACACTAATTCCCCTCGTTAGGCTTTAAAGTTGAGTTTGTTGTTTTTTCGCGTTTCTTTTATAATTCTCTTTGTGTCCACTCGCGCTCGAAGAAATTGAATTCGCTGAAAAGTGCCAGCCTTTTTGTCCCTTTCAGCAAGTCTCCGCTTTTTATTGAGCGTTGCCGCCTTTTTGTGCCTGTTGTTCCTGTTGTTCCGGTTGTTGTGTATCCGCCGCCGCTTGATCCTTCATGTGTTTTTCGACCTGAAATTGAAAATAAATTTTTTTTAAAAATAGTTTCATTAAGGCCATGTCATACTTGCCTAATTTCTACCTTACCGACATTTTTTCGCAACAAACTCACGTCCACATGAGTTCAGATATCAAATTAAAAAATTGGGAATTTACGTGAAAGGCAAAAACAGGGTAGCCGTTTTTATTGAGGAAAAAAATTCAATTCGATGCAAAGATTTCGCAAAGATTTTAAAGATTTCAATAGATTTCAAAAGAGTTAACAAAGTTTTTTTTTCGCAAAGATTTCAAAGATTTCGTAAAAACTTCAAAGATTCCAGAAAGATTTCAAAGCTTTCAAAAAATTTTAAAAGATTTCACAATGACTTAAAAAATTTCATAAAGATTTCGAAGATTTCAAAGATTCTAAAAGATTTCAATGATTTCAAAATATCTCAGAAGATTTAAAAGATTTCGCAAAGATTTTGAAGATTTCACAAGGACCTCAAAAGATTTCACAAACATTTTTAAAAATTTAAACAATTTCAAGGATTTAAAAACATGAGGATTTCAAAGACTTCACAAAGATTTCAGAGATTTCAATAAAGCGAACAAATTTTTTTAATAATTCACAAAGATTTCAAAATACTGCAGAAAATTTTGAGGATATCAGAAATATTTCCAAATATTTCAGAAGATTTCAAAGATTTCGCAAACAATCTGAACATTTTAGAAATTTCGATGATTTCGAAAGAGTGAACAAAGTTTTTAAATATTTCGCAAAGATTTTATTGATTCAAAAAAATTTCAAAAGAGTTAACTAAGTTTTTAAATATCTCGCAGAGATTTCAATGATTCCAAAAGATTTCAAAGATTCCAAAATATTTCAGAAGATTTCAAAATTGTTAACAAAGTTTTTAAATATTTCACAAAGACTTTAGTGACTACATAAAGATTTCAAAAATTTCAAAGATTTCAAAAGATTTCAGAAGATTTCAAATGATATCACAAAGTTGTCAAAGTTTTTAAATATTTCGCGAAGATTTTAATGATTCCAAAAGATTTCAAAGTATTTCAGAAGATTTTATAGACTTCGCACAGATTTTAAAGATTTCGCACAGATTTTAAATACTTCAATAATATTTCAAAGATTTCAAAAGAGTTAACAAAGTTTTTAAATATTTCACAAAGATTTCAATGATTTCATAAAGATTTCAAAATTCTCACAACGATTTTAAAAATTTCAGAAGATTTCAAAGATTTCGCAAATATTTTAGATTTCAGAAAGATTTCAATAGATTTTAAAAGATTTAACAAAGTTTTTAAATATTTTACAAAGAAGATTTCAAAGATTTGGCAAAGATTTTAAACAGTTCAGAAAGATTTCAAATATTTCAAAAGATTTAAAGTTTTTTATAATTCACAAAGATTTTAATGATTACATAAGGATTTCAAAAAGTTCATGAAGATTTTAAAGTTTTCAAAATATTACAGAAAATTTAAAAGATTTTAAACATTTCACAATATAAAGATTTTTAATATTTTACAAAGATTTCAAATATTTTCAGAGAGTTGACGAAGTTTTTAAATATTTCACAAAGATTTCAATGATTTCATGAAGATTTCAAAAATTTCACAAAGACTTCAAATCTTTCAAAATATTTCAGAGGATTTCAAAGATTTCAAAATATTTCAGAAGACTTCAAAGATTTCAGAAATATTTCCAAAAATTTCAAAAGATTTCACAAAGATTGCGAAGATTCAAAAAGATAAAAAAATATTTTAATTGAAAATTTTTATAAATTGAACAGTTCAAAGATTTCTGGTTAAAAAATATAAATTCTCATCATTTTCAATGCTCTAAAATGAAGAAAAAATTAATAAATTTGTAAATGTTCAAAATTATATCATCTTGAGCCAATTCAAGTTAGAAACATTAAAAATTAAACGACTTTATTTTTATTTAAACGTAGCACTTTTTAAACCAGAAGTTAACTTATTTTAATTTTCAGTTGTTTCAAATTAATAAGTGTTTAATTGTTATTTATAAATCAAAATTCGACACCCACTCACAAAATAAAAATTGTCTAAATGGAACAATTGAAACTGTAAAGTTCAAAGTCTAAATATAGCACTCTAAAATTTTAACGATTTAAGACTTTCTCCTTTAGACAATTCAGATTCAAATTGTTTAGTTTTGAATATTTTATTTATAATTGCTCATTTTAAATGTACAGTCAAATATTTTGCTAAGCATCAAAAAAATTGTTCTTTTTTTTAATTGAAAAATTTCAAACTGAACGGTTTAAAAATGGAATATTTTATACTGAAACAATATTTCAATAGGATTTGAAATTGAATAAAAGCGTTTAATTATGAATCTACTAATTTGAAAATTGAAAATAGTTTCTAAAGTTTCAATCGGATCTTTACATTTGTTTAACTACTAAGTCTTTCGAATTGAAACAGTTCAATTTTTATCGTCAAAACCTGTAAATTGTTCAATTTTGAACAGGTTCAGAATCGTCTTGTAAAATCATTAATTAAATAATATTTACAAATGATCAACTTAAAAACTTTTTTTGTAAAAAAATTCAATTTTAAACGCTTTTAATTATTAATTGTTCAAGTCTCTAAAACTGAATTTAAAATTCTTTGAATTGAAAAAGTACGCTTAAAAAGAAGACCTAAAATAGAAAATATTTTTAAAAAATTGATTTCATAATTGAAAAAGTTAACAATTAAACGTAACATTCAAAAAAATTGAAAACGAATTTATTTTAAATTGCATTATATAGTGTCATATGGAATTTGGGATATTTTTAGTGATTGACTAAATTTTTCTTTTAAAAATTTGTAAAATTCTCGGTCAAAAACTAAATTCACTGCCATTTCCGGGTTTTTCCCGATCTCAAAAAATTCCTGGTTTCCCGATCCAGCGGCCACTCTGAATAAAAACGTTTGTATGGTCCTAAATTTTTGGAAATAGAAAAAAAATTCCACCAATTTTCCAAGAATTAATTTTGTCTCATTCCAAAAATTAGGACGACACAAACGTCCCTTAGTGTTTTCATTTAATTTTTCAGAAACTTCTCGAATTTCCGTTTCCTAAATTTCTGGAACAACAAGGAAAATTTAATTTTGGATTTTTTGTTAATTTCCAGAAATTTAGGTCCATACAAACGTTTTAAAAACACGCAATTTCGAATATCCGAATTTCCAAATTTTGGTTTCAGATTTCAGATTGATGGCCTTTAAATTTAAGAATTAAAAATGAAAAAGCTCAAAATTGTACAATTCCAAATTGAAAACGATCTCGATAATAGTTCGGAATTTGAATACATATTCTGAACTAAGAGCTTTAAAAAAAGAATAATTTTAGATTTAAACATTAAAAATTGAACAATTTTTAACTGAAATGAAATAGAAATTAAAACCTGTTCGACTTTAAATTTAAATCATTTGAAATTGAAAGTGTTTGGAACTGAATAAGTGCTAATTAAAAAGTTTCAAAATTGAATAATTAAAAATTGAAAGCGTTTGGTTTGGAATACAAAATTTTGAACTAATTGAAGTTCAAGACGTGTCAAAATAAAATATTTGAATATAAAAGCTTGAAACAGGATAATTTCTAATTAAAATTGAATAATTTCGAAATTGAAAGTTTTTGGGAATAGGACAATTTAAAATTGAAAAAAAAATTAAAATTTGATAATTTCTTATCAAAAGCATTCAAAACTGAATCATTCTGAATTGAGAATGTTCAAAAAAGCTAAAAAATTGAGTGACTTCAAATTTACAAAGTGTTTCAAATTAAGCTAAATTTTTATAATTAATAAACTGAACTAAACTAAAATAAACTCAAAAATTTTCAATTCAAAGCGTTGAAATTCTTTCAAACTGAAATTGAATAAGTTCGAATTAATAACTGTCAAAATTGAAAATTTTCGTATTAACTTTGGAATAATGAAATTTGTAATAATTTTTAATTAAAAATTCTCACAATTGAATAATTTCAGATTAAAATTTCGAAAATAACACAATTTCAAATGGAAAGGAATTTAAGTGGTATAATTTCTAAACAAAAGCGTGAAAGATTCAATAATTAGAATCTAAAAGTGTTTTAAATTGAACAATTTCAAATAAAAAGCTCTCAAAAGTGGAATAATTTAAAATTTATTAAATAATAGATTTAATGCTTTCACGATGATCATCAATCATCAATTTATTGAATGTTTAACATCAACGAGGGTCGTGCGTGGTACCTTTAATCAAAAGTTTATCTAATTTTTTTTCCACAGAAGAGTATTGTATTTATTTGAGCATAATTTAAAAATTGTGGAACAATTTATGAAGCCAAACTTTTTCAATTTTTCGGGTAGAATTATTATTTAAAAATGCAAAAACATTCATATTTGACTTATTTTTGTAGTGGGTTGTCATTGAAAGATGACACGGCTTATTTCGCGGCTAGAGTTATTTTCGTGGTTATTTTCAACGTCTTTTCATTAAAATATCTTCCTTAATTGTGTGGGTAGCTATTAAACAAACCTTACCTAATTGAAGAGGATATTTCAATGCACAAGTACCTTAGTTTTTTTTTGACGTAATTAAAAATCAAAATGTGAAATAGCGCAAATCATACTTTATAAGACACATGCTAAAATCAAAAAATTTTCACTTTCAAAATTGAATTTCTCGTGAATTAATCCCGTTAGAGGGTCTGAAATTTTCACAGAAAACGTATTTCATATTCCTCTATAATATAATTTTTTTCAAATTTTCCAAAATTCAACTAACTAGCCACACACGACTCTCCTTCAACAATTTTCAATTCAAAGTTTGAAAATAGGACAATAAGCATTCAAACTCTTTCAATTTGAATTTGAATAAGTTCGAATTCAAATCAGTCAAAATTGAAAATTTTCCAATTTACATTGAGTCACTTCGAATTAAAGGTTTTCAAAATTAAATAATTTCAGATTAGAATGTAAGAAATAGGACAATTTCAAATTGAAAGGATTTAAAGTAGAATAATTCTCAATTTGAAAACGTTCAAAGTTGAATAACTTTAGATTAAAATTTTGAAAATACGACAATTTCCAATAAAAATTAATTTCAACTTTTATCATTTTAAAAATAAAAGCGTTAAAAAATTAACAATTTCAAATGAGAAGCTCTCAAAAATGGAATAATTTCAAATTTATAGTTTTTGAAATTAAACAATTTCCAATTCAAAGTTTAAAAATAGGAAAATAAGCATTCAAACTCTTTGAATTTGAAATTGAATAAGTTCGAATTGAAAGGGTCTGTGCAACAAGAGGATAAGTCACAATTTTGTATTATCAAGTTTTTGTTAATTGAAAGTGACAGTGTTTTCTCACTGAAGTGAGATTTACTTGTCATTTGAATATATAAATTTTCATGTCGTTATCTACTTTTTATAGCTAACCTGAACACACCACGCGATTGTACAAGTAAATTTGTGCAGTTGCCAGCACAAATTGCATATTTTCAAATTTAAATTGAATGATTTCGAACTGAAAGCGTTCAAAAATTGAATAATTTCGGATAAAAATTCAAGAAATAGAACCATTTCAAATTGAAAAGATTGGAAGTGGAATAATTCTCAATTTGAAAACGTTCAAAATTGAACTCTTTTAGATTCAAAGTTTGAAATTAGTACATTTTCAAGCTTGAATTACTTAAAATTGAACAATTTGGAAATAAAAGCGTAGCAAATTAATTGAACAATCGGAAAATAAAAACTCTTTCATTGGTATGGCTTAGAATTTGAACCCCTTCAATTTGAAATGCTCCTCATTTGAAAATTGCCAACCTTGAAGGCTTTGAATTTGAATTTACTCAATTATGAAGAAATTTAAGAAGGAAAGGGGGAATAAGGAAAAGACTCTTGATTAAAAATTAAACTGATTGACAATTTGAAAATACAAAAACAAAAAATGAAAACATTTGAAAATTGATATTAAAAATTAATTAAATAAAAAAAAAGATATGAAAGAATATAGCAGGCTTCGAAGTGATCTATGGAACTAAAAAAAGTATCAAAAAAGTATCTTTCTAAAGAAAAAAGTATCCTCAAAAATAAAAATAAAAACGTGTTAAAAAAGTAGTCTTTTTAAATCAGGCAAAAATTAGTTTTTAAAAATGAAAAAGTAGTGTGAAGAATACTTTAAACTAGAAAAAAGGACGTATCTAAAAGAAATTTTCAACAAAGGAGTTTAACTTTCAACCAAATAATTGAATTTTCTATCAAAAAGAGGAATTTTCAACCAAGAAGATTAGTTTTATACTAGAGAAGACGAATTTTCAACAAAATACATGAGCTGCAACCAAATGGTTCAATTTTCAACTAAATAAACGATAAATTTTTAGCAAAAAAAAAATAAATTTTTAACACAGTTCAACTTTCAACCAATTAGTTGAATTTTTCACCAAAAGGTTTTCAATTTTAAATAAAAAATAGTTGAATTCAACTAAAAAAGACGAATTTTCAACAAAATAGTTAAATCCCCAACCAAACCAGATTAATTTCCAACCAAACAGTTGAATTTTTAACCAAAAAAGATGATTACAAGAAATTTCTACCAAAAGAGATGAAGTTTCGAACCAAAAAAACGAAATTAACAAAAGAGTTGAATTTTCAACCAAGAAAGATTCTTCAGTCAAGGAAGAAAAGCAATTTCGACAATATTGTTGAACTTTCCCGACAAAAAGACGAATTTTTTACGAAGCAGTCGAATTTTCAACCCGAAAATAAGAATTTCCAACAAAAAAGTCAATTTCCAAATAAACAGATGAATTTTCAACCAAAAAAATAACTTTTCAACAAAATTGTCAAATTTTCAACAAAATAATTAAATTCTCAACGAAGGAGTAAGATTTTCAACTAAAACAGATGAATTTTTAAACAAAAAATACGAAATTCAACTAAAATGATGAATGAAAGGAGGTGTTTCGGGTTTCAATCGTGTGCAAAACTACGAATCTTGCCGACGAAATGTTTCTTTATTAAATTCTTATGTAAAATTATGTAAGTATAACATTTTTCTACCAAAAAAACGAAATTTCAACAAGCACATGAATTTTCAACTAAATAGTTGAATTTTCAACTGAAAAGATCGATTTGCTACAAAAAAGGCGAATTTTCTACCAATAAAAATCAATTTTTAAACTGAGAAGACGAATTTTCAACACAAAAGGGACCGCATATATAGACTCTGAACCCGGCACACGCACAAAAGTATATGCTCAGAGAGTCGCGATATAAATAACTTCTGATACGGCGCTGA
>JAUMHM010000001.1:2915088-2926880 GCA_032362435.1 Melikaiella ostensackeni | reverse complement strand
GTTGAATTTCCAACTAAAAAAGATGTCTTAAACAAAATGGTTGCACTTTAAACAAAATAAGTAAATTTTAAAGAAAATAGTTGAATTTTTAACCAAATAGTTGCACTCTCAACCTACAAAGATGCACTTTCAACCAAATAGTTGAATTTTCAAGCCATCAAAGACGACTTTTTTACAAAACAGTTGAATTTTCAACCCGCAAAATTGAATTTTCAACGAAAAAGTTCATCTTCAACCAAGAAAGATGAATTTACGGCCAAAAACGATGACTTTTTTTACCATAAAAAGTGAATTTTCAATTCAAAAGGACTAATTTCTAACAAAACACTCAATTTTTCAACAAAAAAATGATTTTAACAAAATAGTTGAATTCCAACAAAATAAATAAACTTTCAACAAAATACTTCAATTTTGAACTAAATAGTTTAATTTTTAGCCTACAAGGATGGATTTTCAATGAAGCAGATTAATTTTTTAAATACGAATTTTCAACCAAATAGTTGCTGTTCAACTAAAAAACATAAGTTTCGAACAAAAATGGAACTATTAAATTTTCAGTTTAAAAATAACTTTTCAACAAAAAAAAGAATTTATAATCAGTTGAATTCAACGAAAAAGACGATTTTCTACCAAAATAGTTGAATTTTCAACTAAAAATATGAATTTCCTACAAAGAAGGTAATTTTTAACCAAGTAGTATAATTTTCTACCAAATTGTTGAAGTTTGAAGCCAAAAAGACGAATTTTCTAGAAAACAGTTGAATTTTCAGTTCGAAAATATGAGTTTTCAACAAAAAAGTTAATTAACTACCAAATATTTGAATATTTGAATAAATAGCTTTATTTTTAACCAAATAGTTTAATTTTCTACCAAAATAGTTGCATTTTCAACTAAACATATGAATTTTAACCAAACAGGTAATTTTCAACCCAAAAATATGATTTAGCAACAAGAAAGTTAATTTTCTCCCAAATAGTTAAATATTAAAATTAATAATTTAATCTTTAACCAAATATTTCAATTTCCAACCAAATTGTTAAATTCTCAAGCCAAAAAGACGATTTATCAACAAAACAGTGCAATTTTTAACCCGAAAATGAATTTTTAACAAAAAATTTCATTTATATCCAAAAAGTTCAATTTTCGACTAAAATGATGCATCTTCAACCAAAAAAAAAAGAATCTCATACAAAGTAGTCAAGTTTAAACCAAGTACGCTGAAAGTCTCTAATAAGTCTGTCTGCGATATGTCTTTCCGAGAATTTCGTTTGACGATTAGGGGATGACGGGGTAAAGAGAGCTTGACTCTAAAGCCAGCAAATTCGTCCAGTACCGCACTAACGAAGCGGGCTGTATCACAAGCGCATTGTTTCGTCAGTTCACACGGTCCGCACTTCGCTTCATTCGCTTTCAGTGTTTACGTTATGTGTTACAAAAATATCGCAGGAAAACAAGAGGCAGCGTTTATCCTTCAAAACGAACAAACGTTTAAAGAAATTCAATTAATATTTTTTACTGCGAACGAAAATCAAATATAAATGGTTCATACGGCCCTGATTGTTGACATTCGAGTCCCACGGATATATGTCCAAGGCCATTTAAGGAAGGAACCAAAGTTGAACTTATATTGGAATTCCAGTTTATTTTAAGACCTTTGACCTTATTTTTGGCTTTACCCAAGGAAAAAATTTCTGAAAACAAGAACAAATCGAAAAATGGGAGTTAATTTAAGATTGGTGTGGCGACTCTCGTACAATTTGATTATATAAACCAGAGTATCCGTTTTTTTCGAAAAAAATTGATTATCATTACTCTAGACGTGAATGAGCCTAACAATCGAAGTGAGCATTTTGTCATGTGTCTCTTGCAGTCAAAACTATTGATAAAATCAACTACATATCCATCGTATGCTAAATTATTCAGTTAACTGCGATTCTCAAGGGATCTGCGTTAAATCTCCAGAGAATCGTTGACTGAAGTAAAGAGGAAAAATAAATAGTGAAAGGGAAATATAGTGCAAAAGACAAGGTAATTGAGGCTTCGTTCTCATTATTAACCTAATGCGGCAATGCGCATCGAAATTAAAAATTGTTTGAACACTCGTTTTAGGATCTAATGGATGCGCTCATATTTTCTCTAGTTCCTGATAAAGTTAAGGTAATTGCTCTGAAGTGTCTCGCGGGGCGTCATTAGGAAACCGCACGGTCATATAAACAGAACGAAGCATCTGACAGATATTTTAATGTTTTATAATCGTCGTAAAATGTTATCGCAATTTCACATATGTAGTAGTGTCTGAACTAATACTGTTGCAAGTTGACAGATGTTTACGTTAGATTGGGGACTGTAAGTTGAATAAAAAGGCTGTGTGTATGTAATATTTGTAGTAGAATCGTGTACCTGATGACTTTTCGAGAATTGACTAATTATCCTAGATTGCTCGAGGATTAGAGTAGGGTACGTAAGGTGGCTCGTATTTCCAAGTAAAGATATCAAAATGTGACATTTCGAGTGATCAATCATTTCAAATCGAGGGTTTCATCATTCAGATTTCGCATAATGTATTGCATTGGGCGATTACAAACTCGCACCAAGCTATCTGCTTGCTTTACCCCCACTGTTCAACTTCCCTTCATGTCCCATCAAAAACATTATGTAACTGCCCCGTAACAATAGGAGAACATTGTTATATCTGGTTATATAACGAGTGTTACTGTTCGGTGATGAACTTGTTCTATAACTGGAAGGTTCTGTAAGTTGTATTTAATTCACATTTGTAAGAGCTGTGTAACAATGTGACATAACTGTTATGTAACAATGGTGTAACATTCCTTCTATAACTTGTTGCCCCAGTAAATGCCGTAGGCATGCGGAACTGCACAGCCGCCAATGCGCCATCTGTACAGCTGTTTGCAACGCTACGACGCTATGACATGACTGTATCGATTTTTTAAAATTTTGCTTATATTCTAGCCTGTACTGAATGAAAGTAAATAGAATTGATGAAAATAAGTGCAGTGAAATATGTTGATGCGAGTATGAGATTCAATCACGATACAGTCGTGCAAATGGAATGTGCAGCCAATAAAGATGTATGAATTTCTAGGTTAGGGCCAATTTATTGCTCCTTCGAGGTCGCAGCCTACCGAGTGGGGATTTGGTACGGTATAAAATACACGCATGATGGGGCTTTCATGATTTTAAAGGGCCTCAAATATAATAGGGTCCCCTGTTTAGGGCCTGGTTCTGCCCGATTAGAATTTTCGCACGGAAGAGCTCTTTTACATACATTTTATATAACATAACTACGTAAAATACATATGACTGACTTACATTGTTGATATACTCGTATAAGACTGTAACACATACGTTACGTAAGTATGTGACAGATGAGTTACATTACCATACAACCTTTGGCAAAGCTGCTATAGAACTGTCACATAGTTATTACAGAGCATTAGAATACCGATCCGACACTGATACATAACATTTGTATAATATAACACTGTTATAACATAGTTACGGACGTGTTACAAAACTTATGTCATAGAGTTACAGAGCCGTTATAGAACTGTTCTATCATATAGAGTGTGACATTTTGCTTCACAGGTGACTCACCCGTGATTTACCGGCTATGTAACATGTTACAATCTGTTATGGAACAGCTACATAACTATTATATAACCATGTTTGCTGGAGTTGTTATGGAACAACGAGCAGTGCCCATTTGATCGCCGTCTACCTGCTTGCTTTACCCCCACCACCCTACTTCCCCTCATAAAGCTGTGGGACCACAAGACTGCTGCCGCCGACCCTTGCCACCCTGGAGGTCCTTCGTACTTCATGAGGAATAGAATACGTAACATATAATTTTTAAATTTTGCAATTAATGGTTTAGAAATATTGTATTCGAAATCTCCATTTTTGGCGATTCCAAGAATATATTACTTGCCTTATTAAGTTAAAAATAAGAAGTGTTTTTCAGGCCATGTTTAGGTTTTTCGCAACCCAACTGCAATAGTTATTTTACAAGGGACATCTTGCCTCGAATTATTAGGCAGCATACTGAGGTATTTGAACTGGACGTTGTAAGTAACTCTAATTCTGGGAACGTTTTCTATGAATTTAAAATTACTCAACTATTAATGCTATCAATTAGAAATAAAATAATTGCATAGTATGGAAATATTCACGCACACAGCATTCGAAATTTATCAATTTCAAACGCTATTAATTGGAAAATTGACTGAAATTGTTTACAATGTGCAGTTTCAATACCTCAGTATGTCGGCCCACTAATCCAAGGCGGGACGTCCCGTGTAAAAGAAATATTGCAGTTGACTTGCGAAGAATCTAAACATGGCCTGAAAAACACTTCTCATTTTCAACTTAATAAGATAAGTAACATATCGTTGGAATCGCCGAAAAACGTGGATTTCGAATATAATATTTCTAAAATACTAATTTCAAAATTTAAAAATTTCATGCTTCGTATCTTATTTCTCATCAGGTACAAAGGACACCCTGCTGACAAGGATGGGCAACATCGGTCTTGTTGTCCCACAGCTACATGAGGGGAAGTTGGGTAGTGGGGAGGAGGGGGAAGAGGAGTTCCATTTGATCGTCGTCTACCTGTTTGCTTTACCTCCACCACCCTACTTTCCCTCATACATTTGAGGGACCACAAGACTGCTGCCGCCGACCCTTGCCACCAAGCAAGTCCTTTGTACTTAATGAGTAATAAAATATGAAACATAAAATTCTTCAATTTTTCAGTTAGTGATTTAGAAATATTATATTCAAAATCTACATTTTTTGCGATTCCAACGATATGTTACTTCCCTAAGTAAGTTGAAAATTAGAAGTATTTTTCAGGCCATCTTCAGCTTCAGCGAAACTCAACTGCAATAGTTCCGAATGGCCGTATTCTCAAAAATTTTAAACTCTCATAGAACAAGAAATTGTCTGCTCCTACTTAGAAAGCAATTAACACTAGTTGGCGCAGACGGTACTTTATATTGTTATATGTTTCGCAAAATGATTATAAATGTAGAAAAATTAACACCATTTCTTCAAGTCCCCTTTCAAAATATTCTTGAGCGAAAAATATTCTAAATGAGAGTCTAATTACTTTCATTTTATGCAATTATTCTTCTTCAATTATATTTCTCTCTTCCTCTTAATGTTTCTAATTTTACTGAAAGGCAATTGAATAAGCTTAGAATTGAGCTTTAATAGTGAAAAGTGAATAGTTTAATAGTTCAAATTAAAAATCCTTTCCAATTAATAAGAATTCAAATAGAAAAGATTCGAGTTTGGAAAAGAATGAAGTTGAAATTAAACTAAACAGAAAATTTAAATTCATCGAATTTCCAAAAACTTGAAGTCGAAACGTTATTAAAATTTCTGCCACCTTCAAAATTTGAAATTTTACCTAATTAGTGGAATTTAAATAAAAAAAAGATTAGATATTACTGTTGTACTTTTTATCTTTCTTCCAAATCTCGAGAACTTTCACTTTTTACCGTTCTCAAAATTTGAAAGTGTTAAATTTTGAACAGTTCCAAATTTTTTATTTTGAATTTAAAATGCTCTTCCAATTTTTAATCATTCGTTCTGAAAGCATTTTTCAAATTTTGGACTTGAAATGAAAAGCTCTTGAATTTCACTCGAATGCTTTCGAAATTTGGATTTTCCTGGCTTCTAAATTTGAGGATTTCCATATGATTTCAAAATATAGGCACTGTTTTATTTAAAAAGCTGAAAATGAACATTCTGTAGCAACTAGCGTTAATTGCTATTTGAGTAGGGGAAATCGATTTATCGCTCTATGACAGTTTAAAATTCCCCAGAACATGGACCTTTAGAAATATTGCAGTTGAATTTCGGTGAGCTTAAACATGGCCTGAAAAATACTTCTGATGTTTAACTTACTAAGGCAAGTAACATATTGTTGGAATCGCCAAAAAACATAGATTTCGAATATAATATTTCTAAATTACTAAATCGGCGTGTCCAAATGACAAGGTTCAATCTCGGAGAGACCAAATGAAAAGGTGCTAACTCGTGGAGACAAAATGAAAAGGTGCTCACTCGCGTGGTAAAATCTTGAAGCTTCAACATCCCATAAAAATTGTATTAGAAACACCAGCGCCCTCAACTCTGTAGCACCTTCTCATTTGGTCTCCACGAGTTAGCACCTTTTCATTTGGTCACTTCGAGATGGAACCTTGTCATTTGGACAGGTCGAAATGCAAAATCAAAAAAGTTAATGTCACATATTTTATTCCTCATTACGTACAACGTACACCCTGCTGGCAAGGGTCAGCAGCAACAGTCTTGTGGTCCCACAACTGCATGAGGGTTAGTTGGGTAGTACGGGTAAAGCAAGCGAGTAGACGGCGATCAAGTGGAAATCCCCCCTCCCCACTACCTAACTTCCCATTGTGTAACTGTGGGACAACAAGACTGATGCTGACCATCCTTGTCAGCAAGGGGTCCTTTGTACCTAATGAGAAATGAAACACGAAACATGACATTTTTAAATTTTTTAATTAGTATTTCAGAAATATTATATTGACAATCTACGCTTTTTGGCAATTTCAACGATGTGTTACTTGTCTCATTAAGTTGAAAATATAAAGTGTTTTTCAGGCCATTAGTACAGTAGATCTGTCATTTTTGTGTAAAAAAATGACCGAAACTATTTCATTTCATAAATCGTTAGTGGGGCATGTGAGTAGCATGAAATTAAGTTTTCGGCACTCCCCCTTTTGCAGTTTTGAAAAAAGTCGAAAAGTTTTTGGCTTTGACTTCCCGTGAGAACGGTAGGTTGCCAAAAATCAGTTCTTGCTTTTTTTCAACGGGAAAAAAAAATTTTTTACCATAGCGGTAATTCAAATGTTGCAGAGCAAGAGAAAACCTTTCTTATAAAATTGAATCTACCGCGATGGTAAGAATTTTTTTCCCCTGTTGAAAAAGAGCAAAAACTGATTTTTGGCAACTTTGGCGCCCTCTATTTCGTGAATTTTTGGTTGAAGCGCAGCGACTGCATTAGATAATTTGTAGATGATACTGTCCTCTACATTTTTTGTTTGAAAAATTTTTCTCTGTAACATTTCGTTCTCACGAAAAATCGAATCCAAAAACATTTTGAGCTTTATCAAAATGCATGAGGGGGGGTTCAACTTTTCGGTTTCAGGTTATTCAAATACCCCTGTAACGATTTATGAAATAAAATAGCTGCGGGTATTTTTTTCACAAAAAAAAGACAAATTTACTGTACTTCTCAAGAATATAACCTGACATCAGAAATTCAAAGCGCCGTATCTCAAAAACGGAGCATCGCAAGAAAAAAACATTATTTTCGTTTTTAAAGGTTTTTCCTGCTCTATAATTTTTAAATCCTTTCGACCCCAAAAATATTTATTTTTCGGGTTGAAAAAGAGCAAAAACTGATTTTTGGCAAATTTGGCGCCCTTCATTTCGTGCATTTTTGGTTGTAGCGCAGCAACTACGTGAGATAATTTGAAGGTAATAGAGTCCTCTACAATTTTTGTTTAAAACATTTTTCTCTACGACCTACCGTTCGCACGGAAAATCAAATCCAAAAACTTTTTGACTTTTTTTAAAACCCCCAAGGGTGAGGGTCCCGAAAATTTGGTTTCGTGCTATTCACATGCCCCACAAACGATTTATGAAATAAAATAGCTTCGGTCATTCTTTTCCCCAAAACCAATTTTTTCATAACAGATTTACTGTACCATATGTTTAGTTTCTTCGCAATTCAACTGCAATATTTCTTTTACCCGAGACATCTCGCCTCAGATTAGTGGGCGGGCATACTGAGGTATTGAAACTGCACTTTGTAGATAATTTCAGTCAATTTTCCAATTAATAGCGTTTGAAATTGATAAATTTTAAATTCTATGTGCGTGAATACTTCCAAATGACACAATTATTTTATTTTAATTGACAGCATTAATAGTGGAGTAATATTAAATTCATAAAAAAACATTCCCAGAACTAGAGTTATTTACAACGTCCATTTTAAATACCTCAGTATGCCCGCCGAATAATCCAAAGCGAGATGTCCCTTGTTAAATAACTATTGCAATTGGATTGCGAAGAACCTAAACATGGCATAAAAAACACTTCTTATTTTCAACTTAATAAGGCAAGTAATATACCGTTTGAATCGTCAAAAAACGTTCATTTCGTTTATAATACTTCCAAAGACTAATTACAAATTTAAAAAATTTCATGTTCCGTATTTCATTCCTCATTGGGCCCAAAGGACCCCCTGCTGACAAGGCTCGGTTTTACAGGGTTTTTGATCTTATCCGGGTTTCTCCAAGTAGGATTTTTTTAGTTCCTTCAATAAAAAAAACATTATGTCTGATTAATATCTAATGGTTTTTTGAAGATTCATTGCCAAATGAAAAATATTTTCATAAGTTCATGAATTAATGATTATTGCTCGTATTTCTCCAAATGGTAAGCTGAAGTTTTTGTTAAAGAAGATGGGTAAATTGCACTTCTTTGAAATTACTTAATTCAGGGATGACAGTCTGTTCTCTTTTTTACGTAATCCCCTTTTTCCCCTTTAAGTTTAAGAAAGTCCCGTAACACATTTAAAATCGAGAATTTTGACCCAATTTTTCCCTGTTTTACAAAGTTTCGATTCATAAAAAACACAATTTCTAACTAAACCTTTCTATGAAACAAATGACATACAATGCTGCCGTTCCAAATTCAAAAGTTGTATCTGCATTTTGGATGAGTGACCAGTCATTTAATCAAACGTTAAAAAAATCATAAGGGTAAAAATAAAAGAATTTCAATTTCAGTATTTTCTTCTAACTTTGTCGAAGGTTTCAGAACAACATAAAACCTTTTTTGTCTTCATATTTATCACAACAAGTGTTAAAATAATAATAATCGAGATGAAGAAGTAGGCCCTTATTAAAAATTTCACATTAATTTTTTTTTAAGCAACGTAATTACAATAACAATTACAATAACTTAATAATTGTAACGAAAAGAATCTGAAAATTGTGATTATTCAGCTTGGGTTTAATAATATGACAAGGTACAATAGTTGAATTTTCAACAATAAAGGTGATGTTTTGGCCAAGAAGATTAATTTTCTACCGAGAAAGTATAAATTTCAACAAAATACATGAATTTTCAACCAAAACTGGAATAGTCGAAATATTCATTTGAAAAAATAAATTTTTAGTCTAAAGAAAACACATTTTTCAAAAAAAGTTAAATTTTCAATCATCCTCAACCAAAAAATGAAATTTCAACAAAGTAGTTCAACTTTTGACTAATCGGTTGAATTTTGTCCAAAAGAAAGGAATTTTTAACATAAGAATATGAATTTTCAACAAAAATGTTCATTTTCAACCAAATAGTAGAATTTTCTACCAAAATAGTTGAATTTTTAAGCCAAAAAGACAAATTTTTAACCAAAAAGAATCACTTTTCAATAAAATTGTTGTATGTTAAAAAAATAATTAAATTTTTAACCAAGTGATTGAATTTTCAATAAAAAAGACAAATTTTCAATAAAAAATGTAATAGTTGACATTTCAACCAAAAAGTATTCTAAGTTTAAATCAAGAATCGTCGAATTCAAACCATAAAGACGAAATTTCCATAAAACAGTTGAATTTTTAACACGATACTGTCAATTTACAACAAAAAAGTTAATACTCAACCGAATAGTAGAATTTTCTACCAAGATACTTAAATTTCTAATCCCAAAAGACAAATATTCAACTCAAAAGGATGAGTTTCTAACAAAATTGCTCAATTTTCAGAAAAATAATTGAATTTTTAACCAAATAATTAAATTCATAACCAAAAAATATGAATTTTCAATCAAACAGTTATATTTTCAACCAATAAAGATGAATTTTTAAACCAGAAAGATGAATTTTCAACAAAGAAGTTGAATTTTCAACAAAAAAGATTTTTCAATCAAGAGAGAACAACAAATTTCAACCAAATAGATAAATTTTCAACCATATAGTCGAATATTCAACCAAAAAAAATGAATTCTCAACCAAGTAATTGAATTTTCAATCAAACAAGACAAATTCGCAAGAAAAAACGTAATAGTTCAGATTTCAACCAAAATAAAATTGCAATTTTGAATAAAGATTATTCGAATTCAAACAAAAAAAGACGAATTTTCGACAAATTATTTGAATCCTCAACTAAAACAAATAAATTTTCAATCAAACAGTTGCATTTCTAGCCAAAAAATATGAAATTTCTACCAAAGAAGATTAGTTTTCAAACCAAAGAAGATAAATTTTTAACAAGAAAGATTTTTTAGTCAATAAAGAAAAAAAATGTCAACCAAATTGTTGAATTTTCAAGCCGAAAAGACGAATTTTCCACAAAACAGTTGAACTTTCAACCTGAGAATATGAATTTCCAACAAAATGAAGAACCATGTATGTAGGAATAACATTTTCATCCTAGTCTTTCTCTTTTTTTAAGCCCTATGCCCTACTTTGTCCTCTTTTTTGAGGCTCGGTGCATTACTAACTCAAGTTTCCTTTTACCGAATTTACCGACATCGGGCTTGTCCGAGCAAACTTGGAAGGAAAAATTTTTAATATAAATCAATTTCTCTTTTACTGATTGCTCTCCTTTCAAAAGAAATAAATTTCAATTCAAGCTAGCCTAAACGACATTTGATAGCCTCATGCAAATTATTTTCTGAGCTTAAATCGCGTTAACGAGTGCAACTTTCGGGATGGCTGCCGGTCTTCTGGAATTTGGAGATCAGCTTTTAACTTGGAAGGACCGCACCTTAATTAAAAGAATCGATGGTCGTGAAATCGTCTGAAGGTTGGTGATTATTAAGAGATTACGTTCGCGTCGCGAGTGAGGTAAAGAGACACCGAGAAAGCTGATTTTGAGTGAGTTTTATAAAAATGATCACCGATGATTTATAGTGCCTGCATCCTTAAAAAGCACGTCGTTATTATTAAGAAGATGTTTCCTCCTCCTGGGCCCTGGTGCAGCTGCCAATCGAATTACGCTCGTTTATTGCCTGGTTTCATCAAGTTTCATCAAGTTTCATCATGAACCGCGTGACATACGCGTACACACTCGGGTACAATCTGTCACTCGAAGCAGCTCGAGCCCATCAAGGAAATTAATAAACTCTGATAAGTGATCGGCGAGTAGTTCGAGCTACGTATAATCTATAATGTATATTGTATATATATATATAGGTTCCTATCGTCGGCTTTGTGTCTGTATCCGCTCGATAAATGCTCTCCCCCACAATCTTCTTTTTAATCATATTGCGGCACGTGCTCGGTCAAAACTACCTGGTTGCCTTCTGCAATCTTAATTCATTATCTTTTGCAGGTTGATTTTGAACCAGTCTATTCAGATTATTCCATTTTTCATCATACAAAACGGTATTAATCCAAAAACGATAACACATTTCTAAAAATTACTAACTTTCGCAAATTTGTGAACTATATTTAAATAAAATAGATATTATTATTACTACACCATTAAGCTTAATACATTTCGGGACTTTACTACCGTTATTTATTGATTTTATTGCTTTTAGAAGCCAACGATTCACTCCACACTCTTTCAGAACTTCCCAAAGTTTGGATCTCTTCAGCTTATGGAAAGCTTCTTCAAGATCAACAAATGCACAGAAAGTCTTTTGGTTACTCTCAAACTCTTTTCTATGATCTGTCTCAAGCTAAATATCTGATCCGCACATGATCTCCCTGGCATAAATCCA
>JAUMHM010000001.1:2891111-2905329 GCA_032362435.1 Melikaiella ostensackeni | reverse complement strand
AAGAAAAAACACCTTACGTAATGTGTGGATGAACCCTAAGATTTTATTTTTCAATTTATTTAACAATTTTGTTCCTAACAAATTTTGCAGGGGGCACCACGTTTCTAGTTACACCATTTTTATGATTTAGTTAAAATAGGAACGCTTAAATTAAAAAAAAAAAATTAATTGAGGAGCTACCAAACTTGGGGGCGTTCGAATTAACAAAAAAAAAAATTAATGGCGCCCAGGTGAAAAAAAATGGCGGGAGTTTTCAAATCTTAAAAAGTAAATAAGTCAAATTGGGGGTCAAGAGCTCAAATTTGACAAAAATACAATATTGAAAGTTTTCACATTTAGGATTAAAATAAAATGAAAAAATCAATAAAAAAAATTTAAGACTCGAAAAGAAAAATAATACAGACTCGTAAAATTTTTTAGAATAAGCTGTTGCAATACGGAAGAATTCAGGAAAAAAACGAAATTTTAATTTAAAAAAAAAATAATAATTTGAGAGTGCAAGGAATTAGACGTGAACAAATTGAAACAAAATCTAATTAAAAGCCTTTAAAGAGCGCCTGAAATAAAAATAAAATTTTGGACCCAGAGCCCAAATTAAAAAAAAATTAAAGCATTAAATTAAAAATAAAAAAAGAAACGAAGTCAATTGTATTTACAATTTAAAAAAATCTGTGTGGCCAAATTTTGTCTATAGGGCATCTAAAGTTTAAAACTTTCAAGTATTTTTTTAAACATTTAAATTTGGAGGCCCCCAAATTGAGAAGGATTCAAAAAATAAAACTCTTCTTTACAAAGAAAATAAAATAAAATTTAGCATTATTTTTAAATAATAATAAATTGTTTTCTCGATATTAAATAAATATTTAGAAAAAACATGACTCTTTTTTTGGAATTATTGTACTCAGTTGAATGAATAATACTTTAGTTAATCCCGGACCCGGACTGTTTGCTTATTTTTGAGATAAGTCCGCTGCCCTTATCCTCTTCCTGATAAAATAGGAACGTGATAGAATTTTTGATGTGAAACTTCGCAACATCATTTCAAAATTGAAATTTTTTTTTTCATTTTATTTATAGTTCAGTTAGGAAAATAATTTTAATTGAATTTTTCTCACCGAGTCTCTGGCCAAAATTGAACGAAAGCAGTCCCAAGTTCCTTTGTACTTGGGATTCCTGTGATCTTGCGTTTGAATGTGAACCTTGATGGTATCAAGAGGATATCCAACCATAATACCAGCGCACCCTGAAAAATTTCAGTTTATTAATTTTTTTGATATTTCAAAAATATTTTATTAATTTTTCACTATTTATTAATAATTAAAATTAATTTCTTATTTATTTACATAATTATTCTATTTGAGCGTACCAAAAAAATTGAAATGAGCTCAAAATATATAAAAAATAATAATTCAGTCTCACAACAAATTAAAAAAAAAATAAATACACAAAAAAATGAGCGTACTCAAAACTGAAAAGAAAAATAACCAGGAGCTCCACCTCAGGAAAAACAAACAAACGAAAATACTCTAGTCATGGGTGGCGACTAGGGCCAACTCACTAGTCAAGATTTTTTTCCGGAGTTTTCCGGAATTTCTGGACTATGGCCGGACAAAGTCCAGAAGCAGAAACGATTTTGGCAAAAAATTTAATGCAGTTAGATTGTAAATTATTTATGACCGAAAAGATAGTTGGAAAATAAACCTGTGCTATTTTGTTAATTTATATAATTATTAAAATTATTATAAATTAAAAAAGTGCAAACAGGGCCTAAAATATTTGAAATTTCGGACTACACACCTTTTGTATGTCGACCCCGCACCCCCAAAATTTCAAGTGAAAATATTGCATTTTCAACAAAATAGATGAGTTTCAAATAAGTAATTAAATTTTCAAACAAAAAGATGAATTGTCGACAAAAAGCTGAATTTTCAACCAAAGAGTAAAATTTGCAACTAAAAAAAAAAGAGCAATTTTAAACAAAAACGGAATAATTTAATTTTCAGATAGAAAAATTAATTTTCAATAAACAAGAAACGAATTTTCAATTAAATAGTTGAATTTCCAACTGAAAAAGAGCGATTTTCAATCAAAAACGGAATAATTTAATTTTCAATTGAAAAAATTAATTTTCAACCAAAAATCACGAATTTTTAACAAAATAGTTGAATCCTCAACTAAAATCAAATATTCTTCAACCAAATGGTTGTATTTTTGTCCAGAAAGATTAATTTTCTGCCAAAAAGACGAATTTTGAACAAAACACATAAATTTTCAACCAAATAGTTGAATTTTCATCTGAAAAAGATTAATTTTTAGCCAAAAATGGAATGGTAAAATTCTAAATTAAAAGAATATATTTCAACGAAATACTTCAATTTTCAACCAGAAATAGAGTAATAGAATTTTCAGTAAAAAATTTCCAACTAAAAAAGAGCGATTTTCAATCAAAAACGGAATTTAATTTTCAGTTGAAAAAATTAATTTTCAACAAAAAAAAACACGAATTTTTAACAAAATACATAAACTCTCAACCAAATAGTTGAATTTTCATCTAAAAAATATTAATTTTTAGCCAAAAATGGATTAGTAAGATGATCAAATAAAAAAATGGTATTTCAACCAAATAGTTCAATTTTCAAATAAAAAAAGATAAATTTTCAACCAGAAATGGAGTAATAGAATTTTCAGTAAAAAAAAAATTGAACCAAAAAAAAAAGAAACGAATTTTCAACAAAATAGTCAAATTTTTAACTAAGAAGATGAATCTTCAACAAAAAGATGAATTTTGAACAAAATACATACTTTTTTAAACAAAAAAAAAAAGAATTTTCTACCAAGAGGATTAATTTTCCAACATGAAAGACAAATTTTCATAGATAGGATTGGAGTAAACTATGAAGGATTGGAGGAAAAAGACAGGGAAAGACAATTAATAGAAATATGGGGGATGATTGAAGAATGAAAATACAATAAATGGTATAAGTTGATAAAATAGGAGTACCAAAGTATTTAAAAAAGGAATGGGGAGAGAGAAAATGGACAAGAATAGCAAGATTTAGATTGGGAAATGAGGTCAGGGAAAAGATATATTAGGAAAAGAAGAAGAACAGAAAGTGCAGAATATGTGAATGGGAAGGATGTACGAGAGGAATTAAAGATAAAGGAAGTTGTCAAGAGAATGTAGTAAAGGTTTTAGGGGAGGAAGAATTGGGTGAGGAGAGGATGAAGGAATTGGAGGGGACAAATTATGATTTAAAAAAATTGTAGACTATGAGATGGTGGAAAAACCAGAAAAAGTGGAGAAGAGGGGAATAGGGGAAAGACTGTGAAGCCTGTGATAAGTAAATAGGAATTTTGATAATTTATCGACTCTAATGAATTGAAAATAATCAAGGCATACACAAATCTAAAAAAAATTCGTAAAGCGTCAAATTAAATTATAAAAAATTAAGCGCGCTCTAACTGAAAAGATATTCACTAATGAAGTAAATAATTAAATAATTAAATATGTTGAGGATTAATTAATTAATATTTTTATTGAAGATAATTAAAATTGTATTAATTACCTCCAAGACAACCAGCGGCAAAGTCGAGTGACATCTTAGGAAATTTTGAGACTTGGCTAATTTCTTGGAGACTGAACTTCCGGTGATCGCTTCCTTCAGATTTTCATCGCAGAGGAGAGTGATTCGATCAGCTCCGGGTTCTTTAATCACAAACTCGGAATCCATGAAAAATTGACCACTGCCGGTCCGATGCAGTGGTGACACTGCCTTGACTCAGATGCCTGAAATTCAGACTCCAGATAAAAAAATTGTAATCTAAGATTCTAAATTAATCTATCCAAATTCCTCGAATTTCACTCTCCAAAGAATGCTAGTTTCCCTCTCAATAAATTTCTCAAAAACAATTTTAAAAATCCGAGTCAATTTCTGAAAATTCCTTCAATTCTTCATTTCAGCCAAAATTATATCCTCTTGTCCTGAAAAGGGAAATTCAAATTAAAATTACACTAAGAAAATAAAGTAAAGAAATATTTGTTGAAAAATTATTTTTATGAAAATATATAATTGAATAAAGGAAGAAAGAGACAAAAATAGGGGAAAAATCAGCGATATAGGATAATGAACTAAGGAAGAAAATTCGGAGAGAGAAAAGGGTAAACAATTAGGAAAAGAAGTGAAACAAATCTACGATAATGGAAGGAAAAAGTCACCTTTTTGAGTCCCAAGCACTTGTTTTGGGGATAAATTGCGTGCTTATAATTTTCGAAGACACCCGAACCCAAAAGTCGCGATATGACTCAGGATAAGCTGTCCCTCAACGTGTCAAAACCGGACGGTTGAGATGGGGCTTTTCACTGTATAAGCATCTGTTCAGTCTTCACTGACTTCACTCAAGAATAATTAAATTGACACTGAGGGACGGGAATTAGGAAAATTTGCAAGCAGCTTCTGAGACAAGGGGTCTCACCCCCACTCTTGCAGATCTATCCCAAGCGCTTGGAGGGGGGAAACCCGGGAGTGGAATGAAAAGAGAGAAGAGAGAGAAGAATTTCTGAAGCTAGGAAAACCTTAATTAGCATTCTGACCCTGTTTACCTGAGAGGGTACAGACTGTGATAAATATTTTTGAAGGATGTCTTAAGATTTTATTATTAGCTCCATTTGTACATGGAGAATTGTTCTGAAATAGGCGTAACGTTTACAGAAGTTTACGTTTACTCAAAAGTTTTGGGTTAAATAATTTGAATTTCTTTATGAGCTCTAAAAAAAAGAGAAACACGGAATTGGCGGAAAGTCGGGAGACGACAGAAAAAAAGAAAGAAAAAGATGAAAAGATGAGATTCAGAAAGGAAGAAAGAAGTAAGTACTAAAATAATAAAAAATAAGGATGAGAGCAGGAAAAGTGAAAAAGAAAGGAAAGAACGAGTATCTAAAAACTTATATAAAGTTATATGAAGTTAATAAAGAAGCGAATGAAAGGAAAAAAACAGAAGAGGAAGAACCTGCAAGGAAAGAAAAAGAATTTGAGGAAAAACTGAGAAAAGGAAGAAAATTAAAGAAGAATAAAGTGTTGAAAATGAAAAAAAATAAGTGACAAAAAAAGATTGTGAAGGGAGGAAAAAAGTTAGTAAAAGAAGGAAAATCAATGAAACGCTTCGTTTTTATTTATTTTCAAAGCAGAAGTAAATAAGGAATAATGAAGAGAGCAGAAAGCAGAAAATTATTACTCAAAGAATAGGGAAAAAGGGAAATATTATGAAAATAAAGGAAGAAATTTAGAAAAAGTTAAAGAAAGGAGGAAGACTGGTTACCAATATAAAGTGCAGAAAAAGAAGCAAAGGAGGATAATATAGAAGAAAGAAGTAATATAAAGGTAGAAGCTGAAAAAAAATAAAAAAGGAGAAAATCAAACATGAAAAAACTGAAAAAAGAACTAAGGAAATTTAGAAAAATGAAAAAAAGAGAGGAAGAAGTAGTAAAAGAATAAAAAATAAGGATCAAAGCAAGAAAAGTGAAAAAGAAAGGAAAGAACGAGTACCTACAAAATTATATAAAGTTATATAAAGTTGATGAAGAAGCGAACGGAAGGAAAAAAACAGAGGAAGAAGAAAGCAGAAAAAAGAAATTTTAGGAAAAACTGAGAAAAGGAAGGAAATTGAAGAAGAGTAGGTGCTGAAAATAAAAAAAAATAGGTCGCAAAAAAGGATTAATGGAGGGAGGAAAAAAGTTAATTAAACAAGGAAAATTAATGGAAAGCTTCGTTTTCATTTATATTTAAAGCAGAAATAAATGAGGAATAATGAAGAGAGCAGAAAACAAGAAAATATTGCTTGAATAATAGGAACAAAGGGAAAATTAATGCGAAAGGGAAGATTGAAAAGTATTTCTCTTTACTTTTATAAGCATAGTAGGGAAAAAATACTAAGAAATGAAGAAAAATAACAAAAAATTGCAAGATAAAAAAGTGCAAAAGATTAATAGTAAAAAATAAGGAAAAATGAAAAGAGCAATGAAATATTATAAAAATAAAGGAAGAAATTTAGGATAAGTTAAAGAAAGGAGGAAAACTGGTTACTAATTTGAAGTGCAGGAAAACAGGCCAAGAAGGATAATATAGAACAAAGAATTAATATAAAGGTAGAAGCTGAGAAAAAAGAAAGGAGCAAGAAGAAAATGAAGCATGAAAACACTGAAAATAGAAGAACTAAGGAAATGTAGAAAAATGTGAAAAAAAGGAAAAAAGAAATACTAAAAAAATAAAAAATAAGGATCAGAGCAGGAAAAGTAAAAAACAAAAGAAAGAACAAGCACCTTTAAACATATAAAGTTATATTAAGTCAAAAAAGAAGCGAATGAAAGGAAAAAAACAGAGGAGGAAGAAAACGGTAAAAAAAAGTAATTTTAGGAGAAACTGAAAAATGGAAGAAAATTGAAGAAGAGTAAAGTATTGCAAATGAACAAAAAAATAGGTGGCAAAAAAGATTGGTGACGGGAGGAAAAAAGTTAGTCAAAGATGAAAAATTAATGGAAAGCTTCGTTTCTTTTTAAAGCAGAAGTAAATGAGGAATAATGAAGAAAGCAGAAAACAGAAAAGTATCACTTAAATAATACGATAAAAAAGGGAAAATTAATGCGAGAGTGAAGATTGAAAAGTATTTCTCTTTACTTTTATAAGCAAAGTAGGGAAAAAAGAGTGTAAAGAGAAAGAAAATTAACAAAAAAGTGCAACATATAAAAGTCAAAAAGATTAATAATAAAAAATAAGGAGAAAAGGAAAGTATAGTGAAATATTATAAAAATAGACGAAGAAATTTAGGAAAAGTTAAAGAAAGGAGGAAAACTGGAAACTAATATGAAGTGCAGGAAAAGAGGCACAGAAGGATAATATAGAACAAATAATTAATATAAAAGTAGAGGCTGAGGAAAGACAGAAGGGAGAGGAAATGGAAGCATGAAAAAAACAAGGAAAGGTTGAAAATGATAAAAATATTTTTTCAATAGTAACTAATAATTGGTGGTTAAGAGAATAAGTGAAAAGCTGCATTTCTAAATAAACTATTGTCCTGAAATAGGCTTAACATTTACAGACGTTTACGTTTAACGTTTTCTCAAGAGTTTTGGGTGAAATAATTTGAAGTTCTTTATGAGCCCTAAAAGGAAGAAGAAAGACGGAAACAAAAATAATGGAAGGAAAAAGACGGGATTGGCAGAAATTTGACAAAATGAAAAAAAGAATAATAAAAGAAAAAGAAGGAAACAAGAGATTGAGAAGGTAAGAAAGAAGTACCAAAGAATAAAAAATAAAGATAAGAACAGGATAAGTGAAAAAGAAAGGAAAGAACGAGTATGTACTTATAAACTTATATAAACTTAAATAAGGTTATATAAGCTTAATAAAGAGGTGAATGAAAGGGAAAAAATACAGAGAAGGAAGAAAACAGCACAGAAAAAAAGGAATTTTAGGAGAAACTGACAAAAGTAAGAAAATTTAAGGAGAGGAAAGTGTTGAAAATGGAAAAAAATGACAAAAAACATTGATGAGAGGGTCAAAAAACTTAGTAAAAAAAAAAAAAAAACGGGAAGTAAGGGCTGATAGGAGAAAGAAGTAAAACTAAATGTGGGAATTATGTAATAAAAAAGGAAGTTTGCAAAAAGAAAATTAATGGGAAGCTTCGTTTTCTTATTTTTAAAGCAGAAGTAAATGAGGAATAATGAAGGGAGCAGTAAACAGGAAAATATTACTTGAATAATAGGAAAAAAAAGGGAAAATTAATGCGAAAGGGAAGATTGAAAAGTATTTCTCTTTACTTTTACAGGCAAAGTAAGAAAAAAACAATGTAAAAAAAAAGAAAAATAACAAAAAAGTGCAAGGTGAAAAAGGTTAAAAGATTAATAGTAAAAAAATGAGGAAAAAAAGGAAGAGTAGAGAAATATTTTTAAAATAAAGGAAGAAATTTGGGAAAAGTTAAAGAAAGGAGGAAAACTGGTTACTAATATGAAGTACAGGAAAAGAGGCAAAGAAGGATAATATAGAATAAGGAATGGATATAAAGGGAAAAGCTAAGGAAAGAATGAAGGGAGATGAAAATCAAGTATTGAAAAAACAGGAAAAAAGAAAAACTAAGGAAAATTAGGAAAATGTAAAGATTGGAAGAAAAGAAATAAGAAAAAAACAAGAAAAGATTGAAAATAATAAAAATTGTTTTTCAATACTAACTTATAATTGGTGGTTAGGAGAATAAGTGGACAGCTCCATTTCTAAATGAAGAATCGGACTGAAATTGGCTCAACGTTTACAGACGTTTACGTTTAACATTTTCCCCAGAGTTTTGGGTGAAATCATTTGAAGTTCTTTATCAGCTCTAAAGGGCAGGAGAAAGACGGAAACAAAAATAATGAAAGAAAAAAGACGATACTGGTAGAAAGTTGGGAAACCAAGAAGAAAAATAAAATTTCGAGAAAGAGGAAAACAAGAGATTGAGAAAGGAAGAAAGAAGTTCTAAAAGAATAAAAAATAATAAAAAAGCTTTGTTTTATTTATTTTTAAAGCAGAAGTAAATGAAAAATGAAATAGAGAAATGGGAAAATGAATAATGCTAAATAGGAGGTAAAAAAGTATTTCTCTTTACTTTTATAAGCGAAGGAAGAACTAAGAAACGAATGTATTAAATAAGGAATGATGGAAGAGAAAAATAAGAAAAGAGTAAGAGTAAATGAAACAGGTCTAATAAAATGTTCGGAAGAATAAGGAAAGTAGGGAGGAAAGAGAATGTAAGAAAGGAAGAAAAGCGGCAAAGAAATGCAAGATGAAAAAGTGAAAAAGATTCATTGTAAAAAATAATTAAAAAAGGAAAGAGTAGTGAAATATTTCAAAGAATAAAGGAAGGAATTTGGGAAAAGCTAAAGAAAGGAGGATAACTGGTTACTAACTATAAATTGTAGGAAAAGAGGGAAAGAAGGATAATATTGAATAAGAAATTAATATAAACGGAGAAAGTGAGGAAAGAAAGAAGGGAGATGAAGAACAATCATTGAGAAAATTGAAAAAAATGGAAACTAAAAAAAATTAGGAAAATGTGAAGATAGGAAGAATGAAATAAAGAAAAGAGAAGAAAAAATATTGAAAATAATAAAAATTGTTTTTCAATAATAAATTATAATTGGTGGTCAGGAGAATAAGTGGGCAGCTCCAATTCTAAATTAAGAATTAGGCTGAAATAGGCTTAACGTTTACAGACGTTTACGTTTAACGTTTACTCAAGAGTTTTCGTTGAAATAATTTGAAGTTCTTTATGAGCTATAAAAGGAAGGAGAAAGACGGAAAGAAAAATAATGAAAGAAAAAAGACGAGATTAGCAGAAAGTTGGTAAACGAAGAAGAAAAATAAAATTTCGAGAAAGAGGAAAACAAGAGACTGAGAAAGGAAGAATGAAGTAAAAAATAAGGATGAGCAGGAAAAGTGAAATGAAAGGAAAGAACGAGAACCTATCTATATATAAAGTTACAAAAAATAAAGGAGCGAATGAAAGGAAGAAGAACAGAGGAGGAAGGAAGAAAAAAAGTTAGTAAAAAAAGCAGGAATTAAGCAACGATAGGAGGAATAAGAAAAATTAAAGATAGGAAATATGTAATGAAAGAGAATGACTGAAGAAGGAAAATTAATGAAAAGCGTCGTTCTTATTTATTTTTAAAACATTTGATTAAAGTGAATGAGGAATAATAAATAGAGAAGAAAATAGGAAAATGGGAAATTATGACTTAAAAAATAGGGAAGAAAATGGAAAATGAATGGGAAATGGGAGGTAAAAGAGTATTTCTCTTTACTTTTACAAGCAAAGAAAGAACCAAGGAACGAATGTATTAAATAAGGAATGATGGAAGAGAAAAATAAGAAAAGAGTAAAAGTGAATAAGACAGGTCTAATAAAATGATCGAGAAAATAAGGAAAGTAGGGAAGAAAGAGAATGTAAGAAAGGAAGGAAAGTGGCAAAGAAGTGTAAGATTAAAAAGTGAAAAAGATTAATAGTAAACATAAATAAAAAAGGAAAGGGTAGTGGAATATTATGAAGAATAAAGGAAGAAATATGGGAAAAGCTGAAGAAAGGAGGATAACTGGTTACTAAGCATGAAATGCACGAAAAGTGGGGAAGAAGGATTATATAGAATAAAGAATTAATATAGAGGAAAAAGCTGAGGTAAAAAAGAAAGGAGAACAAAATCGAGAAGGAAAAGAATTGAAAAAAAAACCTAAGGAAATTCAGGAAAATGTGAAGAAAGGAAAAAGGAAAAAAAAGAGAAAGAGTAGAAAATGAAACAAAGAAATTTAATAAATGGATAAAAGACCCAAGGGAAGAAAGAAAAAAATAATGATAGGATCGAAATGCAAAAAAATATGAGAAAAGCGTAAATTATAAAGAGGAAATAAAATCGAAAGTGAAAGGATTTAAAAAGTTTGTAAAAATAAAAGCATGAAAAAGAAAGTAACACTACTGCAGAAAAAAAGAAAAGAAGAGGAATATCTGTTAAAAAATAATAATATTTATGCTCACACGTGGGTAGATCCTCACATTTTGACACAGACTCCAGTTTTCTTTATTCTTCCCTTATTTAATCTTCTATAATTAACAATTATTATTATACACTTTGTTTATTTATTCTTCAAATTATTTTTTAATGTTTTTTTAATTAGAAATTTTTATAGAAAAATATTTTCTATTTCATCTGAAGGATTAGGAATAAATCTATTGTCCTTTTCTCTAAAATGCTACGCAGAAACTAACTTCAGCTTCTCTAAGCTTCTCCAACTTTAAAGAGCAAGGTTCATCTGGTTTTATCTTAATGATAAAGAAATCATTAACACACTTGCTTCAAATTATCATTCGCATATTTTTAATATATAGGGATGTTAATGTTAATGACAGAGGCGTAACTACTGTACAGCTAAACCCCGAATTGCATGGGGGGCCTCTTCTTGCGAGGAGCCTCTTAGGCTGAGAAGCAAAAATCTCCCTAGCGAAAGTTTCGGATAGGAATTCATTCCGAATCATTTCGAATAATTCCGAAATCTGTATCCGAAACAATCCAAATCAATCCGAAAAAAGTTCTCAATTTCGTTCGATCCGAATCGGTTAAAAATTAATCCGACTCAATCCGATTTAATCCGAACCTCCAATTTGAATCAATCCGAACCAAACCGAATAAATCCGAATCAATCCAAACTTGAATTGATCTATACTGAATTTTTAATCCAATTGAATCCGAATGCATCCGAGTTCGGACTGATTCGGATTGAGTCGGATTAAGTTTTAACCGATTTGGATCGAACGAAGTTGAGAACTTTTTTCGGATTTGATCGGATTAATTCGGATTGGTACGGAATGATTCAGAATGAATTCCTACCCGAAACTTTCGCCAAGGCTATTTAAGGGGTATAAGCATTTTAAAAATGTTAAAAAAATTAACTTGAAAGGCTTAAATCCCTCAAATTTTAAGTGAGAGTATTACATTTTTAATAAAATAGATGAATTTTAATCCAAATAGATGAACTTTTATCTGGGAAGATTAATTATCAGCCAAGAAGATTAATTTTCTACAAAAAACGAATTTTCAAACAAATAGTTTAATTCAACCAAAAAACACAAATTTTCACTAAAATATTACATTTTTAATCAAAAAGCATGAAATTTCTACCAAAAGAGATGAATTTTGAAACCAAAAAGACGATTTTCAATAAAAGAGTTGAATTTTCAACCAAGAAAGATTCTTCAGTCAATAAAGAAAAAAATGTCACGCAAAATGTTGAATTTTCAGGCCAAAACGATTAATTTTCTAAAAAGAGTAGAATTTTTAAGGAAAAAAGAATATCTTTTTAGCATTAGTGTCAGATTTTCAACACAAAAAACGAATTTTCAACCAATCAGTTAAATTTTCAACTAAAGAAATAAAATTTCCAACTAAAGTGTTGAATATCCTACCAAAAAATGAATTTTTAACAAAGCAGTTCCACTTTCAACCAATTATGTAGTTGATTTACAAGTAAAAAAGATGAATTCTCAATGAAAAATTTTAAGTTGATATTTCAACAACAACAAAATTTTTTATTTTGAATCATAAAAAGTTATATTCAACCAAAAGAAATGCAATTTAAAAAAAATGTTAAATCCTCAACTAAAACCAAATAATTTTCAACCAAAGCGTTGCATTTTGGACCAAAAAGATTAACTTTCTGCCAAAAAAGTTGGATTTTTAACAAAATTCATCAATTTTTATCCATATAGTGGAATTTTCAATTAGTAAATAGGTGAATGTTTTACTAAAAAAGATAAATTTTCAACAAAATACATAAATTTTCAACAAAAAACATAAATTTTATACTAAAAACGATAAATTTTCAACCAACAATGGAATAGTTAAATTCTCAGTTAAGAATTTAATTTTCAACAAAAAAAAAACGAACTTTCTATAAAATAATTTGTGACAAAATACTTAAATTTTCAACCAAAAACACGAATTTTCAACTAAAATGATAAATCTTCAACAAAAAAAAAGATCTTTCAACAAAGTACTTCCACTTGGAATCAAGCAGTATAGTTTTCAACCAAAAATATGAATTCTTAACAAAAAATGTAATGGTTGATATCTCAACGCAAAAAGGTTATTTCAATATTAAATCTAAAATAATTCAACACCATCGAGAAAGACGCATTTCCAACAAAATATACTTCAACCAAAATAGTTGAATTTTTAAATACAAAAGATAAATTTTCAACAATAAGATATACGAATTTTCAGGAAGTAGTCAATTTTTCAACCAAAGAAATGAATTTTCAACTGAAAGGAGACGAAATTTGAAAAAAAAAATGGTAGAATCCTCAACTAAAACCAAATAATTTTCAACTAAAGCGTTACAATTTTAACCAAAAAGATTAACTTTCCACAAAAAAAGTTGGATTTTCCACAAAATACATACTAGTTGAATTTTCAACCAAGAAGATTATATTTCTACCACAAGGACGAATTCCTAACAAAATCCATGAATTTTCAACTAGTAAATAGTGGAATCTTCTACTAAAAACATAAACTTTCAACAACAAAAAAAAACGAATTCTCAACAAAATAGTTCAATTTTCAATGAAATACATAAATTTTATACTATAAATAATAAGTTTCCAACCAACAATGAAATGGGTAATATTTCAGTTAAGAAATTAATTTTTAGCAAAAAAAGAAGATTACATTTCTACCAAAAAGACGAATGTATAACAAAACGCACGAATTTCCAATTAAATAGTTGAATTTCCTGCTATAAAATATAAATCTTCAACAAAAAAAAAACGAATTTTAACAAAATAGTTAAATTTTCAATAAGCGAAATAAATTTTCAACTATAATGATGAATCTTCAACCAAAAAAATGAATTTTCAACAAAGCAATTCCACTTTCAACTAATTAGTTGAAAAAAGCAAGAAGATTATATTTCTACCAAAAAGACGAATTTATAACAAAACGCACGAATTTTCAATTAAGTAGTTGAATTTCCTACTTAAAAAGATAAAGGAGAATGCTAAAGAGAGGCCATTTTTGGCCTGCGAGTGTAAAGTGAATACGCATAAAAAAATTATTTTCTGATCTATTTTAGAATTTTTGGAGAGGACAGTGATATTTATTTCGTTGTGGGGTACTGGAAACATAGATAGAATGAGCGAAGTTCAGTTCGTTTTACCCCATAACGACGGGTAGTATGTACACATACAGGAGCGTCGGAACGGATTTTTTTCATGGATGAGCTCACCGAAAATATGTTCAAAAACAGTAATTTAAGATAAGTATTAGGTTTATTCTGTATATACATCGTCTATTACAAGCTCACACTTTACCGATAATACGTTTTCTGTCTTCATTTCTTGAAACAAACTCTAGCATTATTTCTTGAAGATTGAGTTGTTCCGTTAATTTTTCATTGATATGTAACGCGATCCGAGAAAAGGGACCTACTAGGCAAAAAATTGATTTTCGGATTTTAATGGATTCTGTAAGTTCTTTAAGTGATCTTTCTACGGATGCAATCAGAAATTTTGTTTCTGCATTATTTCACAAAATATAAATTATTGAAAAAATCTTTGAATACGTGCGCAGGACAATAGACGGGAGAACTTGGACTCGATTGCCGGCGCACGAATGGGAGGAGAAGAGAGTGGGGAAACACGGTCGAAC
>JAUMHM010000001.1:2880081-2891011 GCA_032362435.1 Melikaiella ostensackeni | reverse complement strand
TGTGTGAGATAAGGAATGCCTGGCTGAATATTCTAGATAACCCTGATAAAAATTCTATCAAAAAAATTATTATGTTTCTTACTAAGTTTCACGAATGAACATTATAATTAATTATATAGTTGAAGGTTTCTTGATTCGCTTTCGTTGTAAATACGGTTTATCTCCTTTGGGGTAATGTTAACCATCAACCTTTAATTTTAATTTTTTGTTGTTGTTTTTATTTATCAGAATAGCAGCTAGTTTTAGAATTGAACTGTAATCTATTTGTATGAATCAGATGATACTCAAACAAATAAAGCACTACTACTACTCAAAATTCAAAATACTATTTCTTGCATAAGAGCAGTTTTATCATAAATTTAATCATTGGACCGCACTTACATCACAAAACTGCGCATGTAGAGTCATCAAACGGCTTCCTATCCTTATTTGTTCTTGAAATAAAGTGCTTGTAAATAAATCCCAGTAAAAATTAAATTATTCAATATTTCAGAATTTTGACAAATTTAGTGCATTCAAGAAGGTTGAAAGAATATCTGACAATTTTTCTACATTTTTGTTAACGTCCACCTCGCTTTGGGAACAGGTGAAAGTCGAGGCTTGAAAAAGGTGGCTGAAAAACCCTGTTCTTTTGAGTCTTTTACCTTCGAACTATTGACAAAAATTTTTTTTCACAAAAATTATCTCATCCTTGAATTCAGAAGACTTTGGGCTTTCAGATGCTTCTTACTGAATAATTCTGTGACTCTTGTAGAGTGAGTTGCAATCAAATGAATAGAGGGGCCGCGACTTTTGGCCCCGATTTTAGTGTGCTTGAGGAGGCAAAAATGAATGAGCAGCGAAAACAAATTCCAGAATGCGTTTTTTTTGAAAAAAAAAAATATAAAAGCTTCGATCAAGACGGAAGAAACTTATTAAGAGAAGGAAATAATTGGGTAGAGCTCCAATTAAAATAAATCAGGAACGTTCAAATTAAGAAATAAAAATTGGGGGCGCAAAGTTAAAAAAAAATTTCAATATTGCGCCAATTAATAGTATATTATGCACCAAGGGAGAAAAGAGGGACTTTTTCAAAGAATGTATGCTTCCAGTACGAGTCGTAGGTGAACGCGCACGAGCCGGAGATGAGTACTGAAAAAATTTGAAAAAAGAAATTTAAATAACGAAAAATAAAAAATGTATATTTTTAAAAACAAAAAACAAACTCAACAATGCGCCATTTCGAGAAGAAAATCTAAAAGCGTTCAAACTGAAAATAAACTTCAGTAAGAGCACCAAAATGAGTAAAAATTCAAGTGACTGAATAGAACATTGCATAGCGTGGAAGTTGAAAAATAAATTATTTCCAAAGCGCGAAAAAAAATTTAAGTATTTAAAATAGCAAAAATTTGAAAATTCACACTTTTGAATTAGGAGGTTCAAAATTAATATAAAAAAACCAATTTACACATTTGGAAAAGAGAATAAGGAGCAGTTTGATTTATTAGAAAATAAACAAATAAAAATAGAAAGCACCAAAATAGTAAGCGCGCAAATTAAAAAATAAAATAATTTTGGAGTGCAAAAATTAAAGCTAGAAATTAAGATATCGCAAAGAGCGATTAGAAGCGCACAAATTAATTTATTAATTTTTTTTTAACTGATATGTTTCTGATCAGTTATTTCTTACTTATTTAGAGCTAAACTTTCCTATGGGGAATTTTTAATTCTATGAAGGATTTTATCTCTCTTCTGCTGATAGTGAATAATCAATAATCATTGACAGAAATTGAATAAATGAACTTTTATTGTACGCTCAAGTGTATTTCATTTACTCAAATAACATTTTTAACTTTAATAATTATTTTATTTTAAATTTGTTTATTTCAAGATTGAATAATTATTATGTTAATAGAAGGCATACGCAACCGAATGATTTCAATTTGAAAGAAATCAAAATGAAACTGCAATATTAGGAAATTTATTTTAAAAAATAAATATCATTAGATTTTTAAAACTTTTTAAAAATATGGATGAATGTTTTGTTTTTCCATGAGAACTAGAATAGAACAATGTGATTATCATTGAGCAAGAAAATTCTATTTTTCACAGGAAAGGCTATCATCCTCACTTATTTTCATCTTCATTAATCGACATCACAAATGTTATCCTTCGGAAATATCTTTATCATTAATGAGCGCTCAATTAATTAACAATAACAAGTTGAAGAATTCTCTGCTTTTCAGTATATTTTTAATATTTCAGAAAAATTATGAATTCATTATTGTTTTATTTTTTTATTTTGTTTCCGAATTTCAACACTAGCTTCCTCTAGTTTACTATTTTGTTTCATTTACACACCTTTTGCGACTTTTAGAACCTTTTTGTCCTTCCTGTCATTCCAAAATTCCAATGATCCAATTTTGGCCGGAAAAGTCGAAGACAGCCAGTGGCGTAACTAGAAACGTGGAGGCCCCCCTGCAAAATTTGTTAGGCGACCCCTATAGAAAAAGAGCAGTTCATATAATACAAATCGTTGTCCTATTTTGAAAAGAAGGCCAAGCTATAATTTGCTTAGTAGTGAACAAAATTTCCCATTCAACTTGGTTGAAAATTGAACTACTTCGTTAAAAATTCATTTTTTGTCGAGAATTTATCTTTTGTAGCAGATAATTCAACTATTTAATTGAAAATTTATGTGCTCTGTTAGAAATTCGTCTTTTGGAAGATAGAAATATAACCTTCTTGCTTGAAAATTCAACTATTTTGGTTAAAATTCATGTATTTTGTTGAAAATTCGTCTGTTTCGTTGAAAATTCATGATTATTTGGTTTAAAATTGAATTATTTGTTGAAAATTCTTTGTTTTTGATTAAAATTTATTTTGTTTTTAGTTGAAGATTCAACTATTTTGTTGAAAATTAGTCTTTCGTAGTGGAATTCAATATATGGAATAGGTACCTATATATATTATATATTATAAAAATTGTTATTATATTATTATTATATAATTATTATTTTATAATATATATAACAGTCTGAGATATAATTTTTTTTTCTTTTTATGGAACTGCTTTGTTGAAAATTCGTCTTTCTTGGTGGAATTCAATTATTTTAGATTAAAAATTAAAATCTCTTCTGGTAGAAACATCAACTATTACATTTTCTGTTGAAAATATACTTTTCTGGTTGAAAATTCTACTACTTGGTTGAAAGTGGAACTACTTTGTTAAAAGATTGTTTTTTTTGTTGATTTTTTATTTTTGGTTGAAAATTTATCTTTTTTAGATGAAAATGTACGTATTTTGTTGAAAATTCATCTCTTTTGGTTGAAAGTGAAACTACCTTATTGAAAATTCATTTTTGTCTAACTGAAGATTTAGCCATTCCATTTTTGGTTAAAAATTAATCTTTTTAAGTTGGAACATCAACTATTTCGTCGAAAATTTAATTATTTTGTTAAAAATCTAACAAATATGTTAGAAAGTCAGTCTTTTTCGATTGAAAATTTAATAGTCTTGTAGACAATTTCTCTTTATGGCTTGAAAATTCAACATTCTGAGTGATTTTTTTTTCTTTTTTGACTGAAGAATCTTTCGGGTTGAAAATTCAACTCTTTTATTGAAAATTCGTCTTTTTGGTTTTAAAATTCATCTCTTTTGGTAGAAATTTCATCTTTTGGGGTTAAAAGTAAGACTACTTTGTTGAAAATTCGTGTTTTTCATTGAATTCAACTATTTGGTTGAAAATTCGTCTTTTTTGCAGAAAATTAATCTTCTTGGTTAAAAGTTCATTTGTTTTGTTGAAAATGCAGTACTTTTACTTGAAATTTTAAGGATTCAAGGTCTTTCAAGTTGATTTTTTTGAAATTATCAAAATACTTATGATGTAATAAATTACACATATCGTCTTGCGTAATTTGTGGATGACCTCCCAGTTTTAGCAGGAATAGTGGAAGAGAGCGCATGCGCCATAAGATTTGAAAACTCGCGGTATATTTGAATTGAAAACCTAACTTTCGTGGTTTTTTTTTCAATTTAAAGTTCTCCTAAATTCTCATATAATACTTCAGAATCTTCTTTTTTGTTCAATAATTGTTTTTCCAACATAACTAATACATTAATTTATGAATATTTATAAATTAATGCCATCAATAAATTTGAAAAAGGAAATCGATTGAAAAAAAGAAGATCGGCCCTTTCGATTAATGTGGACGTGTATTTTTTTGAGGAATCGTGACCTATGTGAGAAACTTAACAGAAATTCAATACCAAATTTTGATTAGAGGAATTTTGCGCTGATGGAACGAATCGCGGAAAAATGGTCCTCTCTTGTCAATCAACAGTCCTTGACTAAATGGCGGACATGTAAGACCTATGTCACTGCCCGAGGCGATTCTTTTTTAAAATCAGGCTAAAAAGTTAATTAATTTTTTCCCCCTTCTTTCTCCTCGTTGAACCAACTCTCCTTCTTCAAAAAACGTCAAAAGTCAAAAGGTCCAAATCCCGCCAGTCCACGTGACAGTCCGTCGTGGAAAGTCAAAACCGGGAGATCAAAGTCGTCGAAACTCAACCACAACTCAAGTCTCAAAGTCTATCAACTCGCGATTTTTCGGATTCAAGTAAATTTCAAGTCGAAATCCGACCAACTTGTCGGAATTTTCTCGGATCTAAATACCAACCTTCAACCTTCAACCATTGAGGATTTTTAACCTTCAAGATATACAAAACTTGGAAAATTTTCATGAGGTTGTATCAAGGTCAGTCTTTAGTAGTTTTTCATAAAGAACTCTTATTATTTTATCAAACTGGATTTTCATTTTTGAACTTCTTTAGTTTTAGAGCATCCCAAACTTGGGCGCTTTGAAATTTCTTCTCTTGAAATTTCTTCTCTTGAAATATACTGTTAAATTCCATCTCTCTCTAATTTTGATATTAAAAAAAAATAAAGACACCCAAGTTTCGGTGCTCCAAACTCTAGAGGCACCCAAATTCGGGAGCTTCGGAAATCTGAGATACCCAACTTTGGTTACTTCTTAAATTGAGGGAACACAGTTTAGGGGCCGCCTATAAACTGCGTTTTTTCGCAGTTGCATTAACAACCAAATAGTTAAACTTTTAAGCAGAAGAGATCAATTTTCAACAAAATAGTTAAACTTTTAACCAAATAGTTATATTTTCATGTCAAAAAGACGAAATTTTTCGAAGACAGTTGTATTTTTAACAAAAAAGTTGATTTTCAAACAACAAAGATGAATTTGCAGCCAAGAGAGATGAGTATTCTATCATAAAAGATAAATTTTCATTCAAAAGGACGATTTTTAACAAAACAAATAAATTTTCGACCAAAAAAGATTACTTTAACAAGACAGTTGAATTTTTAACAAAATAATTGAATTTTTATTCAACAAAGAAGTTGAATTTTCAACCAAAAAAGATGACTTCAACAAAATAGTTGATTTTTCAACAAAATAATTGAACTTTCAATCAAATAATTAAACTTTGAACCAAATATCTGAATTTTTAACCTACAACGATGAATTTTCAACCAAGAAGATTAATTTTCTACCAAAACACCAATTTTTAATAATTACATGAATTTCCTACCAAATATTTGAATTTTCAAATAAAAAACAAGTTTTTAACCGAGAATGAAATAGTGAAATCTTCAGTTTGAAAACTTATTTTGCAAAAATGAAAAACGAATTTTAAATCGGTCAAGTTCAACGAAAAAACCGAAAAAGTTGAATTTTCAATCAAGAAAGATGAATTTTTAGTCAAATAGTTGAATCCAATCAAAAACATAAATTTTTAACTAAATAGTAAAATCCTTAACTAAAAAGATGAATTTTCGATAAACAAGATTAATTTTCTGCCCAAAAGGTCGAAGTTTCAACAAAACCCGTAAATTTTGTACCAAATAGTTGAATTTTCAACTTATGAATGGTAAATTTCCACAAAAAATGCAATATTTAATTTTCAATCAAGAAAAAAAAAGAATTGTCAACCAAAGAAATGAATTTTTTTACTAGAAAAGATCAATTTTCAACAAAAAATGGGGTAGTTTCATTTTCAGTTGAAGAAATTAATTCTCTACAAAAAAAAACGAATTTTCTACAAAATATTAAAATTTCCAACTAACGAGAAGAAGTATCAACTAAAAAAGATTAATTTCCACCAAAAAATGGAATGGTTAAATTTGTGAGCAAGAAAATGAATTTTCTACTAAGAAGATTAATGTTCTCCCAAAAAGATGATTTTTCAACAAAATAAACTAATTTTAAACAAAATTGTTGAATTTTTAATCCAGAAAGACAAATTATCTACAAAACAGTTGAATTTTCAACCCAAAAATATGAAATTTAAACTAAAGAGTTAATTTTCTACCACATAATTAAGTTTTCAAATAAATAGTTTCATTTTTAACTAAATAGTTGAATTTTCAAACAAAAATATGAATTTTCAACAAAAAAAGGAGTAATTAAATTTTCAGCGAACAAAAATTATTTTCAACCAAAAAAATGCGAAGTTTCAACACAAAAGTTAAATTTGTAATAAAAAAAATGAATCTTCAGCAAAAAAAAATGAAATTTTAATAAAGTAGTTCAATTTTCAATCAATTAGTTGAATTTTTTATCAATCAATATGATTTTTCTAACAAAATGGTTGCATTTTCAACAAAGTAATCAAATTTTCAAAAATAAAAATTGATTCTTCATCACCAAACGTACTAAACGTTACCTAAGTTCGTAACGTTATTTCCAATACCCCCCCCCCCCCCCCCCTTCCCCTATGTAACCAACCACAGTTTTTGGCGCCCCCTTCCCCATTGGTAACGTACTTTACGGAAGGCCCCTAAGGGCTCTCTAATGATGGCACCCAAATTTCGGTACTTCGAACACTCAAGTAGAGATGGGACCTTACCCGTGTGACGGGTAAATTTACCAGTTTTACCTGTAATACCAGTAATGACGGGTCAAGCTGGTAAATCTGATAAAACTCATATTTTAAGGAAATTATAATTTGTTGAGTAATAATTTATGGTGTAAATGAAGTTTCATGTCCATCAAAGTATAATTACGAAAGGATTTGTCCTAAAAGTTCGGAATCGTACTATTAAAAGTAAAAACACGGCAATATAACCTCAAACCTTAGGCGGATCAGGCGCTGATTTTGAAAGTGTACTTTCAAAGTTTCAATGAGTAATCAGTTCAAAATTAGTTCAGCACCAATAATCAGTCGAATAAGTAACGATAAAACGTTTATAAAAGCGTATTGTTTTACTTTGAAGATGTCTTAGAATTTGTTTCATATATACTGGAACATCCACTTAAAGGCCCTCCATATACCGCCTTCCTAGAATTTCCACCGGCTCGCATTACTTGATGAGGGGGTCCAAGGAGCCGAGAGAGAGGTGCTGCGAACTCAGCAGAGTTCAACAGTTCCGTAGCCACAAAGCGGGCAGATCGAACACTCGCGTGCATATTTTGCATTTATGTTTAAATACACGCGGGAAATTCTCTTTTCATTAATTAGGCTTCATTATTAAGAAAGGTCCATCCTTTATGATAACAAAAATCTACATTTGTACAAAATGCAGTTAATTAATATTAAGTATTCCTACTGAAAACAGTACATACGGCCCTGACTGTTTACATCAAGGAAATTCTTGGAAGAGCCTCTCGGTCATCGTAGCACAGAAAAAACTAAAGTCATAATGTTTGTGTAACCACCGATACAATAACGAAGATTTTGAATGAGTAAACTTAAGTTGTAAAGATTTTATGTAATTTGAAATGATACACGGATTTTTCCTTAAACATCTTTTTTAGGTTAATTGGTGTGTTTCTGTTTTGCTAATTTCGAGGTTATGTTTGCAATTTTTTGCGGAAAAATTATATTATTTCGCGAAAATGGTCAGGTCTTGTCTAAAAATGTTTGCTAATGTGAAAAACTGTTTGTGAAATGCTTTGCTGATTTCGAGGTTATGTTTACATATTTTTGCGGAGAAATTATATTATTTCGCGAAAATATTATTTCGACAGAAAAGGGTGTTGTCAATTCCCCAGTTAAATAGATTGGTGTTTTCGAGGTTATATTTTGAATATTTATTTTTTTTTCTTCCTTGAATTGCTGAAAAAATATAAAACGGTAAATGAGATATTTTTTCAATAATTGGAAAAAAAGAGAAGTAAAATGCGATGTGAGTTTTTAGAGGGACTTACTAATATTTCTATAAAAAAATCTATTTCCTGCAGAATATATACTCAACATAACCTGTAAATAATGGAACTTGTGAGATTTTAAATGGGCTTAGTAATATTTCTATAAAAGAATCCATACTTCCTGCAGAAAACATCCACCATAACCTCAAAACAATGGAACTTGTGAGTTTTGAAAGGGGCTTCGTGATTTCTCTCTAAAAGAATTCATTTCCCGCTGAAAACCACCTTGAACTTTGACTCCGGCGGCATTTGTAGAAATATGGGGTGTGAAAGAGCCTTTACGCCTTTACGCCAAGAATTTTAACCTGAGAAAACAACACAACTGATACCCATTTCCCCTCTCAAAATAGAAAACACGGCAGTGATGGTAGTCATGGTGGGGGGAGCCCCGGCTGTTGTGATCCGCTCGTTCCAAAAGGACCACTTCTGATTAATACCTGATTTTGACAGATTCCAAAGGAAAAAGTTTTTCAGTCGAGCCGCAACATCATAGAACCCCTAGTTTTTTCTGTGAGGCCATACCCGAGACCGCCGTTCGGTTAAATGGAGGTTCCAGTATATTAGCTTTCTATCATGAAGGGAAGAAATTATAAACTTTTCATGCTGATATTAAGTTATTACGATGCCAAGGGAAGGCTACTTAAAATTTAAAAAAAAAATTAAAATTTTCATTATCTTCACAATATTATTAAAAAAAATAAAATTATATCATTGTGTTATCATTTCATGCAAAACTCTTGAAGCTTACAACCTGTTTTTAGGACAGAAGCTTCTTTCTGCTATATGGGTGATTCTACTGAAGGGACCCTTTTCAGTTCGACTTTTGTTGATATTTTAGGGGTAGTTTTGCACCTCATCAGTTCACTGTGGGCCAGGAGACCTGGCTCCGTGGCCAAAATTTGGCAAACTCACTAAAATGTACAGAAATGGATTCTAATTACGCCTGTATGTATTTTTTTTGAGTCGTTGATTTCGAATCTGAAGTCCAAATTTCAAAAAAATAAAATAGTGGATCAAATATGGCGGACAAGTATTTATAAAAATTACTGAAAAAAGAACTTAAACTTTCAATTGTTTAAATAATTTGTTTGAAAACGCGAGTGACGAAAAAACTAATAACACCATTCGGTTCTAGGGGAAAAAGCACGTAGAGTTCATGTGTTAGACAAGTTTTTCCTCAACCCTGTTGGTTATGTAGTATAAATAAACAATTACATCGCATGACACTCACGCATTTAATAATACTACATAAGAAATAGGGTTGAGAAAAAAATTATCTAACACATGGACTGTATGTAATTCTTCACGTGAAATCGAATGGTGCTATTAGTTTTTTCACAACTCATATTTTTTGAAAATTGTTTAAACAATCGAAAGTTCCAATTATTTTTCATAAAAAATCGTCTTCTAATGAAATGTTCTCATTCCAGCATTAAATTTTCTATTTAAACTGGTCTGCCCATGGGACTTAATAGCTAAAAAAAATGGTTTATATCAGTTAACTTGTGCAATAAATAAATTATTGATGTCCCTTAAGTATATCTGCATTAATTCTAATCAATAACGAGTTTATTAAGGCAATTTTCCTCTAGATAAGAAATCATATTCTTAAAATTGCTAATTTTGTTACTGTAGAGTAATTCCAAGATGAATGTTTATGAGGGCATTTTTTATTTACTTTTTTATGTGTGAGTCATTTATTTAACGCAAATATGTATGTTTAAATTATAAGAATATTCTCTTACTAGATTAAAATGAAATATTTATCCATATTATGGTTGAATAATACTGTAATTGCAAACAAAATAAAATCTCTGAGTCGAAGCGAAAAAAGGCTTCGGAAATGACCAAGAGCATACATTTTCTAACGCTATAAACAACGAGATTAAGTTAAACAATTTTCTTGCAACATCTTCAAATATACAAACACTTTTAGTGATGTATTATGGAAAATGAATAGTGTCGAAAAAAATAACCGGGACGTCGAAAAGGTCCCTTTGAGTAGAAACCCATATGTATTATCAAAATTATAAGAACATACAATTAAGTTATCCTAATAGAATTGATAGAAATCATATCACAGTGCCTGAAAAATGAGAGGATTCTGTAAAGGCAGATTTGCGGGTAGAATATTATGTTCTTAATTATAACTTATTACTTGTGAGGTAGTAAGAAGTTTTATTATTTAATGAAATAAAGAAGAAAAAGAAGAAAACAGAAAAAGATGAGAGGGTCCTAGAAAAAATAGATTTCATCAAATATAATATGTGTTAAAGTTTAACTTTCATGTTTAGCAATTTTAAATAATTGTAATAGTCATTTATGGAGCTCTGGCACAAAAGTTTATATCAAATTTACACAAATAAGACACATATGGATACATTTTCTTATAAGGCAATTGTAATTTAATATACGTTGTGATATGGAAAGTCATACTATATTACAATTGAACCTCTCGCGATTAAAAGAGGATACGCGCGGATTCAGCCTGAGAAGTATTGTCCTCAAAGTCAATTTTAAAAATCGTTCGAACCTAAGAAAGAAAAACTTGAAGAAAAAAATTATGGTTGAAAAAATATGAATGATTTAAATTGCAAGCGGCAATCTTTACGCTGCCCTATGCACGTACCTCCTCAGCTACGAACGTGTTGCAGCGGATGATATGAAGGTCAAGTCGGATACCAAAATAATACTTAAGATATTATCATTAAAATAATTTATTTATTAG
>JAUMHM010000001.1:2862596-2879981 GCA_032362435.1 Melikaiella ostensackeni | reverse complement strand
ACTGTGACTGTGTGAGTCAATAACAAGTCGAAGCGTTCTCTCAACTGACTTGCTACGTACCGAGGGTACTTCCTTAAACTCTTCACAACTTACCTATTCGTGTTTTTGAAATCACGCCGCGTGAGGCTTGAGATTTGTTGGTTATGTTGCAGTTCAAACATGTATTCCATTATTATCTACAGTCTCTTTTTTGCGCAACTTACAATTTTTTATGAATTTCAATGCAACTGACGTGCAAAAATGATCTGAAAATTTATTTTATTACTTTTAACTCATTATTTCTTCATATTTTGAGTTTCACCGCCTTTATCCATTTTCAACACATGACCGCCAAATGATGGGTAAGTGTCAGTCATATTAGACATTTTATGTTTCAATATGGCGATCCAAGGTGGCCATACGCTGGTGCATACGAGGTTCGTTTTATAAGTTGGGTAAAAAGGCGGGTAGGAATTTTTTTTCGAAAAGTTTGCCTTTATTTTTCAACATAGTTTCCTTCGAAGGCTATACACTTAGTCCAGCGAGATTCCAATTTTTTCATTCTTTCAGAATAGTAAGATTTCTCGAGGTCTTGCAAAATACACATAGTGTTGCCGTCTAGCAAGAAATTTCAAGCATCAAGACAAGACAAGACAAGACGAGACACACCTGCAGCCTTGAATTTATTGTCCTGGATCTGGCTCAGCAATGTTGAGGCCTCAAAAAGCAAGGCCTTGTCTTTGGTTTGTCGCGAAGGCATGAGTTTCCACTAGCAGATGTTCGAAGGCCTACCATTCAATGAAAATTCCTAAGATCCCGGCTAACCTTACCCTTCCCAGCAGGGGTCTTTTGTCTGTTAGCTGGCCCAGATAACGAAATATATATTTTTAAAATTTTCCAATTAGCAATATGAAATAGAACATTCAGAATCTACAAGTTTTCACACGATTTCCAGCGTATGAAATTTGTATGGAAAAGTATGAAAAATTCCGCCACAATCGTCTTACGAGAGCATAAGTTTATTCCCCCCTCCCAAGGCGGTTGGTTCGGTGAAAAAAAGATGCACATCTGCGAAGGAAACTCAAGCCTTCGAGACGAACCCAAGACAAGACTTTGCGTTTCAAGGCCTTGAATTTTAGCCACCAGCTGACAAAACAGTCTTCGCCTTCTTTGGCGCACTTTCACCAGTCAGTACCCACTGCTTTGACTGCTGCTTTGTCTCGGGCGTATAGTGGTATAGTTTTATCGAAAACTACTAACGCGCTTACTTCAAACGTATGCCAAACACAAACTAAGCGTCGGTTTTGGCTGAAGCTTGGTAGAGGTTAGTTTAAAGCGTGCTATTTCTTAGCTTTATACTGCAAAGTTCATTTTTTCGCCATCTAGCGGGAAATTTCCCTTACTTATCAAACGTTCCTCCTAAACATTGGCACCAAAATACACGGGACTAAACATTACTTTTTAAATATCCATCCTAAAAACTAATTTCTCACCATAAGTTTATTTGGAAATTAGTTTTTGTTTATCAAGGACCATTTTACGAAATAATAAAATCGGCCATTGTTTGTTTTTTTCATTTCATCTTTCATGAAATGGTCCTTGCAAAACAAAAACTGATTTTCAAATACACTTATGGTGAAAAATTATTTTTTACGAATATATTTAAAAAATAAAGTTCTGTTTCACGTATTTGGTGCCAAAATTTATGCACCAACATTAGGCGCCATGCTGGTTTGACGTAACAACGTGAAATACCTAATCTATACACTGAAGGCACCCGAACTCGTGATATTCAAATTCCCCTCTTTATCCCCATTTTACAGAATTCTTCTTTTCTTACCCTGTTTTCATAAACATCCCCTCTTTCCCCTTTTCTCATTTTTTTCGCTTAAATTCGAACTGTTTGGTTGAAAATTTAATCATTTGGTTGAAAATGGAACAATTTTGTTAAAAGGTCACCTTTTTTTGTCAACGCTTCAACTACTTGGTTGAAAGTAGAACTACTTTGTTAAAAACTCATTTTTTTGGTTGAAGATTCATCTCTTTGGTTAAAAATTCAACTATTGTGTTGAAAATTCGTTTAATTTTTGGTTGAAAGTTAATTTCTTCGTTAGATAAAAATTCAACTACCTCGTTGAAAAGTCGTGTATTGTATACAGTAAGCTCCTTCTCATCCCAGTCATAGGGTTGTTGCATGGTAAAATATTTGAAAAAAATGCAACCCACCTTCCACAGCAGCATTCAAAAAGAAATTGAACAGGGGTCTTTTCGAATTTCGCGCACAAAAAAGACGCCCGCGCATGCGCATGTTTCAGAAGGTAAGCCAGGGGCGAAACTTTGAGTGGCGAGAAATTTACCATCCGTATTTAAAGTTGTTTATAGTTAAATAAATTAAATAACTATTATAAAGAGGGAAAAAGGTATCATACGATACCGTAACGTTCACTAATACACCGCATTAGGAATTGTAACCTTCACTTGTAATTAAAATTCACAATTAGTGTTGATATTTCATTGAGAGGTCTAACATTAGGTTTTCCGCTATAAATAAACACAGAAAAACCAAAATCTACCATAACTTGCGGTGAACAATAATTTTGACCATTTCCTAAAAAAATCAAATATCAAACACATCAACACTATCTTAACATCAACAACATTAGATGCAATTTTGAATTTCAAATGAAAATTCATATTTAAATTTTCAAATTTGAATTTAAATTTGTCTGAAAATTTTCACAGAAACTTCATCTAACACGATTTGCAATTTCAGTTGCTATATTTTAGTAGGGATCTCATAATCAATTTTTTTTCTGAAAAATTTGACAAAAACTGGCTCCACATTTTTGTTTGTTGTTAATAAATTTTTTTTACTGTTTAACATTTTAGATTAAAGGTCCCTTTAAATTATCAAACACGATTTGCAATTTTAGTTGCTATATTTTAATAGGGATCTCATAATCAATTTTTTTTTCTGAAAAATTTGACAAAAACTGGTTCCACATTTTTGTTTGTTGCTAATAAATTTTTTTTGATGTTTGTTATTTTAGATTAAAGGCCCTTTAAATTATCCAACACAATTTGCAATTTTAGTTTCTACATTTTAGTAGGGATCGCAAAATCAATTTTTTTTTCTCAAAAATTTGACAAAAACTGGCTCCACATATTTGTTTGTTGCTAATAAATTTGTTGTTGTTTGGTATTTTGGATTAAAGGACTCTATAAATAATCAAAAACGATTTGAAATTCTAGTTGCTATATTTCAGTAGGGATCTCATAATCAATTTTTTTTTCTGAAAAATTTGACAGAAACTGGCTCCACATTTTTGTTTGTTGCTAATAAATTTTTTTTATTGTTTGATATATTAGATGGAAGGTCCCTTTAAATTATCAAACACGATTTGCAATTTTAGTTGCTATACTTTAGTAGGGATCTCAAAATCAATTTTTTTTTCTGAAAAATTTGACGAAAATTGGCTCAACATTTTTGTTTGTTGTTAATAAATATTTTTTATTGTTTGGTATTAAAGATTGAAGGTCCTTTCAAATTATCAAACACAATTTGCAATTGTACTTCCTATATTTTTGTAGGGATCTCAAAATCAATTTCTTTTTCTGAAAAAGTTAACAAAAACTGGCTCCACATTTTTGTTTGTTGTTAGTAATTTTTTTTATTGTTTGGTATTTTAGATTAAAGGTCCCTTTTAATTATCAAACATGATTTGCAATTTTAGTTCCTATATTTTAGTAGGGATCTCAAAATCAATTTTTTTTCTGAAAAATTTTACAAAAACTGGCTCTACATTTTTGTTTGTTGTTAGTAATTTTTTTTATTGTTTGGTATTTTAGATTAAAGTTCCCTTGAAATTACAAACATGATTTGCAATTTTAGTTCCTATATTTCAGTAGGGATCTTTAAATCAATTTTTTTTCTGAAAAATTTGAAAAAACCTGGCTCCACATTTTTGTTTGTTGCTAATAATTTTTTTTAATTTCTTGGTATTTTAGATTAAGGGAGTGCCCTCGGTTATACAATTCCAAATGAGAATCGTTTGATATTTGGATGACAGATGTATTAAAATGCACTAAAGCTCTGTTTAAAATTTTGGAACCTTTCAGAGCTTCTTAGTCGAAAAATCAATGATTGAAAATAACATGTGACCTTATGAGAAGACGCACTTTTTGTAGTATATAAAAAGACTGAAAAATGAAAAAATTCTGAGATGCATAGAATGTTTTTCCAAATCCATATCTGCTTCGAAAAGTATCATTCAGAGCCTATAAGAATATAAAAAAAAATAATTTATACCGTAAATGTATGACCGACGTCAGCGAACTGAAGATAGGGCAACGTCAGATCCGCTCCACGTGCTCATATTTACACTGTAGAACTCTATGAAAGAGTTACTTTGTAGGTTATAACACGAAGCGTATCACGAGCAGACTGCGACTGCTACATGCGGGCCCGGAGGAGGGCGGGGTAGAAGTGCGACGTTGCCAAACTTATGACTGTGACTGTATGAGTCAATAACAAGTTGAAGCGTTCTCTCAACTGACTTTCTACGTACCGAGGGAACTTCCTTAAAGGCCCCTTTAAATGATCAAACACGATTTGCACTTTTAGTTGCTATATTTTAGTAGGGATGTCAAAATCAATTTATTTTCTGAAAAATTTGCAAAAACTGGCTCCACATTTTTGTTTGTTGCTAATGAATTTTTTTCATTGTTTGGTATTTCAGATTTAAGGTATCTTTGAATTATCAGACATGATTTGCAATTTTAATTGCTATATTTCAGTGGGGATCGCAAAATCAATTTTTTTTCTGAAAAATTTGTCAAAATCTGGCTCCATATATTTGTTTGTTGTTAATAATTTTTTTTTATTGTTTGGTATTTCAAACTGAAGGTCCCTTTGAATTATCAAACACGATTTGAAATTTTGATTGCTATATTTCAGTGGGGATCTCAAAATCCATTTTTTTTTCTGAAAAATTTGATAAAAACTGGCTCCACATTTTTGTTTGTTGCTTACAAATTTTTTTTATTGTTTGATATTTTCGATTGAAGGTCTCTTTGAATTATCAAATACAATTTTTAATTTTAATTGCTATATTTTGGTGGGGATCCCAAAATCAATTTTTTTTTTGCAAAATTTGACAAAAATTTGGTCTTAATTTTTGTTTGTTTTCAAGAAATTATTTTAGTAGTTTGGTTTTTTAGATCAAGTGTCCCTTTAGATAGTAAAATACAATTTTTAATTTCAGTTGCTATATTTTCGTGGGGATTTCAGAAAAAAATTGATTTTGCGATTCCTACGAAAATATAGCAACTAAAATTGCAAATCGTGATTGAAAATTTAAGGGTCCTTCAATCTAAAATATCAAACAATATAAAAAATTTATTAGCAACAAACAGAAAAGTGGAGCCAGTTTTTATCAAATTTTTCAGAAAAAAGAATTGATTTTGAGATCCCTACTAAAATACAGTAACGAAAATTGCAAATCGTGTTTGATAATTTAAAGGAACCTTTAATATAAAATAAGAAACAATAAAAAATAGTTATTAGCAACAAACAAAAATGTGGAGCCAGTTTTTGTGAAATTCAGAAAAAAAATGATTTTGAGATCCCCACTGGAATATAGTAATTGAAATTGCAAAACTCGTTCGATAATTCAAAGGGACCTTTAATCTAAAATACCAAACAATATAGAAAACTTATTAGCAACAAACAAAAATGTGGAGCCAGTTTTTGTCAAATTTTTCAGAAAAAAAATTGATTTTGAGATCCCCACTAAAATATAACAATAAAAATTGCAAATCGTGTTCGATAATTAAAAAGGACCTTTAATCTGGAGTATCAAAAAATATTAAAAAAATTAGTAAAAACAAACAAAAATGTGGAGCCAGTTTTTGTCAAATTTTTCAGAAAAAAAAAAGATTTTGAGATCCCCTCTAGAATATAGCAATTAAAATTGCAAAATGTGTTTGATAATTTAAGGGACCTTCATTCTATAATTCCAAACAATAAAAAAATTTATTAGCAATAAACAAAAATGTGGAGCCATTTTTTGTCAAATTTTTCAGAAAAAAATTGATTTTGAGATCCCTACTAAAATATAGCAACTAAAATTGCAAATCATTTTCGATTATTTGAAGGGTCCTTTGATCTAAAATACCAATTAATAAAAAAAATTTATTAGCAACAAACAAAAATGTGGAGCCAGCTTTTGTCAAATTTTTCAGAAAAAAAATTTATTTTCAAGTCCCTACTAAAATATAGCAACCAAATTTGCAAATTATGTTTGATAATTCAAAAGGACCTTCAATCTATAATACCAAACAATAAAAAAATTTATTAGCAGCAAACAAAAATGTGGAGCCATTTTTTGTCAAATTTTTCAGAAAAAAATTGATTTTGGGACCCCCACTGAAAAATATAGCAATTAAGATTGAAAATTGTATCTGATAATTTGAAGGGACCTTTACCCAAAAATACCAAACAATAAAAAAAAATGTAGATCAAGTTTCTGTGAAATTTTTCAGGAAAATTTAGATTCAAATTCGAAAATTTAAATTCAAATTTGCATTTAAAATTGAAAATTGTGTTTGATGTTGTTGATGTTATGATAGTCTTGATGTGTTTGATATTCGATTTTGTTAGGCAATAGTTAAAATTATTTTTCACTGTAAATTGTAGTAGATTATGGTTTTTCTGTGTTTATTTATTGCGGAAAACCTAACCTCAGACCTCTCAATGAAATATCAACACTAATTGTGAATTTTAATTACAAGTGAAGGTTACAAATTCCTAATGCGGTGTATTAGTCAACGTTACGGTATCGTATGATACCTTTTTCCCCCTTTATAATAGTTATTTAATTTATTTTACTATAAACAAATTTAAATACGGATGGTAAATTTCTCGTCACTCCAAGTTTCGCCCCTGGCTCACCTTCTGAAACATGCGCATGCGCGGGCGTCTTTTTTTGAGCGCGAAATTCGAAAACACCCCTGTTCAATATCTTTTTGAGTGCTGCTGTGGAAGGTGGCTTGCATTTTTTAAAAATATTCTAACATGCAACAACCCTACGACTGGGATGAGAAGGACCTTACTGTATGAGTTTGGTTAAAAAGTCAACTTCTCAGTTGAAAATTCAACTATTTGGTTGTAAATAACCTTTTTTGTTGAAAAATTCATATTCCGAGTTGAGAATTCCACTAGATTCTAGAAAATTCGTCTTTTTGGTTTGAAACTTCAACAAATTTAGTAGAAAATTAAAATATTTGGGTGAAAATTAATCTATTCATTTAAATAATGAACGATTTGGTAGAAACTTAACTTTTTTGTTGAAAAATCATATTTTGGGTTGAAAATTCAACTGTTTTATAAGAATTTCGTCCTTTTGGCTTGAAAAAACAACATTTTGGTAGAAAATTAATGTATTTGGCAGAAAATTAACTTTTTTGTTGCCAAATCATATTTTTGGGTTTAAAATTTGGTTGAGAATTCCGCTAGATTTTCGAAAATTCGTCTTTCTGGCTTGAAACTTCTACAATTTGGTAAAAAAATTAAACCATTTGGTTGAAAAATGAACTATTTATTTGACTGACGAACGATTTAGTAGAAAATTAAACTATTTTGGAGAAAATTAACTTTTTTGTTGGTAAATCATATTTTTGGGTTGAAAATTTTTGGTAGAAGACTCAACTGTTCGGCTAAAAATTAAATTATTCATTTGAATATTGATCAGCTTGGTTGTAGATTAAGTTTTTTGTTGAAAATTCATATTATCGGCTCAAAAATTTAAAATTTTAGTCAAAAATGAAACTATTTATCAGAATATTGAAATATTTAGTAAAAAATGTGACTTTTTTGTAAAAAATTCGTTTTTTGACTTTAAAATTCAACCATTTGGTTGAAAATTAAACTATTTGGTTAAAACTTAAACATTTATTTGAATATTCAATTATTCAGTGGTGAATTTACTTTTTTTGTGAAAAATGCATATTTTTGTTTGAAAATTCAACAATTTGGTTGAAGATTAACTTTTTTTATGGAAACTCATATATTTTTGGTTGAAAATTAAACTATTTTGGTAGAAAATGCAACTATTTGGTGGTAAATTAACTTTTTTGCCGAAAATTCATATTTTTGTGTTGAAAATTCATCCGTTTTCTAAAAAATTCGTCTTTTTGACTCGAAACTTCAACAATTTGGTAGAAAATTAAACTATTCGGTTCATAAATACCTTATTTGTCAAAAATTCATAGTTTTGGTTGAAAATTCAATTATTTTGGTAGAAACTCGTCTTTTTTCGTTGAATTCAAATGGTTATAAATTCGTTTTTTTTTTCTTGAAAAGTGATTTTTTGAAGTGAAAATTTACCTGTTCCATTTTTGTTCGAAACTTACGTTTTTTAGTTGGAAAATGAACAGTTTGGCTGAAAATTCATGTAAATTTTTTAAAATTCGATTTTTGGGAGAAAATTGAGCTGCTTGGTTGGAAATTCATCTTTGCAGGCTAAAAATTCAGCTATTTTGTTAAAAAGTTGAACTATTTTGTTGGAACTTTATTTATTTTGTTGAAAATTCAAGGATTTTGTTAAAGTCATCTTTTTTGGTTGGAAATTTAATTTTTTTGTTGAAAATTCGTCCTTTTGGATTGAAAATTGACCTATTGTGTTAAAAAAGTCATCGTTCTTGGTTATAAATTCATCTTCCTTGGTCGAAAGTGAACTTTTTTGTTGAAAGTTAAACTTGATGGGCTGCAAATTCAACTATCTTCTCCAAAATTCTTCTTGTTGGCTTAGAAATTGAGCTATTTGGTTAAAAATGCAACTGTTTTAGGTTGAATTTTTACCTTCTTTGTTTGAAAATTCGACCGTTTGGTTGAAAATTTAACTTTTTAAAAAAAATTTACTTAATTTTGTTGAAAGTTCAACTATTTTGTTGAAGTGATCTTTTTTGGTCGGAAATTCAACTGTTTTGATAAAAATTCGTCCTTTTGTAGTGAAAAATCATCATTCATGGTAGCAGTCATCATTCTTGGTTGAAAATTAAATTTTTTTGTTAAGAATTAAAATGTCTTGGAAAAATTCGTCTTTTTGGCTTGAAAATTTAATTATTTGGTTGTTAATGCAAATGTTTGGTTAGAAGTTTTTTTTATTGCAAATTCATCTCTTTGGGTTGAAAGTTCATCTCTATTGGCAGAAAATCTTTTCTGGTCAAGATAAAATTACGATTGTCAACCAGGGGACGGGGGGGGGGGGGTGTCAAAAAGAGCCCAAAGTCAGTAACGTATGTTATATTCCAAAAGGTTTACTATTAGAAATAACTTCGGAACACTGACAAGTATATTTACAGTATTCACCGTTTATTAATTTTGAACAGAAATCAGTGGTTACATTAAAATACGACTCGTAAGCCAACTTTATATTCCAACTGGTATTTTCCCTCTTGGCTACTCTTAACTCGCTCAAAAGCTAAATGCTTACGGAAAGCTTTTTACGACGCTATCGTCACGACGTCTCTCGTAACTCGTCCAACTCTACTCGACTTCCACTAACGGTCACTCGCACTGTTGCCAACCTATCCCTAGTGATATCTAGATTCTTATTAAAACTCCCTAGATAATAAATTTGAAACTATAACACGTAGTTTATGAATGGCTCCTAATTTGGGTGCGGCGTATAAATTAACTGAAATTAATATTTATGGAGAGTAAAATTAATTGTAATATTTTACAGAATAATTTGAAGAAGCTGGGGTCGATCGCTGGTGGTTGTACGGCCCCTTTCGTTCGAGAACCCGAGGAGTCGGAATTTTGAGGAACACCTGATATGGATGTGGACCCGACCAGCGACAGTAACAACGAAGATAACTGTACCACCAACACGCAGCGACTTATCGCCGAAAATGGCGGCCGATGCATGAGCACCCAGGCAATGCAATCTCTCTATGATTTGAGACAAAATAATCTCCTTTGTGACGCCATAATCAGGCTACAAGATGGCGGAGTTTTTCACATTCACAGGGCTATTTTATCAGCCTGCAGCACCTATTTCAGGTTCCTTTTTAAAGTAATAAAAAATAAATTCTTAATTTGGGTGCGATCAGAAATGGGTTCCATCTGGGTGCCGCAAAATTTGGGTGCTCTTTGTACCCGTTTTCGTTTCAACTAACCTTGTGCGCCATTGGATACCCGGATCCCAAATATAGGATCCCAGATCCCAAATTTGGGCATCGAAAGCTTCTAGAATGTTCTACATGTATCGTGATATTTCTATAATGCGCCAGAAGCTTCTAGAACTCCGACAATTTTGAATTTGGATGAACCAAGAAACGGGTTCCATTTAAGAGCCTCAAAATTTGGGCGCTTTTTGTACCCATTTTCGAATCTACCAACTTTGAGCGCCTTTGAGTACCCGAACCCCAAACATGGGATCCCGGATCCCAAATTTACTTCATGTATCTATTTTCGCATCTACCAACTTTGAGCGCCTTTAGGTACCCGGATACCAAATGCCAAATTTGAGCATCTAAAACTTCTAGAATTTTCTAAATTTGTAAATGGTCGAGAATTTTCTATAATGTGCTAGAAGCTTCTAGAATTGTGACAAATTTGAATTTGGGTGCACCCAGAAATGGGTTCCACATATGTCCCTCAAAATTTAGGAGTTTTTTGCACCCATTTTCGAATTTACCAACTTTGAGCGCCTTTGGATACCCGGATCTCATATTTGGGATCACGGATCCTAAAGGGCATCCAAAACTTCTAGAATGTTCTAAATTTATAAATGGTCGAGAATTTTTTATAATGCGCTAGAAGCTTCTAGAATGCGACAATTTTGAATTTGGGTGCACCCAGAAATTGGCTTCATTTGGGTGCCTCCAAATTTGGGCGCTTTTTGTACCCATTTTTGAATTTACCAACCTCAAGCGCCCTTGGGTGCCCGAACCCCAAAAATGGAATCCCGCATCCCAAATTCGGGCATCCAAAAAAATTTCATTTCCTCTTCAGAGCCCTGTTTACAACTACTCTTCATTCCCGAGAGAAGACAGACGTCCTTCTTCCAGGAGTCAGTAGCAAGACGATGAATTTGTTACTTGAATATGCATACTTAAGATCCCTGGAAGTCACCCGAGAAAATGTCTGTCAGCTTTTAATCACTGCTGACTATCTCAGCATCCTTGGGGTCCTGGAACTTTGTTGTGATTATTTGAGGGAAAATTTAGCACCTGAGAATTGCATTGGAGTGATGAAATTTGCAAGGGAGCATTTTTGCAGGGGATTAGAAGCAGACGCTCATCGATTTGTTATGAGGCACTTTGTGCAGGTGCAACACTAGCCGTGAGAAATAGTATAATCTCTCATTGGATTAATCTATGGCTTAATTTAATACTTATTTAATTTATTATTGAATAAAAAAAGATTTTTTCTTTTTCCTCCCTTCTTCCTTTTTACTTTTTCCTTCTTTCTTCAATTATTTACTTTTTATACCCCTTTCCTTTCCCTTCCTTGTACTTTTTACATTTTGCTATCATTACCTTTCCTCTTTTCCTTTTGTCTTTTCTTTTACCTTTCTTTACCTCTCCTTAGTTATCATTCCCCATCCTTTCTCTTTCTCTTTACCCTCTTTCCCTGATTTGACCTCTCTTTCTCCTTACCCTATCTTTCCTTCCTTGCCTCCTTTTTCTCCTTTCTCTTTCTGGGATGAAATAATTATAATTTTGACTACTTCTGTAGGTGGCTCAAAGGAGTGAAGAGGTACTTAATTTACCAATAGGAGAATTGAGGAACCTAGTAGGTGCTGACGAGCTAAACGTGAAGAGTGAGGAAGTAGTTTGGGAGTTGGTCTTAAGATGGATAAATCATAATCCTGATACAAGAAAAGGTCATATTGTGGAACTGATGAAGAACATCCGACTCGGTCTTCTCGATACTCAGTTTTTCCTCGAAAATGTGAAGGACCATCCTTACGTTACAGGAAATGAAGCTTGTCGTCCAATTATTATTGAGACTCTCAAATTTCTATACGATTTGGAAATGATCACCCAAAAGGATGGGGAAATTCCTACTCCGGAGATTGCGAGGCCGCGGGTTCCTCATGAAATTTTATTTGCGATTGGTGGATGGAGTGGAGGAAGTCCCACAAATTATATCGAGACTTACGACACGAGAGCGGATCGCTGGGTCAAGGTTTGTAATCGAGGAAACAGATTTAGAGAAGAAAGGGTGAATTTAAAGGGAAGGGAAACATTAGGGAATTGATTAATAGAGGTGTGGAGGAATTAAAGGAAAAGTTAAGAAAGTGGAGAAGGGAAGAATTTTGAATGAAGGAGTGCGTGAGCATAGAAAGAGGATAAGAATGGAGGAAAGTAACAAAGGGAAAGAAAGGGGTAATGGAATCCTTAAAGGAGAATGAGAGTGGTGGAAAGATAAATAGTCAGTATAGAAGTTTTGGAGGAAAGAAAAGTGTTAAGAAGACAGAATTAAAATGAGAGGGAAGGTGGAGGAAAAGAAGGGAAATAGAGAGTATAGAAAAAGGAATGAAAATGACGGAAGGAGAAAAGTGGGAAATATAAATCAGAAGAAAGGAAAAAATGTTTAAAAAAAGGAAAAAATTAATTTAAAAATTAGAGAAAAAAATTGTAACACTTTTCTAGGTTGAGGAAGTTGATCCAACAGGACCACGAGCATACCACGGCACGGCAGTTGTAGGATTCAATATCTACGTGATTGGAGGTTTTGATGGTGTTGATTATTTTAATAGCTGTCGATGTTTCAATGCAGTTACAAAAGTTTGGAGGGAGGTTGCTCCCATGAATGCAAGGAGGTCAATTACAATCTATATAATTAACATAATAATTTTTTTAGTTAATGAATTAATTTTCAAATTAATAATGAATCTAGATGTTATGTAAGTGTGGCTGTATTAAATGATATGGTTTACGCAATGGGTGGTTACGATGGATATCATCGTCAGAATACAGCAGAACGTTATAATTATAAAAGGAACCAGTGGTCCTATATAGCACCAATGTTTTTCCAAAGATCAGACGCCAGTGCAACTACCTTGAACGGTAATTAAAAGATCTATAAAATTAAAAAATAATAATTTCTCTTTATTAATAATAAATTTAATTCTTTGCATTTTAATTTTAGACAAGATTTATATTACGGGTGGTTTTAATGGACAGGAGTGCATGAGTTCAGCTGAAGTTTATGATCCAGAAACCAACCAATGGACGATGATTACTCCCATGAGGTCACGTAGAAGTGGCGTTTCTTGCATTTCATATCATAATTGCGTCTATGTAATTGGTAATTACTATTTTTGTGATTTCTTCCCTTTTTTAACTTTCCTTATTTTTTATAATTTTTGTAGACTTTTCTTCTTCCTCTCGATTTCTTTCTTCCTTTCTTTTCTTCCATCTTCTTTTTTCGCTTTTCCCTTCCCTTACTATTTCTTTGTCCTAACCTTACTCTATTTATTAATTATCTTTTCCTATCGTTTTTTACATCCTTAATTTCCTTTTTTACTTCCTTTTTTCTCATTCCTTTTCGTGTACTTTATTTATACTTCCTTTAGCACTTTCCTTCCCTTTTCCCCCTTTTTATAACTTTTCCTCTCTTTTCTTATTATTCTTCCACTTATCCCCTTCTCTTCTTCTTTTTTACACTTACCTCTTTCCTTCTTTCCAATTCTTGGTTCCCTTCTTTCTATTTTCCTATTCATCTTCTTCTTTCCTTTTTTAGGTGGATTCAATGGAATATCTAGAATGTGCAGCGGAGAAAAATACAATCCAGAAACCGATACTTGGTCTCCGATACCGGACATGTATAATCCTCGTAGTAACTTTGCTATTGAAGTTATTGACGACATGATTTTTGCTATTGGTGGATTTAATGGAGTTACTACTATATATCGTGTCGAGTGCTATGATGAAAGGACCAATGAATGGTAGAATTTTATTTCCCCTTTCCTTAACTTATCCTTTCTTATCTCATTTTTTCCTTCTCCTTTTTATTTTTCTTCCCTTTTTCTCTTTTTGTCTCTTATCTCCTTTACCTTAGATCTTAAATTTCCTCTTATCTTACTTCCTCTCCTTTCCATTTCGTTATTCTACATTTATATTTGCTCCTGTCTTTTTCTTATTTTTCTTCACCTTTCATTCTTCTACTATCCTTCTTCTCCTTCCTCTTCTCCTGTCATTATTCCTCGCCTCTTTTTTCCTTTTCTTTCCTAATTGTTTCCCATGTCCTTTCAGCTTAGTTCTAATTCCCTTCCACTTTAACTTCTACTTTCTCTTTTCCTTACCTTTTATCTTCCTTTTCACCTCTATCTCATTTCTTCTTTTCTTCATGTTTTACCTTTCGCCTTCTTTCCCTCTTTTTCCTCCTTTCTTTCCTCTATTTCCCTTATTTTTCAATCCCATTTCATTCTCCTCAAAAAAATTCCTGCATATTCCGAAAAGGTACGAAGCGACAGACATGAATATCTTCCGATCAGCATTATCAGCCTGTGTAATAATGGGACTTCCAAATGTTTATGACTACATTCACAAACATCGAGAAAGACTGATGGAGGAAAAAAGACAAAAATTACTTGCCCTTGAAGTTCAACGAACTCAACAACAACAAATGCAAAGACAACAACCGAATATCAACAACAACGTTATGTTACCAGCTTCGATAAATCAAAATCATCAGAATCATCAAAATTCCCAACATCAATGAATTTTTATTTCTCCCTAATACGAAGTTTTGAAATTTCGACCGAGTTTTACTAAAAAAACGACTTCAAAGTCGAAGAAAAAAATTGAAAGTTCATTTATATACATTATCAAAACAACATATTTTTGATAGAAATATTTCACGACGATTTTTGAGAAGACTTTTCTGGAAGGAACTGGAGAATTTTTAATTTTTTCACTAAAAGCAAATTTAAGTAACTTCGGATTAACCAAAAAAATCGAGAAAAAAAATGGTGAGAAAGGAGGGACGGCAAGAATTCCTAGCGGATTAGACAAAGAAAGTTTTTTTTATTTAGAATTTTTTTGCTTTTGTGATGAGTAATTTTAAACTTATTGTGGAATTATGATGCTAGTGGATTTTTCCTAAGCGGACTGATGAGTGAATTAAATTTTGTATCAGATTGTGTCTCGATAATGCCAATAAAATTGCAGTATTATCCGATTTAATGGTTTTATTCATTTTTAACACATTCCTTTCCCTTTTTCCTATATTTGCTCTCCTTTCCTTTAACTATCTTAATCTCTGTCCTCATTTATTCAATTTTTTTTCTTGATATTATAAAATTTTTCTTCTTTGGATACTTCATCTCTCCCTTTCTTATATTTATTTTAAATATTCAATTGGACTTTTTATATGTTGCAGAATTAAAAATGAGTAAATTTCAATTCAAAATATCTAAAAAGCAGCATAGGAGAGGGGCATTCGACTTAGTAACCAGTTACCGACAGCGGCTAATACTGACATCTACATTACCCTAACTCAGTAATACTGATACTGATAAGAAAAGTGAATCAGTCGGTAGAGGAGAGATCTATCTTTCCAAGCGTGGGAAGTTCAAATTCAAAAAATATGAACAAGATCACGCGCGGGAAATTCCATTATTTTAAGGAATAAGGAAATTGAAAATGTTGAATTGAAAATGTTGAAAATTATTTTTAAAGTTAATAAAAATATACGGCACATTGATTAGGAGATCGTTTCTGAGAGTAAACAGAAGGCTGTTAGGAGGGTACAAATTAAAACGTTTGAAATTGAATAATTTACCAACAATTTCTTATAGAAGTTTATAATAAAAATTATAATGTGCTTTTTTCATACACCTTAGATACTCGTATTTTTGCCTTGAATGATTAAAAATAACCTTGTAAGAGTTAACATGTATGCCAGTGATAGAAATCTACCCTATTTTTCAAAAATTATCCCTCAGAACGATATTTTGCTTTTTTTACAGTTCTTCACATAATTTCTCGGAAAAAAATCGTAGGATGACTTTTGTTATTACTTTTTTAAGCCCATTCAATTTGATTTGAATACAATCTGGAATAAGTTTTTCAACTGGGAAATGTTTACTATTTCTAATGAGGTTTATGGCTCTTGGGAGTAGTGTTATTGTGGTGGCTCGCTCGGTCGACTCGAGGCCATTTCTGAGACTGAGTTCAACACGCTGCATTTCTGGTTCAAAAATGAACCTACGTCAAGGATGGAAGGCAAAGAGGATCATTAATAAGTCCCAATTTTTTTTACATACCTGAAGGTCAAAAAAGTCTTTCCAATTTTTCTCGGATTTTAATAAATCATTTTCTATGAGATAATTCCTCTTTAATTCACCCCTGATCTCGGAAAAAATCCTACACACCTTTGTAAATAAGAGAAGAATTTTTTCTGGTACTTTAAGATTTTCAGTGGCAAAAGTGCACGAGGAAAGAAATCGCCAAGCACGCCTAGCCTCAATTCATTTCAACCCGAACAATCTTGCCCTGTTCAGTTTTAATTTTTTTTCGTTTCTAGGATGGGTAACAAGTATTTTAAGACCAAAAATAAAAAAATCACTAGATTCATTTTCTGAAAAAATTAAATTTTAAAATTAAATTTTTTTTCATCTAAAAAAATTGTTTTTTTATTAAAAAATTTTTTTTTATATAAGAAAGGTTGGGTTTTCTTCTCGGTTTTCATTTTTTTTCATTCATAAAATGCAGAAGCACTATATTAAATGAAAAAAATGCGCAATCCTTACTCATAAGAAACAAAAAAATAATTTTTTTATTTAAAAATTTTCTTTTTATTTAGGAACTAACTTACAGGCAGTCTTTAAATATGATTTCTGCTATTTAAAGCATCAATCTTCAATAGATTTATCTATGACATTATAACTAGATTGTGTGCAGACTATTGTATTCACACAGCACACGAAGCAATCGTGTATGTTACTCTGGATGATATCGAGACACTTTGTAATTTTTCCAGATATTTTAAAATCAAAATGAAATTCTGACCAAAGCACGTTGTCACAACTTCCTTAAAATCTTCGGAAGCTTTGACATACTTCAAGCAGCCTAAGCTGCACTTAGAACGCAAAATGTTTACTTTGTTGAGAAGTGTGTTACATGAATTTCCTTTGAAAGCAGGACTACCGTGAGTAATCTCGCGTTGAACATTACTGGATTTTGCCGATATTAAAGCGTCATTTTCAAATTCAACTAGCATGTGTGCGAATAAGGTATTCACTGTGCCCAACAACAAATGCAATTCAGGTGGAGGGATGATTTCGAGGAATTTATTATCTACATCACCACTCACAATTGGAGGATGTACACAATTCTTATAGTTTTTCGCATTTTTCTTCACAGCTCCAGATTCGTGCCAATCCA
>JAUMHM010000001.1:2826122-2841723 GCA_032362435.1 Melikaiella ostensackeni | reverse complement strand
ATGATTATGGAAAAAGAAAAGCAATAAGAGTAACTTGAATGTAAAAAAAAGATATTGTCAAATTATATCCCCCCCCCATCACAAAAAGCTATCTACGCCACTGGTTGCTGCCATCGTGTAGTACCTCCCTCATGCTAGGAATTTGTCGAAAATTCTTCAGCCAGCACAAGTACTCAGCGAAATGTTAGAAAAAATCCATTACCTTGCAGTGATTGGTGATGATAACGATGAAGATTAAAAAAATTTTGAATTGATAAGAGGCAAGCGGACTCACGATAATAAAGCACCTCGATTTGTGAGAAGCGAAGGGACTCACGATCATAAAATACCCGGATTTTTTAGAGGCGAGGGGGCTCACGATAATAAAGTACCCCGGTTTGTGAGAGGCGAGGAAAGTTACGATAATGAAGCACCACGATTTGTGAGAGGCGAGGGGACTCACGATAATCAAGCACCCCGTTTTGTGAGAGGCGAGGAGACTCACGATAATATAGCACCCAGGTTTATGAAAGACGAGAGGACTCACGATAATGAAGCATCCCGATTTGTGAGAGGCGAGGAAACTCACAATAATAAAGCACCCTGGAGAAAGGAGTTTAAAATCTTTCTGCAACCTTCTCGCTGTGAACTCTGGCAACTACAACTTGGATAGGCAAACGGCAGACGTTTATTAAGGAAATATTACTTATGATGTATTAAATTACATGAGTTACATCAATTACAATGCTATTTTTTATGTTAACAACTTTTTTAACCATGAAAAAATGCAATAGAGTTGTGTTCCAAAGTATGCGGTCGGGAGGAGTGCTCCATTACGGTGCGCAGTGTTGCATGCGCGATTTATTTATTTTTTTGACATTGTTCCATCCCTCCAAAAAAGTCGAAAAAAATGTTGTGTAGGATATTCTAATAAGTGTTCTCGTAAAATATAGATGTGGTCACTCTAGAATATAACCTCGAAAAAAATATTGGAGAATTCAAAAAAAAAATTTTACCTGTAATTTTTTTCAACGAATTTTTTTTGGGGGGCGGAAAGCCTCATTAGTGTCTACAACGAATATTTCGTTCATAAAAATCAGTGGAGACGTTTTCAAGAGAAACCAGTTTTTCAATTTTTCTTTCCCACTCCATAACTCCCACAAAAATGAGTTTTACAATAACACCAATTAACCTAAAAAAGATGTTTGCAGAATAGTCCTTGTATCATTTCAAATCACATAAAATCTCTGCAACTGGTAGAGTTCATGCCAAGTGATCACAAGAATTTTCGTGCTTGAATGGGATTTTCGTATAACTCGGTGTAATCAGTCTTTTAGTAGTGAATGAGAATCACAATAAATATATTTGGAAAATTTTTTAAAATGGCGAAGATATGAGACTTTGAAAATTTTCGTACCTTTTTTTTAAACATATCTTTGGTTATTAACCGATGTAGCTTTTTAAGGTCTCAAATTTTTTGTAATAAGACGTATTTACGTATAAAAAAACTCAAAAGGAAATTTTAGACTCTTTTTTGCAAACTCAAAGAACAAAAATCGCTTCTTTGAAAATACTACTTTTTTTATTTCAAATATTTTTTTGCCAAATGAATGTCTACATGTGCTCTACAAGTTCTTTGAATTTCATCGTGAGCCAGCCAGTAGTTTGAAAGGAAACGATTCAAACAGAACGTCCTGCATGACGAAGTGTGTTACAACCGCGGGCCGCACTGCAGCTTAGTTCTTAGCATACAGTCAAAAGGTTTTCGGACTTTTCGATTCGTGCAAGTAATCTTGCGTGGCTTACGAGTTCTTCTTTCAGGGTTCTTTAAACAGTTGCCACATTAAAATCTCCTGAATTATTCAATACTGCATAACTCTACATGAATATCCTTAAAGTTAAACTTAGCCTATTCATTAATTTGATTATCGTACGGATTTTGCGGGTTTTTTTTTGGCAGCTGTCCTTTTAACAATATCTCTTATTCCGTCGCAAGATCCTTTATCATAAGAAGTTGCATGGGAGATCCATTTGCTTGTATCACCAAAATCTTCCTCGGATTGTGTTAAATTAACAAAATTCTTGCGATTTTTGTATTGTGCTGCTGACCCCTCTGTAAAGTATATTATTTCATTCACAAGAATTCCTGTTTCGCGTAAAAAGGCTATTAGTTCTTTCTGAAATAGATGTACAGCAATCGTGTTATGTTTTTTTATATTTGATATAACAGCATAGCGAATGTGTTTTAATTTATCTCCACGTGTACGATAGTAAACCACAAAAGAATAAATAGTTACCTGTGCTTTTAACCAGTGATGTCCTTGTGAAGAATCTTGATAATCAATACAGCGATTCTCTGCAAAATCTAGAAGAATAAGAAGCTCACCAAATTTAAATGAGCTATCGTATCTTTGGGATGCAAACAGTTCTTAGATCAGATCGATCTGTGGTAAACCAACCAACCATCACTTACTTTAAAATTAGCTTCCGTGTCTTTGAGATGAAAGCTTTGTTGTTCAACGATGAAATTGTGTGGAAAAAGTTTCTTCACATGGTCACTTAAGAAATGGACGGAATCATTCGCTGGTTTAATTACAGTTTCTAGATCAAATCGATCTGTGGTAAACTATTCTCTGTGTGTAGAAACTTCATATTGTCATCACACAGGCAGCTCTCACATTCATTGAAATAGCGCTTGATTTGAGCAGCATTGCAAATCAATTGAGCTGCCCAATGCTTGGCAGTATTAAATGACAAAGAATTAGATTTGACTGATTCTGCAATTTTTTCACCAAAAGACATAAGTTTCGCATTTTGTTGGGAAACGCAAACGCAAGCATTGTGGGTGCCACTTGTTCCAACCAAGACACACTCTTTTGGTCTTGACTCTGCGAACTTTGAGAATCCAACTTTTTCACTTGGATGAGTATTTTTAAAAGCCACATAAATTTTTCTTGAATTGCATAAGACTGAACGCTTTTGAACTCTGATTATTCCTCTATCAACTTCAACTAATACACAATCATTTTTACCTGACATTAAACAACTGTTATCATTATTCCTATAAAAATCTTTGATGCACATCACTGTTTCATTCGGTAAAGTTTTTCCTGCTTTTTGATCATGAGAAGACAAAAACCCCTCCAATTTTATCGATTGTTTGGCGTTACAAGCCATACGATCGGAAGAACTAAATACAGATATTATCTTTCTAATTGGTCATGTTTTCAGTAAAATGGTCAAAATTTTAATCTGCTCCCTTTTGCTTGACTTAGTTTTCTTGAAGTTATCTTTCAATTGACGTTCAATTACATCGTCTTTCCTTGCTACGTTTGGAAAATCAAAAAGCTTGAAACGTGTGGTTTCACAGACTTTTTTGAGCGCGTCCTCATTTTGTTGTTTTGTTTTTAACTCAAGAAAATCTATCTCTTCACCACCGAGGATTCACAACAAAGTATTTAGTGATAAAATTACTTGTCTTTTGTCTACGTTTGACATTTCAATATCACTTAGAGCAGAAGAATCCGTATCAACATCCATGTCGATTTTATCTTCATTTAAGTTAACATCATTATCCGCGGTTACAACAGAAACACAAGGAGTTTGCCCTCAAGCTAACTTTCTACGACATTCACCGCAAATAAGATCATTTTTGCTAAGAAGTGGAAACTTGTCACAAATACTTTGTGGAATATTTATCAGATTTTTTCGCATAAAATTATCATCGGGTTTGCCAAAACAATTGTAACATTGTCTTCTAAAAGGCATTCTTATACGAATTGAGAATAAATTCAAGTGAAAAATACAGGAGGAAAGGAAATAGATTTTTATTGATAATAATTAAAGAACAAAATCTTAGAACGCTGGTATGAATACAGTTGACGGTATTCTATATTTATGAACAAACAACAATTAAATACTAATCAAGAGCACTCGCAAAATTAATTCATTTGTGATGAGCAGAATTGCACGATAATTAGTTTCAGCTAATATCGATAATATCAAGTAAAACGAACTCGTTTCGCCGCTTGTACTTCACGAAGTGTTCAAGTCTGCGGAGAAAACGCTAATGTGATGCATACCGCTTCATCATTCAGGTTCACGCGTGCTTTCTGCGAGTATAGACACAAGCGAAAAACAAGCGCGAATCGCGACAATGTGACAACAATGCGAAACGCGAACAGAACCGGCACCGCCGCGCCGCGACAGGCGGCCTCCACGCTATCTCACGAAGCTTCGTCATGCAGGTTCATGCTTTCTTGACGAAATCTACGCTGCAACTCACTAACTAGAGTGTCGATTACTTCGTAAAAGCTTTCGCGCATGTTAGTTTTTTGGAGTCAGTTCTTCAGGCTCCGATGGTGAATCACAAAATTGAAATCTCTTCGGAATTTCGTTTTTTCTTTTTTCTTCAGGATAATTTAATCCCAATAAAATAACAATGTATTCTGTACTTAAAGAATTTCGTGAACAAAATGATAAAAATTTAATGAGATTTAAACTAAAAGTCTGCTTCTAAAAATTCAGAAGAAATTCACATCTACGATTAGAAATAATTTATGAACTCTTTTCAAAGATACTGATTTTTATTTTTCTAATTTAATTTTCAGAATCAGTAATAAACAGACAATCTTTGATTCTTTCATACTAAAATTTTTGAAGTTTTATATTATTGTTCGTATAAAAATAAATAAGGTTTCATACCAAAAGTGCAAAAAGAATCAAAATTGTGTAGTTAATTTATATATTATATGAATAAACCAAGTATGAATGCACTGTTACGCACTGTAGAGAATTATTGATGCGACGAGAATTGAAAATTGCTAAGTTCATTTCCAATAAGGACTATTATTGATCGGTGACGTTGATCAATTTTAGATCGTATCGCAAATGGACTTAATCATTTCGGATACTAGATGCCTTAAATTTGCTTTTTTCATTTCAACAGATCTTTTACAGTAAGTATATCTCAAAATCAATATTTTTAAATAAATATGTATAAATTGAACGCAATAATAAAATTATTTACCTAATTCTTGAGCCAGTAGTTCAACGGAATGACACTGTTGATCAAATAGTTCTTCAGATCGTAAGTTTTTCGAAATGTCGATCAAATAATCTGCAGCGTCTTTCGCTTCTGAGGCAGTAAATTTAATACTTTGAAGTGCGCTTGCTAAATTCTCACATGGTGAAAATACTAATTTTGAAATGTTCAGTGCTACTACTGTTTCAAATTTGTGTAACCTTTTCATATAACCTTTGAAAACAGCTCTTCGATCATCACGAATACAGTCAGGGGTATCCAGTAATTCTTGTTCGGCTTTTTGTACATTTTTCAAATTGGATATGAATCGATCTATTGTTTTCACGCGTACAGACCATCGTGTTGGGCATAACGGCAGCAGTTGTTGTACACGAATGTTTGATAAATTCTCATCATCTGAATCAATTTGTAGGTCTACGTTGCTATACATGCTTTTCTTTTTGTGCGATTCTCTTATAATTTTAGTTACACCTTTTACCGTTGTTAGACTGTCATTGATCATATCAAAATTGCGAGCGATTTCCTGCAGACATGAGTCGAGTGCATGATTAGAGCAGTAGACAAACATCGATTTTTCATATAAATCACGGATCCGTTGTTGCACGCCAGCTAATCTCTCGGCCATATTAGCAGCTCCGTCAAAACAGTGGCCTCGCATTTTTTTCATGTCAATAATCAACCTTAGACATACGTCTTCAATAATTTTGAAAAGAGTTTCTGATATTGAATCAAGAGCGCTGTACATCCCAAAAAACTCCTCTTTTATTTGAAAATCACTCAAGATGACTTAACGCATGCAAATCGAGAACTGCTCATTCCCTGCCTTATCGGTGGATCCATCACCCATAATTGCAAAAAACTGGTTTTCTCGTATTTTCGACACAATATCACGTAAAACTAGATTTCCTATCAAATGTATGATTTCATTTTGAATATCATGACTTAGCCAATTGTTTGTTCTTCTTAACCACTTGTCTAAAATTGGAATATATTTCGCTCGTTCCTGCAAAAGTTCCATAAAGTTTCCTGAGTCAGAATAGTGACCTTGCAATGCTTGTCCAGTAGGAGCCAAATAGATAATACTTCTAAAAATTATTTCTAACGTTGCAAGTGCATCTTTTCGATCTTGAAGATGCTGTTGACTGATCATACTTATGACGGGTATATTTTTTTCCCGTTGACTTATTTCAAAAATGGCTGTTCTATGTGAACCACTCAATTCATGTTTCTTAAACTTTCCAAGCGTTTTTTTTTCAATTGTTTACACCATTAGAGGTAAAAGCCTTTTTATGTTCAATTGATCGATTATACTCTATTGCTTTTCTGCATATATGGCATAATACCATGTCACGTTCAATACCATAATGCAGCCATGTATAAGTGCGAAACCACTCCAATTGGCAAGATCGCTTGCTTTCATTTTTTGGGAATAAAAATTTCTTATCCAGTACAAATTGTACAGTATCTTCAAAAAAATCTACATTTAAAATATCTTCCACATGGCTAGACGATTTTTAAAAATTTAGTACTCTTTCCGATGAATCTTTTGAAAAATCCTCAATGGTTTCTACATTGTCTGACTTTCCCTCGAAATTCAGTTTTTTTTCGGACGAATCTTTTGAAAAATCCACACTTGAAATATTTTTTACACATAATAAAAATTTCTTATCCGGTACAAATTGTACAGTATCTTTCAAAAAATCTACATTTGAAACATGGTCTACATGGCTAGACGATTTTTGAAAATTCAGTACTCTTTCGGATGAATCTTTCGAAAAATCCTCAACGGTTTCTACATTGTCTGTATTTTCCACGAAATTCAGTTTTTTTCGGACGAATCTTTTGAAAAATCCGCATTTGAAATATTTTTTACATGATCTGACTCTTTCTCAGATATTTGTTCCTTTTCGGACAGACTAGTTGTAGTTTCTTCTCTTTCCACTTCCTTCTCAGAAGATGCACTTTCAGTTTCTTCACTTTCTTGCAACCACTTGAGTAAAAATTTCTTTTGACCTGACATTATAAAAACATCACTAGGGCACCAACTGATCTGTAAATAAAAACGTAGGTTCAACCTATTAATAGTATTAAATTAATCAGGCCGATAAAAAAAACTTTTCTCTTTCTTCCAAGTCGATCTCAATTCGATGAATAAATCAGCGTATTGCAAGAATCATGCCACTATTCCGACAATATTTTATTCTATGTTTTGAATTGCTATATTAGAAAAAGAAATTAAATTTTTTTACCAGGTCAACTTTCTTTAATTTGAAAAAATTGTGAGTTTCACAATTCAAATATTTTACACGTCCAAATAATTTACGCAAACTTCACAATAACGAAAAATGCGAATTATACAAGTACTTTGGAGCTTTAAGAAACGAAAAGCATACTAATTTACTTTGTCCTTTTTTGTAAATAATTATAATATCATTCTGTTGTGTGTATACATATGTACTCAAGTGCGGGAAGAGGTTAAAGACATTATCTGTGCACGCGAATCGTTTGCGTGATTAGTTATTAATTTACCTATAAAAAATCGTGGAAAAAGTATCTGCAATCTGACTCTCCCACACTGCACAATAAAGTGATTTTTTTACACCTCCTCTTAAATCAAGTAAGTAGCAAGTTATGTTATGTTGCAAGAAAATATATAATACCATTCTGAAATAGAAAATAGCGTCTGGCATCTCGCGCAGATTCGGTATTATACTTTTCATATTATTTTGACCAAAAAGTAAACAAACAGTACCGGCCAATTACCGAATCTGCGCGAGATGCCAATCGTCATTTTCTATTTCAGTATAGTATCTTATATTGTCTTTCAACATAATAAGTTGGCATCACTGCGCAACGTGCGGTCGAAACGTCCGTCGAAACGCACGTTCTTAGAATCTAGGTTCACATGTGAAATCAGCTTCACGCGTTGAATGTTTTGGCGTTTGGCAAAACATATATAATAGCTCTCGAATTCTATGGAAGCCTTATTTACGGCTTTCGCTCACAGGAAATGACCAGCGAACTATTTATGTGATTTTAGCAAAATTTATTTCACGTTTTTGTACTTGCAAGTTAGCCAAGATTCAATAAATTTTCATGAAAAAGAAAATCACACTTTTATTTGATATTTTAATAATACCGATTTTTTTGTGGGGCTTTTTGAAATCCTGCATCCACACCAACTGCCCAAGGACTTCAGAAGACCTGAAGGCCAACATTCGGGAAGAAATGGCCAACATACCCGTCACTATGCTGGAATCACTCATGGCAAACGCAACTTATTTCACAACAGCTATTTGAATGAAAAAGGCCTGTTTTTGAAAAATGTCAATTCTCCCTCTTTCTATAGAAAAAAAGTTGTTTGAATATAACAAAATTACGGTAGAGCGTTACTTAGAAAACATTTGCAGTCCCCACACATCGTAACATATCTCAGGACATTTAGGAATATATAGTTCCGTTAAACACAGTTTCTTTATTCGTGCATTTTCTTCCTTAGTTTGTCGTTTCCGGACACATAAATTCTTATAATTTTTAAATTTTTCGAACTCTACGTCACTTTTATTCATCATCTCGACTTATTTTTAGGTAAACATTTCATTTATAACTATTTTTTGTCTCTATTGATTATATGACTTATCAAGTACACTAAAAACTGCGCTTAGAACACGTTTTTGTCGATTCTTTTTGTTGGTTTTACTGCATCTCAATATTTTATGTGCACAACTTTATATTTTTTTTATATGACTTTTTAAACTACATCTTTTATGATAAAATTTCTTAACAGGCTTAATAAGGGATCACACCGAGTCCGAAACGTTGCCAATTTTTAATCGTTTTTTCTTGGACCTTATGAACCGAAAACTAAATACTACACACTTTCTTTATTTTGCAATCACTGGTGAGAAAAAATTGCGTTTAAATCACACAATTTCATGTCTGAATAATGTTTTAATATTTATTACTATGAATATGTTAATGCGGATTCAAATAACTGCGCGTAAAAAGTATGAGTAAAATGTCGCAAAAACGTCGTAACGATGTCGTAAAGATGTCGTAAAGATATTGGCATACTAATTTCAATTCCAAGTTTCAAGATTTGTACCTATAAGTTCAACCGTAGTGAAGAAGAACACATAAAATTGATTCACCTTAAAACTTTTCCGGCCTTCAATTCAGAGATGGGCTCAAATTCAAGAAAAAATTTGTCTGAATTTAAGAAGGCAAATATCTGATATTCATAATTTAATCATACGTTCCATTAAACTCAGATAATCTTTTTACATAAATGCAGATAAATTTCTGGTTAATTTAACTTCACTCATAAATTCATGAATTCTATGAATTTCCTTCTTCTCTGAATTTATTTTTAAGGTGTACCAATTTTATGTATTCTCCTTCACTGGGATGAACAGACAAATGATATTATAAATTAGCATTTCAAAGTATTTACAGTTCTTCTATCTACAAAAAGAGAAATAATGCCTAGATCCAAAAATAATTATTATCTCCGATTCTGCAAATGCATCCAGACACGCTGTCAATTTATTAACCATTTTCCGGGGATCCCATTTTAAATTTTCTTTTTGAGTATACTTCCTGTTAGGGAATCCACTTTCCCAGAGTGAATTATGGTATTGTTATTTACAATACATCCTTTGGTATTTTCAAATAATTAGTAAGTAAAAAGTCGGTTTTCCATAACAAAATTTCACGTCCAAAGAACGTTTATAATAGTTATTACTATAAACGTCGATACGTGTTAATATATCTGCACGCAAGAAGTTCAACTTTGTTATAATATTTCAAATTTGCATTTAAAAGTGTTTACATTTCTTCTATTTGCAAAAAGAGAAATAATTTCTAGATCCTAAAATGATCATTATCTCCGATTTTGCAAATGAATCTAGACATAATGTCCAATCAATTAATTCATTAGTCAATTATTAACCATAATCAAGTACTATTGGTAAAGACATTCCATAATCAATATTTTTTATCGAATATAATTCCACTTAAGGAATACATTTTCCCGAAGTGCGCATTCTTTGGCATTTTGAAATAAATAGTGAGTAAAAATCAGTTTTCCATAACAAAATTGTACAGGTGAAAAAGATCACATTTGTTTCTAACTTTGCTTGCTTCCAATTAAAAGATAAACTTAGATTCAAGAAAAATTTATCTGAATTGAATAAAGCCAATAAGTGTATTTATGAATTTCGTCATATGCTTTTTTACTTTCGGATAGACTTTTTACTTAAGTACAGATAAATTTGACCTTAATTTCAGTTCATTTATAAGTCTGAGATGAAAACCATTTTAAGGTCTAACAGTTTGATGTATTTTTGTTTAGTGTCAAGAGCTAACCAATCATCACGTTACTAGTATGAATTAGACGTTCTCCATATTCTAGAAGAGAACTATAGTTATAACTATAGAACTATAGTGAATTAATTTGGACATGATGTGCATAATCTTATCTGTGCCCTTTTCCATATCATTTTTACTTGTCAGTTATCCTTAAGAGACAATGGAACAATGCAATTAAGATTCGCCGCTGCACACATTTCTCTCACTATGACGAGTTGGAATCTTTGATTGATTCAAATCCTATCTACAAAACAGATACGGAATTTCTAGTTAACATATGTAGTTATAAAACATTCATCTGATTCATTATGAACAATTATTTTGAATATAATTTACTGAACGTATCACAAAATTGCTGTGACAAATATGTATGGAGAAGAGGATGCACGAAGTACTGACCGTGGTATGGTAAAGCCACACCTTTTGGAGTACCTTTGAGGGGGAAAACATTACGGCTTTCCGAGATAGTTTTTCTGTGACATGTATATCCATACATTGAGAATCACTTGGATAGTTTTCAAATTTTTCCAGATTCAGCAGCTCCTCTTCAAAAACGACAATTCACCATTTTTTTCGCAATATTCTTTATGCAAATCACATTTTTGTTCCTTAGATAACAAAAGTTGTTTGGCTTATGCACCGTCAATTCATAATTTTTCAAATAATATTGCTTCGTAAGCCCTTGTGCAACCACTGAGAACGTTTGTAGACTCATTCAGTAATTTCAGAACAGTTACTTTTTCCTTGAAAGATTCCGGCACTTCATTGTTTGAGATTTCGACTTGCTTTCGAAAGATCTGAGGCAATAGATCGTGAGGTCTATGAATCAATTTTTTTATGATTTGCATGAAGTTTTCAAATGCACAACTGAACGAGTCTAAAAGCATGTGCATTTTGCATTTATCACTAAGATGGATGAGGTGTACATTAAAAACCATTTCACTCCACCCATAAAGCTGTGGAAACATTTCCATGAACCAATTTAACTGTTCCTATGCGCATTCATTATTTATAATGTGATCAGTTAGATGATGTCGAATTCTTATCGCGCAATGAAGGGTAATGAAACGTTCCAAGTACTGTGCTGGCAAAAATGTTTCCAGAGCCACTGGACATAGATACAGACCAAAGAGTCGTAATTCTGTTGTTTTCCATCCGGACAGCTCATCCAAGACTCGCGGTTTCATCACGAACTCTGCAGGTATCCATTCTCTGAAGGAAATTAGAAGCTCCGAAAATTTTTTTGCTTCTAACGCACTCAACCTTCCAGGATGTTTACCTGATAGTAACAAGTGCAGCATTCTTAAAGTTACACTAAGATCAAACATATGCATCCCATTTGAAGGAACTTGAGGGTCCATGTTGACCGAAATCTCTTCTAACGGTGAGTCTGCAGTATGATGTTCCTTGTGCAATCGATAAGCGAAGCTTTCGTCAGTCCTCAATCGACAATCAGTTTCTGGGAAGATCATCTTATGGAGTTCATAGTGCCCTTCGATAACGCATCTTGGACACGAAGAGTATCCATTGTGAGACAATTTGCAGGTAATAAAAATCCTTGGCGGGCTATAACCCTATACTAACTCCAAGACTACTTTAATGTTGCGCCGATTCCAAACGAAGCGTTTATCGTTTAATGTTGTACACTCTTGTACATATTCCGCAAGAAATTCGTGGACTGACTTCGGTTTTTCCGTACCGTGGTATGGGCCGATGAGAAAATCTGCTAAGGGTTGTGGTTTAATATTTCGGTAAAATATTTACCATGATTGTATTTCTCGGCGTGCCTAATAGTGTCCTGGTCTTAGGTGAACAATTTGAAATCTAAAATGCTCCCAATCGTATAGTGTAATGTTCAAATTTTCAAAAATTCAGAACAATTGCACTTCTAAATGTTTTTAAATTTGAAATTTCCGGATTGAAAGCTCTAATAGGCAGTTCGAAGGTTGAACTGTACAAAATTGAGAATTAAATAATTTAAGAATCAAATCGTTTATAATTTGATAATTTTGAATGAAGAACGTTAAGAGTGAAATAATTTTATATTCAAGGCCATGTAACGAGTGGGTCACGTGACCAGATTGCTACCTTACCGATACTTTTTTTATTTCCCAACTTACGTTCACACGTAATAGTAGTGTGTTTATATAGCCAAAAACTGCCTTATTTAGATTATTTTTGCTTAAAGTTATATTTTTGGATTCTAATCTGAAAATTCGAAAATATGACTTTATGCAAAAGTTATTGAAATTAGGCAGCTTCTCGACATGTAGTCACACTTCTATTTGAAAAAAGGGTTGGGCTTAGTACCTAAAAAATATTTAATTCTAGTATTTTTTGAGTATAATGAGGCGATTTAATTTAAAGCTTGGAGCGTGAGTTCAACAGTCTCAAATATTCATTTTTTCCCAACTTGTGAGGCATCAAAATGAAACCTTAGTACTTTGATAACCTTGAAAATTACCTTAAAACATTTTAATTCAGTAATGCTACTCCTGTCTTCGAATATATTAATTATAGCCAGTTTTTCAGGGTCCAGGCCGAAGCTTGACGATCTATCCACCCTATTGAAAAAATACAGCCGTTAATACGGTCGTAAATTCGACTGCGAATACAGTCATATTCACGGCAGTGTATATGAAACCGTATTTCCGGTCGTATTTTCGGTCACAGTTACAATCGTTTTTTAATGAAAAATTAATTCTTGGATTTTCAATTTTGAAATTTAAAAAATTCCTATCCATTAACCATAGAAGGAAGTAACACAATAATAATACTTCCAAAATTTAGAGAGCGCGAATTTTTATTGAATGAAACAGTCGCAGTCTCAGAGAAATTACCGAATTGGTTCATACAAGTACTTTTCGTACGACATGCTTAAAATTATTAATTTTTATTTATAGATACATAACGCTGCAAACAATATTATTTATCATTTCGTAAAAAGATACAAAGAAATCGCAAAATATTTTGTTCTTGCGAACAGACATTTTTGAAAAGCAGAAACATGAAAGTTTAAATATTTCTTTCAAATGAAATTGGGAACTTATCATTTATTCTACAAGTATTAGGTACTTCAGATAATCTCTGCCAAATCAGTCTCCTTTGTATGATTCACAACTGTATAGTTAAGAAGAGTGAAAAGAAATGACCCATGAAAATAACCAGATAATCAAGTTCAAAAATAAAAAATGGTTTATAGAGATGGGAAAAATAGAACCAAAATTAATTTTAATGCATTTTTGAAAAGGCAGCAATACGTTTGTTAGAAAAAATTAATTTGGTTCAAAATAATTTATTTATGAACAGTTATTTGACGTATGACTTTTTTTCTCAACTTCCTTATAACCAATCTTAATTTTTGTCTAATATAAATAAACAATATAGCTCATTTTGTTCATTGGAATAATCTTTACAATTTCTTCAACTGAATTTGATTAAAAATAATTATTGAAAACGTATTTTTACTCAATAGAGATATATATTAAATTGCTTCTTTGTGAGACATGTAATGCTGCCATTTCCAAAATGCATTGAAATAAATTTTCTTTATATTTCATCTGCTTCTAGAAAATATTTATTTAGTTTGCTGTTATGACAATGGATCGCTTTTGCTCAAAAGTAATATAACGTAATTAAAGCTAGTACTGTAAAATATTTGAAGAAGAAATTGTTACTTATGTGGAAAATTCTATTCAAGTAATTAACAAATTATTTGAGTAATATAAAGAAATATAATATCATTATATAAGACGCTATAACAGAATTTGGTGCTAGTAACTCAAATTCTGTATAATTAGTAAACTATTTTTTCTCCGTGCAGGGTTTCAATTTGGTGTCAGCTTATTTTATAACTTTTAACATTTCTACTTCGCTAGATTAACTTGATGGGCGTGGATTAGAATCTTTGTTCTATTCTAAAAAAATACGAATTATTCCATTAAAAAGTATTACACAGCTGAAAAATTCCTGTATATAGGTCACAGCATGAGTCTTGTCATAATATGGCCGTATTTCTTATCGTTTCTTAAAATACTTTCCGTCGCTAGCAATACACTTTCTCATGTGTAGGCATGAACCACTCTCGATTTTAAAACATATTCGTGCACGTGAATAAGTGCATTGCTTGCGATGAAAAGTAATTTGTAACAAACAATAAAAAATACGATCATACGACAAGACTTTCATCATCACCTTGTTATGTATAGGTTTGTGTGGAAAAACCTTTACATGATTTCCTCCAGGATGCTATATAGGATCTTGTACAAGATCTTACACAGGAACGTGTGAGTGGAATCTTTGCAGGTTCCTGTACGGGAAATGTACTAAGAAAGAACCTTCATAGGTTCTGTACGGGTCTGCTTTTGAGAAGAACATGTCGCACAAAAGTCCCTATGAAGTATCCTGTACAGGAACCTGAAAAGGATCGCGTATAGGTTGCTTGTCCTAGGCAGGGTATATAGTACTGTACTTATAAATCCATACAATGCATAGACAAAAACTTACTTTCAATGCTGTTAGGGTATAGGAGCCATCTTAGGCAACCAAGGTGTTGAAGTAAGTAGGTGCCCACATTACGCAGCTCCTGTTTGCGAAGCAGCGAGGATACCTCCAGCTCGTCTAATCGATCTTTCAAACATTCCAAAAAAAGAAATAGTATTATATATGTATATATTTATAAGTAGGGCGACTGTCTCAACTTTTTAGCAATTATACATCCATGTATCTTTGAATAATATTACCTATCAGAACTGCTTTTTTCGGAGATTCAAGTTTGCAAGCTGAGAATCCCACCACATAGCTTGCACCAAATACATAAAAAACTTTGAGTGGTCCTTTTGGACGCATATCAACTCCCATGCATCAAGAGATACGTCATATCCATCAGATAAGTGAACACATTTGATCTGTAGTATACACAAAAAGAGTTTCATCTTCTTAAATTTGAACCTAATTAGGAAAACAGAAACATTTTTTCGATTTTACATTTCTAGATTTTTCCTCCGTAAGTAATTTTTCTTATTGAGCAACAAAACAATATAGTAAATACTATATTTGTTTATTTCGATAAGATAGATCGATCGATTTTTTTAAAAACCTTTTATGAGTAACAGAAAAATAAATTTTATCCAATAATAGATTTAATGCTTTCACGATGATTCATTATGATGAAAAGAAGTGTTTCGGGTTTCAATCGTGTGCAAAACT
>JAUMHM010000001.1:2790058-2805293 GCA_032362435.1 Melikaiella ostensackeni | reverse complement strand
TTTGTTATGTCGAATAATAAATCGAATTTCAAAATGTAATAAATTGATAATCCTATCACTTTTTATTAATAATCCAATAAAATCACATATAGTCCGTGTGGAAATAGCCCTTTTTGGCCCTAATACAACATGATTCCTGGTCGGGGGCTGGTTGGGCCACTTTTTTCTCCGGAGAGCCCAGTCGGGACATGGTTGGGGGCTATCCAGGTATATCTTTATTCAAAAGCCCAGTCGGTAGATGTTCGGGGGCAAGTCAGGTATATTTTTATTCTCTGTCATAACCGATAATAATCAGTAAGAAATTAAAATATTAAGCAAACAGTGCCCACTTCAAAAAAAAATAAAATAAACCGTCTATCATTTAATTATTCTTACTAAATTGACAATAGTTTATGTAATGCTGAGAGCTTATTAATTATTTTTAGGTTTATCTTAAAAATGAATGAGAATTAACATAAAATATTTTGTTTCTTCACATGAATATTTTTAGTTTAACATTAACTTGGAATTAATTTGAAAAGGAAGATTTTTAAAATTTAGAGTGCAAATAAGTATACAGATGTATCATTTTTAGGTTTTATATAACGGTTTGAAATATACTAAATAAAAAAAAAATAAAATGCAAGTTTCTCGTCAAGAAAAAACTGTTGTAGTTAAATACATAACCTTAAAAGTGCTTTTGACAGAAAGTTGTTTACCTTGTTTGTGTGTCGTGAGTTTCATTTCTAGAAGTGTACACTTCAAATTTTGGAGTTGTTTTTTGAATGCATATTTTCTCATGGATAGAAAAGGGATCATCAAAGAAAAAAACAGAATCCGTGCGAAAAAGAAGAGAGCTTTAAATAAGAAAAGAAAGCTTGATTTCTATCAGCCCGATGTCTCAAGTTCTGGAGATGAATCCGCTTCAGAGGAAGCGTCTTTCAATCCTCCAGTTGAAAATATTCAACAAGGTAAGTTATTTATCTTTTACTCCATTATATTATAAAGTTTTACATTAATTTTTGAACTGAAAATTGTTTTATTTCATATATTGAAAAATAAAATTTTGACGTTTGGAAATTTAGGCATAAGTACTCAATATGTTTGTCATAGGGTATATTAGGTTAAATTTATATTGTTTGAATATTGTTATCGTCATTGTTCATTTTAATAAATTATTCAAGCTGAAGAAAGGGCCAACGAATTTATTGGAAACCTTTCAGTTGAAGAAAACTCAAGTGATACAGCTGCAAGAGGTGATTATTTCGGAGTTTCTTATTGCGTGTATATATCTTGAAGAAGGATTGCGGTATTTATTATTATTATTTTTCATTTCTTATCTTTTTAATCAGGTCTGTAGGTACCTGGTATCAAAATTAAATTTGAAAGTGATAAAACATATGAAAAATTTGTTGATTCATTTATTATTTATTTATTTTTAAAATTTTCATCTTATCTTTATTTTGTTATTTTTATTATCATTATTATAACAGTTTCATATTTTTACAATTATAATAGATGTCTCCGAATATGGTGGAAGTGGCTTTATGATCGATATGCGATATTCGAGTCAGTCTTCGACCAATGAAGAAAGAATCGATGAAGCAATTGAAGAGATGGTCAGTGAATCTGAAGACATCAGCGATTCTTCTGATTCAGATACTGAATTTGAAGAAGAATCTGAAATTGAAAAGTTACGAGAGTGGGCAATTGAGTGTAAGATTGCACAAGTTCACTTGGATAAACTCTTAGAAATTTTGAAAGCTCGACTTCTGCCTACTTTACCTAAGTCATCTAAGACATTTCTTAGGACAACTGATGCAGACTATAGAATAGAGCAGATGGAAGATTCCGAAGGCGGTAGGTATATGATCATTTGTCTATTTTGGAATTGAAGGGCGACTCCAAAATTGTATCAACAAAAGTTTACACGAAGATGGAATAATTGAAGTGCAACTTCATGCCGACGCCATGCCTGTATCTAAATCTGGCACTGATAATTTCTGGGTCCTCGCAGGAAAAGTCCATTATGATCCTGATGTTTATAAACCTTTCCAAATTGCGATATTTCAAGGTCAGAATAAACCAAAGACTCCGCAGTTATTTTTAGATCGTTTCATTAACGAGTTCAATGAACTGCAGAGGAATGGTATTTAAATTTCGGGGAATCGTTTTGACATACAGTTGAAGTGCGTCATTGCCGATACTCCTGCTCGGGCATATTTTAAAAATACTTTGGGGCATGGTGGAATTTATGCTTGCGAAAGATGCACTGTCGAAGGAGAAAAAGTTAATAACACGACTGTTTATTCCGTTACTGATGATCCAGAAAGGACTGATATTTCATTTCGCAATTTTGAACAACCAGAGCATCATCATGGTCCATCTCCATTTTTACGAATATTTCCACTTATAAATATAGTTGCGATCTTTGTTTTAGAAAAATGCACCTATGTTGTCAAGGTGCTATGAAGAAGCTATTAGAATATTGGATGTCAAGTGACCTGCATTTCAAGCTGTCATCAGCAAACAAAGTCGAACTCTCTAACCGTCTTCAACATATTAAATCTGAAATCTCTCGCGAATTACAAAATAAATCAAGATCACTGAAAGCTTACATGAAGTTCAAAGCCACAGAGTTAAGATTCCTTTTATTGTACTCGGGTCCAATACTTTTGAAAGGTTTGCTTAGGGAAGATTTGTATAAACACTTTCTATTATTTCACACTGCCTACAGAATTTTGAGCTCTAAAAATATTTGTCTGAAATACGTGGACCAAGAAAAACAATACTTACGTAGTTTTGTTATAGCTATGAAAGATTTTAATGGTCTAAATTCACAAGTAATGAATGAACATCATTTGCTACACCTTGAAGATGATGTAAAGTTTATGAAATGTAGCCTCAGTTTTGTTGCAGCTTTTTCGTTCGAAAATCTGTTGGGAAAAATACAAAAATATCTCCGTACTTAGTTTCGTCCCCTGGCACAATTGTGTCGTAGACTTCACGAAGAAATTTTATTACAGAAAAGGCAACCGAACTTACCTCCTCTTATTGAGGTTCTCAAAACTGCTCGGAATGAATGCGTGAAAGAAATTTATTATAAACAGATGATAATTACAACTTCAGCTCCTAACAATATTGTCATTTTAAATGACAACACAATTTTGAAGGTTCGAAAGATACTAGGAAATCCCAACAGCCCTGAAGTTTTGCAAATCGAAGGCATTATCTGGGGAAGAGAGAAACCCATTTACAATTATCCTTGCGATTCAGGGAAGTTGCAAATGTGGGAGTTGAAAAGACGCCCTTCCAATAGATCTGTCGTTCGTGAAATAACTTCAATTAATAATAAATTAGTGAGGTTATCTATTATAGAAGAAAACGGCATAAAGAAATTTTATGTTGTGGGAATGCTACATTGAGTCACTGTAATTAATTATTGAGATGTATCTATAGAATATAAAATATGAATAAATATGAATGGAAAATATTATTTCGCATTTACGATATGTTGTCATAAATTCTATTGATCGAAAATGTTGCATTGCAATTTGATCCAAAACTTTTAAATGCAATTCTTCGTACACAATATATTCAAATCTTGAATTGAGAAATATTGAAATTCTGGAATTTTTGAAATGCTAAAAATGCAATTTTATTTTTAAAAATAAATAATTGTATTTTAGTAAATAGAAATATCAATTAGATCATTTATTGAAGTATTTATATAATAGATTTAGTGACTATGATTTTTCGCATATTGTGAAAAGTATTATTTCTGATTTTACATTTTTTTAAAAACACTTTTTAATGCAATTTTAATTAATGATGGAACTGATATTTTTATCTATTAAAATACAATTATTCATTAATAATACATAATTAAAATAAAATTTTCAACATTTCAAACATTACCGCGAAATATGACCAATAAGGTGCGTTACTCGACGCATGCGCATTACAAAGTGGCGGATTATTGGAAGCACTGGATCACGTGACCACAGTCAAATTCTTTCAGTCCACAATTCCACGCTTCGATCGGCGTTTCGATCGGCGCCTTTAGCTCTCGGTGAATTATTCGTTAACGTTTCTATTTAATAAAACATTCAAAAATTTCATACATCTGAGTAAACAGTTGTTCATAAACGTCAGTGATGTAAACGTAAGCGAATCTACTGAGTATAGAGGTAAGAAGAGGTTTTTAAATGTTAAGGTTATGTTAACTTCTTCATTTGCGACGTAGTAGCTGTTTCTTACACGGTTTATTCGATTAATTTGACATGTTTCTACTTCGTCAATTTAAGATTTTACTACTTACCTAAAATGATAAACAATTATTGTAATTCATTATAATTGAAAACTAATCTAAATCTTATACTATACTTCCAATTCGTCACTTTGTCTCACTTTTCGACTTTTGAAGCAAACAATGATGAGTTTGTTTAGTTTATTATTGTTGTAAATTTTCATCAAATCCTGGGATATAAAAAAGTGATAGTGCTTTATTGTTTTCAAGGATATAAATGGCAGGGCACAAGTGTGATTCCTACGTTTACCAATTGGTCGAATTTATTGTTCGCGGGCCTCGAACCACAAAGAAAATCGACATGGTCCCTTGTGACTGGGTATCTTTGAACAAAGAAACAGGCAAAATTGGCACAAAATTTATGCCTTCACCATATACAGAGGAGTGATGTGGTGTTTTGCAAAATCTGGTAAAAACTTTAGGTGATCCTCTAGATAATGTAATTATAAAAGGATGTGCTAGTAAGTATAAAGAAAATTCCTGAATTTAGAAAATGACTTCTAAGTAATTATAATACCTATTATATTAATTCTCTCAAATCTTTTTATATTTACGCATGCCAAATAAAAATACTTTGAACTGCTTTCAATATACATGTTATTCAAATATAAAAACAAATATTATTTTAGATTTGATTTCAACATTACTCATTAAAAAGATAAAGAGACAGTCATTTACTCTGTCTTTTGTATGAGAGAAATTATTTTTGTAGATTTTAATAAAATAATATTCCAAAATGGCAGTTTTGTAGATTTTTAAGTTATTCATATTTTTTTATAGGGTCATTTTATGAAGGTGAGAGGCGTTTACAAACCTTACAAACCGTAGAATATGCGTTTTCTATGGAGAGCGATATGACACCAGAAGAAAAGTCTGTAGAAGCAGTTCGTAAAATAAAACAGAACAAGTTAAAAGTTAGTGCCGAAGCAGAAGCTGCTTTGCACAATGTCCCAGATTTAAACTCTGATTACGAAACAGAGATAGAAAATATTGCAGCAAATGTCAATCAAAAATCGTCAAAGAATAAGACTCCAGCGAACTCTGCAAGTAAATGCTATCGAGAAAAAGAACTTATAAAAACTCCTGCTGTTTTGAAAATCAGCACTCTTACTGAGTGTTCCTCTCAGTTGAATAAAATGTTTGTAAACGGCAAAAGTGGTGCAACAACCAAGTCAATAAAGATTAAAAATGTGAAAACTAACCTAACTACTGATCCAGCGGGAAAATGGGATGACAGGAAGCATATATTATTTGAAAATAAAATTTTGCGAACGAAATACAACATTCGTCTCCCTAAAATTTATTAAAATAACTAATTATTTGTTTTTACTATTTCAGGTGATGAAAGTTTATTTGACATTGAGCCTATGAAGGAAGTACACCAGACAGGTTCAAAATTATTATATGAAAACGCATATTCAGATTCAGATGGGGAAAACCCTGAGGAATTAGAAAACCTTAGTATTTCCAAGGAAAAACACATCAGTTTTCAACCAAAAATACAAATTGGTTCACGGAGTGTTGTTAATAAATCAAAGGAAAAATTAGGAAAGAAACGGGATAAAACAAATGATTGTGGTAAGTACAAAGAAATATTTTATTCTTCATCTGAGCTTAATTTATAACAAAAAAAAAATATGTGATATTTCATTCTTTTTCTAATTTTTTTTTCTAGAAAGAGACCAGTATTCAAAAGAGGAAAAACCTCACCGACCCAAAAAAGGTAGAATAACTTCAGGTATTGATTGTAAATAAACTTTACTATGTCTTTATAATTGCACAAATTTTTACTGACCTTCCATAATGACGAAAAATCACCTTTAATATATTCTTTTGTAGTGTTTTTATTGATATTATTTTCCATTTTCAGATTCCGAACTTCTTTGGGAAATTTATCACGATCTGCAAAAAGTAAAAGTCGATCTAGACGAAATCAGAGCAAATCAACGTTTGGAACAAGAAGCACGCCATAATGCTTTAATTGAACAAGGCATTCAGGACAATTTTTTGACAAAATATAACTTGGATTTGCCTTTCTGCACTAAAGTAGAATTTGACGAATTCTGCGGAAATATTCTCACGAATGATGATTATCGAAAGGAATTTGTAAGTCACAATAATAAAAATAATTTTTGTAATGATTCAGTTAAACGATAATGATTAAAAATATTAATTATTAGCAGTAGCTTCCTATACAGTAGTCCAGCGATTCGTTCGACTGGATATTAATATTCAGTTAAAAAAATTAATTGTCAACCAAAAAAAAAACAATTTTCAACAAAATAGGTAACTTTTCCACCAAGTAAATGAAATTTCAACCACGAATAATTACTCACAACAATGAAAGTATTTTTATCAAAACATTTGAATTTTCTACTCAACAATCAAATAATTAATTCTCAGCAAAAAAGTCAGATTTCAAACAAATACTTAAATTTCGTACCAAAAAGACGAATTTTTACAAAAAGAGATGTATTTTCACTAGACAAAAATTAATTTTCAATAAAAAATGAAGTTCTTAATCATTCAGTACAAAAAATAATTTTCAATTAAAATAAACGATTTTCGACAAAATAGTTAACTTTTCCACCAAAAAATGAATTTTCAACCAAAACTTATTATTTTCTGGAATAAAAGTAGAATTTTTAACAAAATATATGCATTTCCAACAGAAAAATGAATTTTGAACCTCATATTTGAATTCTTAACTAAAAAGTTTAATTTTTAATCAAAAAGATTAATATTGACCAAAAAAGACGTATTTTCAAAAAAATAGTTGAATGTTCAACCAAATAGTTTAATTTTCGAGAAAACACACAAATTGTTAATTAAATAAAAATAATTATATCAATAATGCATGAATTTAAAACTAAAAAAGTTAAATTATAAACCAAACATAGCATAATTTCAAATTTTCAGTGAAAACAATGTAATTTTCAACCGGAAAAAAATAATTTTTAAGAAAATAGTTAACTTTTCCACCAAAGAAATGAATTAATTTTGTACCATAAAAGTCAAATTTTCAACCCAAGCAATGAATGTTCAATTAAAATAATCAATCCTGAAGTCTCAGTGTCTAACATTTATTTCGATATTTGAATTTATACTCTTCAGTTAACATTCGTGGTAAATTACGTAAGGTTCGCGATTGAGAATTTAAATAATTTATATCAACAAAGCAAAACCGTTATTTGAATATACGTGTACATTTCTACAAAATTCGTAACATACCATAGATATATGCAATATCATGCAATTATAATTTACAAACTAGGACCGCACAAACAGTTTATCAATAAAAATATACAATACTAATTAAGACATTTTGCAAATTTTTATTTACGTATTGCCATATGGAAGAGTTAGTGCAAAATTATAAAAATATGATTTAAGAGACATTAAAAAATGTTGCTTTTTCGTCTTTTGTTCCATATTCTTTAAATTTTGCATTAAGGTTTTCATTTTTCTGAAATTATAATAAAATAAAACACAGGGAAAGAACTAGATATTCATATACGTGCACTAACACATGTACATACGATCTAGTTCCCAGACCACTTGTACGCGGCCCTAGCTTTGGGTATCCATTGCCGCCTACTTCCCATTGCGTTGACCCCCCTTGTCAAGGGGAAACAAGATGTTAACAGGATAACAAAAGTAAAGCGTCACTATTCTTGGAAAATTGAGTCAAACAAATCTACCTGACTTTTTTTCAGGCAAAATTTCAACATTTAAAAAATAAGTTCAGAGAAGAGAGAATCGTCTCCTTCATTTGTGTTTGTGGGTTCTATTTCTTCATGCTCTCAGACTGAGAGTCGTTGACCTTAAAGTCACAACTACAAAAGACAATTGGAATGGTGAAACCACTGAGGATACACGAGTTGTAATTAGGATTCCCGAAAGTAATGAATACATTTATTTTCTTGCACAAATATGGTGAAAAAGGTATAATGAGTACAAAAAAAAAGTCAGAATGGAGATCCGATGACCTGAGGCCATAATTTATGCGGACCCAAATCCTCGCTCATGATATTCTCTCGTCATCGGGAGCGTCTCGGCTTCTCAAGAACCTGAGAACTGCTTAGGTTCACAAGAATCCTAATAGTCCGGACGCTATACCCATTTCCGTCGGATCGACGAGGCTCATGAAGTTTCTTTGATGATTCTGATGCACGATCGTCTCCTGATTCCGAATCTGTGTGGTACGTCTCTGGCATTTATGGAGTTTGCGAGATATTCGCAATTATGTAAATTTGATTAATTCCCGATTATTACCTATGCATTTCATGTTTTTCAAACATTTCTTATGCATTTCATTAGAGTAGATCAAAAGCAATAGAAGTTTCCTGAACATATTTGCGATCAGACGAATATTTATTGCAGAAAATAAACAAAAAGAAAAATTGATGAAAAGAAATGTCTCCGTCAATATCTCATGAAATATTGTTTCAACGAGAATGCTTTTTTGCAGATCCGAAAGAGCTAGTGGAAATACACATTCTTTGTAATGAGTATTATCCCTGTAAAGTTAAAAATTTCCAAAGAAACAGAGGTTTTATTTTAGGAAATTATAATGCGTTACAATAAAAAGTCGCTTTTATCGAAGAAGTCAGAACATATTATATATTTTTTACAACGGTTTTCTTGATATAGATAAAAAATTTAAAATAAAAAAAATAAATATAATAAAAAATGTAGTATCTACATTTTTAATGATCTCCAGATTAAAATCCAAAAGAAAAAAACAATTGTTACCCGAAGATATACTAATATTTTGGGGAATTTCGCAAGAATGTTAATATGTTAAATTTATATGTAGAAACGATAATTCTACGTTGTTGTTTATAATATTCTTTACGACACATTATTTTTATATCATAAATATTTATTTTCATTCAATATTGTCGGTTCTATATCACAATTAGGCTGACACCAACAATAATTGAGGAAAAATTTTTTGTAATGAGAAAACGGCAGATTCAGACATGTTTTAATATAAATTGCTAATGAAAATTTTAAAAATTGTTATTTAATGCCTCATTTCTAGTTTCAAAGTCACTATCATTTTATTTTCGGCTAACTATATATATACGTATATGAATTTTTGGTTAATTCAGTTCGTTAAATATCACGAGTAAGGTAATTTTAAGGATAATTTAAGAAAAGATAATTTCATTACGAGGAAACAGTCGATTAAGACTTTTGTCTATAAAATTTGTTACACGCAATACATATTATTTATGCTTGATAACGCTTCAACTTCAAAAATTCTTTTAAAGATAATTGTGAATCAGTTCTGGTCAGAAAAATCAATCTAGCTGTGAGATGAACCTAACAAGCGAGATTTGTTTATGAGAATGACTATAGCAAGAGTAAATGTTAACGTATGTTAATTTTCAATTGCAAAATGATGCCTTCAATGAGAAATTTTAGCAACCAGGGTCAAAAGCAAATTTTTTCAATGAAGAACATATACAATTGATAATTCATTTTTAAAAATTGCTTATAATAATTGGGCTAGATATTAATAGGATAATTTCTATCCTATTAGTGCAGTCACAATAATTCTGGCCGAAAGTGACTTTATTTCAGTATTCTTCCTTCAGAAAAAATTCTTAAAGCAGAAATGACCAATTTTATCACTATATGCCACTGTCCACTTTGCAGCGCAGCGCAAGGTTTCACTAAAATCACGTAATTTTGGGAGCCAGAAGATCCTGAATGATTTTTTTTCAACGAAAGGTGATTTCATAGAGAAACTTTTTCTCCATAATCAAAACATTACTAAAATTTGGATATCTTACTGAGAGCTAAATCAGAAAACTTTTTTTTACCTTTTTTCGGGCAAAATTAAAAATTTTCCTTTTACGTTTTATGAAATGTATAGTTTGATCTTTAATATCATAGAGTGTTATCAAAATTTAATTATCGATTCCAGAAATGTCGATATTTGAAAAAAATCCAACACAAAAATTATATATAGCGTAACTCCCATAACTTTGCAAATTTTGAAAAAATTTCAAAAATTCAAAAATAATTTTCAAGCAGCAGTTTCCAAAATTAGGGAAAAATCAGACATTTCAGGCACAATTCTCATATATTCCTTTCAGGTGGTGTTTTAGTTTTCAAATGACTGAGTAGACCAGATCTATTTGTTTTATAAAATTGGTCGATAAGGTAGGAGGGAACTTTAAGGACATGAAAATTGAAATTTTGTAAGAGGTTTGTAAACGTCAGGAAATGAATTATTTTCAGATCTAAGATTTACTGTATTTGGTACTTTATTGATAAAAAATTTTTCAACTATTGTCCTACGGGCTCTGTTGTACTCCAATGATGAAATTTCGAAATTATCCAAATCGAAGTTATGGTCGGTATCAATATAGTGTTTCGTAAGAGCAGTATGAGCAGCTTTATCAGAGTCTGCCTGTCTCTTGTACACAAGAAAAGGGACAGACAGCGTAATTGTATTCATAAACAACTCCGGATATTTTATTTTTGGGAAGTGGATCTTTGAGATTGCTAAGAAATTTTGAGAAGCTTACAGTTGGTTTGTAAATGATCTTGAGTTTTTGTTTCTTTAGGGTTGACTTGCTTAGGGTATCTCTGATTAAATTTATGTTTTTGATTCTGAATTCTGGATCTGAAATTCTAAGAATTCTGTAAAATAAACCTGCGACTAAACCAATTTTACGGCAACTAGGATGAAAAGAGTTAAAATTTAGATAACGACCAGACCAAGTTTTCTTTTGATACCAATAAATTTTTACAAAACCTTCACATCTAATGACAAGGGTACCTAACAAAACTAAATTTCTAATTTTCTTCAGTTTCTACGGTGAATTTAATATGGGGATTTTATGAATTGAAATTTTCGAGAAGTATATGGATTTTATCTTCAGGGACAGCTGTGATTATGTCGTCTACATAACGGAAGGAAAATGGAACTGAAAAAGGGAGATTAACATGGAAACTACATCTAAAGAAACTAAGATGTAATTACAAGGGATACTACATAACTTGATTTTTTGTACAAAGGATAAGTCATCTGTGACGTGTGAATCGTTTTTTCTAATGACATTATTAAAAATTTTGGACAAAAAGGCAGATAATTTGCATATTTGGCCGTTAGCAGTGGGAACAATTAGTCTCAAAGGGGTATCAGGTTTATGAATTTTAGGAAGGACGTAGGCCTTTGGAGTGATGGCTAAGTTTTGAGTTCTTTAGCTTGGTAAGAAGAAATGAAATTATTAAATTCTAAATCGAAGATCGTATTATTATTTTTGTCTTGTAGAGAGGCAGTGTATGGATATCAGACATTTTTTGATAGTTATCAGTTGTAGACATAGCAATCGTAACACTGCCTTTATCAGAATTAGTAAACATCACATCGAGATGTTTACTTTACCTCAAAAGATAATGGTTTCCCAACATACCTGATGAAAAACTGTTTGAAAAAAACTTTCCGATCATATAATACTGAATTTTCTATTAAGTCTAATAACAATAAAAAAAGTCTCTTACATTAAATTCACAATTTCTCCATACATAAAAGGTTTATCGGAAAAAATTGAACAAGTCGTAAAGAAACGAAAAATCAAGATCATTAACAAACCAAGTAATAGCTTCTCAAAATTTTCGAACAATCTCAAAGATCCACTTCCCAAAAATAAAATATATGAAGTCCAAAAGAAGATATTCAAATGACTCTGGCCGTGGTGATAATTCCCCGAATAACTATCATTCTCCAAAACGATCGTACAATCGAGGATATCATTATAATAATCACTATTCTCAAGAACGCTGAAGATCTCTGAGTCCAATGTATTCACGTGATAGCAGAGGAAGTAACTCTGTTATCACTGGAATACTACGTAGACCAGGACCTGAATCTCAGCGTCAAACCGACTCTAGGAGAAGCTCGAAAAATTATCAGTCAAGTGATCAGTTAGGATACACTCCGGTGCATGCCAACGCTTATCCAGCCCGACCAGGGGGTTGGGCTGGATGTCACATCGCCGCGATCCTTTTCGCCTGGTCAAACGAATAGACAGGAAGCTTTAAACTTCGAACGTTCTCGAAGGGAAGGCGTGACGTCGAGCCAACCGAACCGAGAGCGTCCCACTGCAGTTCGATTTTTGGAGAACCAGTAGCCCATTATATCGGTTCGAATGTGACTGAATCACCAGTTGTACAATTGGATGTTCCAAACTTGTCCCATGGTTACAGGAAGTTTCTTGTAGACACTGGGGCTGATGTAAATCTCAAGTATACACCTGTGTGTAAGGAGGAGATTCCCATCATTACTGGAGTCACTCTAAGCCGAGCGTATACTTTGGGAACTTGTGATTTAGAAATAGAAGGAAAATTCATAAAATTCCGTGTCGTCAGGAATAATTTCCCTATTTCCGTACGGGATATTTTGGAACGCCCCTGTATGAGACAGCAAAGATCTAATACATCATTCCATCACAATGCATTAATAGCCAAGTCGAGGCCCGTCGACCCCATCCCCTTTATTGATCCAGAATATATAGGGGCTAGGGTAGAGCAGGCTCCTGAAATTGAGCAAATTCCAAGAATACTCTCTGTCAGGGCTCAAACTGTTCAACAGGTTTCAATACAGCTGCATGAAACGAAAACAATTTTTTTAGTGGGACGGGGTCATCATCAATACAAATGAATGCGCGTTGGTATAAATATTGCCCCTGTCACTTTCCAACGCCTGATGGATCAGGTTCTTTCACGAATGCAAGGTACCGAATTATTCGTGTACCTTGATGATATTTTTATCTTTTCTCAAAATTTTGAAGAACATGACTAAATAATTGTGAGGTTATATTCTCGTTGTAGAACGGCTAACCTTGTTCTCCAACCTGAGAAATGCGAGTTTTTGCGAACTGAAGTATCATACCTGGGACACATCATCAGCAAGGAAGGAATTAAGCCAGATCCTAAAAAGCTGAAAGCCCTGAAGAAATGTCCTATTCCCCGTAACGTAAAATCGGTCCGCGACCTTTTGGGAATTGCCGGGTACTACCGCAGATTTGTCGAAAATTTCGCTACGATTGCTAAATAACTTACCAAATTTTTAAAAAAGGACCAACCTTTTGAATTGGAAATCCTTCAAAGAAAAAGTTTTCGTAAACTCAGAATAATATTATGTCGTAGTCGTATACTACAATATCCTGATTTTGAGAAAACTTTTCGCCTAACCGCAGACGCTTCGGGCGTGGCAGTCGGGGCTGTGTTAACTCAGGCAAGTTAGCAGGACCTGCAATAGGAGTTTTAAATTATGAAGGCGGTGAAAATGCAATAGAAGAACTCAATAAACCTCAAAACAACATATCCATACTCATGGGTGAACAAACTCATGTAGTTAGATCCGAACTGCCTAAGCTACACCATCTTGCACAACAACGGAACGTGAAATTGATTCAACTAAAAAAACTACTGGCAAACGTTTCAAATAACTTTTTTTCATGAGAAGACATCCTGTCCTGTCAAAATTATAGTTTAATAATGGAACAAACATGTATGACTTCAGGATTCAGATTGGATGAGTACAAGAGGATTATGGAATGGACGATATCAGTAATCCACGCAGCTCGAGAAGGAACGTTGCCTACAGCTTTGATCACTACCAAGTAACTATCAGCTGTCGTTAGAGAAGCCCAAGATCAACTGCCGGATTTAGAATTTCCCGTTCGTTTACCTCGAGTAAATCTACCTGATTTGACTCTAATATCTGCCGTTTCTTTACGAATGTAAAACGGAAGATTAATGATAGCTTTGGATATCCCGCAATTAGACCGAACGAAATACCAGCTTTACCGAATACACCAGATTCCCATAAGCCAAAGGATGATAGACAGCAATAACAGTACCGGAAGAGCCTACATTATACCTCGAACTCCCTATTTGGCAACACACACACACACACACACACATATATATATATATATATATATTTGAAGATTTAGCTCTCGGCAGAGTCCTTTTTTGTGGAGCGTGTTTCTTTATATACGTACTGAGACGTCCTCTAATGACTTCTGGACGAGGAATGTTGGAATGCTCCAGTAAAGAGCATAGAAGTTCAACTGAAACACCAATGATAACGGTGAAATTAAATAAAACCAAACCAACACCTCAACGCAGAACTGTAAATGAAAACGAGGAACCCACGGGAATACCAGAATCACCTTCAACAGAAATGAAAACAACGAATCAGGTCCACAACACAAGGGTCACATTAGAACCTTTGCAACGAGGCTTGCCGCCTCAGGACATCGATGTAGCATAAGTATTGTGCAGTGCAGTGAAGTGATTCTCCTTTTTTCAAATGAAAAAAAAGTTTGAGTAATAACATTTTTATAATTTTTTTGTCACATACTGCGGTGATAAGATATGTCTTTTTCTAGTAATTCAAGGCTGAAATAAACTTTCAAGGAATGAAGGTATTCCCCCCCGTGCGTCCGGCGTCCTTTATTGAACTTTGATTTACATGCGCAACAAAAATTTTAGATTTTGTTGAATACACATATGTATACACATGTACATTTAGTACACAAATCTTGCTTTAACTATCCGACCTATCTGTAGCCGGCCACACGGTTGATCACGTTTGAATGCTTGTCTTCCCCTGAGCGTTCCTTGAAGCCCTATACTCAAAGTCTTCGCTCGGACAGTCAGCGCCGTATCAGAACTTATTTATATCGCGACTCTCTGCGCATATACTTTTGTACGTGTGCCAGATTCAGAGACTATATGTGCGGTCCTGGGTGTCTACTCACTCGTCGCTCTAAATCCGGTCAAAATAGATTTTTAATAGCCTCTGCATACTGGCTATTTTTGAATTGCGAACTTTTTGGTTCTTTTTCAGTACACAAAAAATTTTCATAAGAAAATAGATTTTATTTCGATCCTTAAGAAATTTTAAAAGAGAGA
>JAUMHM010000001.1:2745267-2761788 GCA_032362435.1 Melikaiella ostensackeni | reverse complement strand
ATAAAATCAAGGCGGAAGAAGATAAAAAAATGCAAAATGACTTTGAAGGAAATAAGAAATTATTTTGGAAATGGGTTGAGAAGGTTAGGAAAGGAAGCTCTAGCACTGAGGTAGGCGGAATCAAGAATGCTGATGGTGAAATTTTATGGGATTCGGACAAAGTGATAGACTGTATGAGAGATTTTTTCAAAAATTGTATGAAGATCAAGCTATGGGGCATAACAACCTTTCCGTTGCAGAGAATACGTTAGACAATCTCGTTGTAGGTAGCGAAAGAAGAATCAATATTGACGACATTATATCCGTGATTAAGGAACTAAAGAATGGTAAGGCTTCTGGTATGGATGGCATCACCGCTGAAATCTTTAAGAGCGATGGCGGATATTTGTTTGTGTGGCTCAGCGAATTTATGAATATATGTACTGTGCATGGTGAAGTTCCAAATGATTGGGAGAAGGCGATTATCGTCCCAGTCTACAAGGGAAAGGGCGATAAGAGCGACTGTGCTAATTATAGAGCGATTAGCCTACTTAGTACCGTGGGCAAAATATTTACCAAAATACTTATTGAGAAGGTCATAGAAATAACTAAAGAAAGTATCTGGGAAGTTCAATGTGGATTTATGCCTGGGAGATCATGTACGGATCAGATATTTAGCTCGAGACAGATCATAGGAAAGAGTTTGAGAGTAAACAAAAGAGTTTTCTGTGCATTTGTTGATCTTGTAAAAGCTTTCGAGAACGTGAATAGATCTGAACTTTGGGAAGTCCTGAAAGAATATGGAGGAAATGGTTGGCTTCTGAGAGCAATAAAATCAATGTACAATGGTAGTCAAGCAAGTGTAAGAGTGAATAGACAATTGAGCGATTGATTTGATATAAAGCAGGGCGTTAGGCAAGGCTGCGTTATGTCCTCCTGGATGTTTAATATATACATGGACAGATTTCTAAGAATGGCCTTCGTAGACGACGAAGGGGTCGATCTCGGGACAGTGAAAGTACGTGGACTGGCGTTTGCAGATGATAAGATTGTGACAGCGGAATCAGCCGACGATTTGCAGAGAATGATGAGCAGACTGGATACCAGCATGAAGAGCATGGATCTTAAGATTAATTTCGAAAGAAGGGGTGAGTAAACAGTACGCGACATTACCTTAAGCGAAGAGAGGATAGAACAAGTTGATGAATTCGTGTATCTTGAAAGTTTATTTACTGCTGACGGAAAGATAGATGCAGAGATATCCCGACGTATAAACGAGGGTAGAAAGATTATCGGAAGTGTATAAGCTATTACTAGAAGTGAAAATGTAACCAATAAAGCTAAAATTACAATATATGATTCTGTGCTTGCATCCGCTGTACTGTATGTCAGAGAGATTTGGACATATCAAGAGAAGGATAGGAGTAAAGTGAACGCGGTTGGCATGCAGTTCCTGAGTGATATGTGAATATATGAATAATGATTAATATGAATATGAAAAAAGGTATTTGAATCAAATAAAATTTCTTCGATTCAAAGTAACGGTGTTGTAAAATGTGGCTGAAGAAATATTTCTTTTGTATCCAATAAGGAACGAAATGATTAAGGCAAAGTAATATTCATTTGACACTGTGAAATATTCGTTGAGCGAAATAGATTTGTTATTGACTTTAAGAAATAAGTATTTAATAGGATTGGTGAGTTTCTTAATGTAAAGACGTATGTTAAAGTAATTATTACACACAAATAAATATAACTCAGAATGAGCAAAAGTTTTTTTGCATCAAATAGATGATTCCTTGATTCAAGTAAAAGTACTTTAAGGTAAAATAAATATTGTTTTGTAACAAACAAATGTTCCTTAACGGGAATAAATATTTACGTAGTTCTAAGATGCGACATACTGTCCAGAATCAACAAGTAACAAAGTTGATACAATATTTATTGATTCAAAGAACAATTTACTTAACTCAAAAAATGCCTTCATTCTTTAGAAAATTTGAAAAGTTAAAGTACAAAAATGAAAGTGTCCCAGTTGATTTGTTAAAAATTAAAATGCAATAATTATTATTATAATTTATAATAATATCGTTATTTTTATTTTCACGGAGTAAACAAAAAATTTCAAACACGGCCGATACTTAAGAAGACCAATCACCACCAATCATTACATATTTTCAGATTATATAACTATGGTAAAAAAAAAGGTTGGGATGAGGGGGCCTCAACCATCGCCCCTTCTTGTTAGATCCAATGCATGTGAGTGGGCAGGTGGCGCGCACCCGCGGTTATTCATCTCTCCGAAGAATGATCGGACTGGAAGAAATTGTTGTGCGTTACCCGTTTGGGCATTGCTGCACAATCTGAGAGAAATTTGACATGAGAAGAAGTTAGAGTGACGTTTTATGTGTGTTGGAAAAAAGCCCACAGGCGGGAAAAAACCACAAAATCTGAGAAATTATTTTAGGTAAGGAAACTAAAGAAGAAGCGACGAAAGGGGTTAGTGGGTCGAAAGTGAAAATTGCAGGTAGGTCAGAGGTGTCAGGTCGGCGCGGCGTCGAGACGGGTCTCGGGACCGAGTTGAGCCCCCGTCACCCGACCTGGGTGACTTATTTCATGAAAGTCTTATGGCATCCCGTGTTTGCAAAGAGGATCGTGGTCATATTTCCCTAGAGAGGAAATATGTTCAAAAGGCGATAATGATGTAGATTCGTAAAATTTAGTGGCGATTTCTTTGAAATACTCTGCAATGTATGGTAGTTGATATTCTCTGTGAAGAACAGAATTCTTGATATATCTAGAGGTTTCGGTGATACATCTAAGAAATTTATTTTGAATAACCTTGTAGCGTGCGCAAATAATAATTTCATATTTAAATAATTGTTATAAGGAAGTGAGCGATACGGCGTCTCTTGTAATAAATATAGATTAAGAATAGCAAGTAGAAGAAGCAACTGACGACCGATTAGTGCGAATCGAGCCGTAAATTTCAAGCAAGCCCGGCGATAAGGTGTAGTCGAGCCACCACACAAAGCCGACGACGTCAAAAAGAGTTGCCGAATTAAGTCGGCGAGATTCGAAAAAATTCTCGACGCCTGTACTTGCGGCGAATGATAATTTTATTTTATAACTTTCTTCCACAATTAAAATGTGAAGCAGTGCCAGAGTGTCGTGAAAGCGGCATTTAAAAATCGCACTCCGAACCATCGCCGTGAAATATGCCGTACTGTGCCGGGAAAACTTGGTTTTCAAAAGCTGTAATCTCGTGAGGCTGGTTTTTTGTGTGGGAAGTCTGGGGTTTCCGAAAGCAGTAAAAATAATGGTTCAAGAAAACCCTCTGGGAAAGGTGAGAATCCGGGCCGAAAGGCTGCGAGAAACAAAGAGCGGTGGTTCGGAGATATAGAACGCGGAGTTATCGGGGTTTCCCCGGAGAACGAACGAGAGAAGAGGCGATACTCGGGCGAGGCTGTAAAAGAGTCGACGCAACAGGCGCTCGCCATTCGAGCTCTGGCCCCGCTACTTACAAGGTAATCGTCGTTATAATTTTTCAAGTTCGATTAAACCAATTTTGCTATTTTCAAACACCCTATTTTATTTCAACCCCAGCCATAGGCAATTATATTTTGGTACCGAAACCCGGGATCTATTACGGATAAGCTGGGATGGAAGTAAACTAAGGTGCTCTGTGGAAAGTATTTAATTTCTCTCAATCTTACCGCTTAACGAGTGAAAATGGCACCGAAGAGGCAACATGCTGCATCATCGTCTAAGCCTCCGTCGAAACGCTTTAGGAAGACTGTTCCCGATGTCCCGCTCAACAACCTGCCTGCCCCGGACGAAGGGCACAGTCAAAGACGTGCGACCAGGACTTCTGCACGAAGCACGGCGAGGCAGGAGAGGCAGGATAGACCTGAAAGTCTGGGTAGCGACGTGCCAGCTGGGGGCCGGCGGCGCCGTCAGCTCGAGCCCGAGATCGTCGTCCAAGACAGCGGACAATCAGACGACGAGAGCAGCGGAGATGATAGCTCCGAATTCAACTTCGGCGAGGGAGAACCCAGAGCCGACAACAGCGGTGTACATCCACGACATCTCTGGGCAAACAGCACGACGCGTCCTACGAAACCATCAAGTGCGAATGAAGCGGATGTCAATGTGAGTAATGCAAATTTTAATGTTAATGATGCCCGAAGAAGATGATGAAGAATTAGACGGTTATAGTAATCGCGAGAATATGTCGCGTTTATTCCAAGCGTTGAGAGGGGAAGCACGCGATATTCTAAGTGCACTATTAGCCATGTGCCGCGACGCTGAAACGAGCATGCGTACTCTCGAGTTACACTACGGCAATAAAAATACGGTGGCAGAAAAAACAGTAAACGATTTGAAAAACCTGCCGTCAATCGAGTCCGGTAAAGTAACGTTGACACAATTTTCGACGAAATTCAGAAATGCAATCGTTGCCTTTAAGTCTCTCGGTCTGATCGGATATTTGCATAGCACTGAGATATGTAGGTTTAACGGAAGCAAGCTACCTTCGGCTTATAATTCGAATACAATAGATACGCGGCTACCACTGTTGATTCGAATTCTGACTTAGAAAAGCTTGGCAACTTTCTATACAAGGAGGCAGAACTCGCCGCAGCCGCGGGAATCTTTGACGTGGATATTAGCGGTACACTAAGCGCACCGAATATCAGCAATAGGAAGGACGCGCGGATTGCACGCGCCGGAGAGGTGTGCATTGCGCAAGATGTAAGCGAGCCGAACTACAACCGTCAAGAGAAAAATTATTCGAGAGTGCGTGACTGCATGATTTGCATGAAGGGAAAACATTTCTCATCGGAGTGTGCAACATTTGTGCTAGAAGCGCCAAACAAGCGTTGGAGCACCGCGAGAAAACTTCGATTGTGTTTTGGATGTTTGAAAACTGGTCATGTAAAGAGCGATTGCAGAAATGCGAAATGCGCGGTGTGCGCGAGGTAGCACCATACTTTACTGCACAATAGTTCCACATGAGGATCTGAAAATTCGAATCCTGATGGTGAGCGATCAGGGTCCGCTCCACACACCGCTTCTAAGAGTGTCAATGTTGCGTCCGCGTCTCACGATGCTGACCCGCGGATCTGACTAGATAACACGATCTTTATAAAAATATTACCATTACGTGTGCCCGGTACGAGGCATTTTATGAATACTTACGCCCTTCTAGACGGCGAGGCTACGGTTAGTTTAATTGACCAAAATCTAGCTCGTAATCTGGGGTTGAGAAGATCGCGAACGGACGTGACCTTAGTCGGTATAAATAACTAAGGATGTCGATGCCGAATTGTGAAAAGGTAGATTTTGACGTAGTGGGCGCTTTCGGTGAACATCGCATTAAATGCACAGTAACTGCAAAAAACCTCATACTTCCGACACAAAAAATCTCCAAAGAAATTGTCGAAAATTTGAAAATTCAAGGAGACCAAATCAAAGTAGACTCATATTACAAAGCGCGAGTTAAAATATTAATAGGCCAAGATAATTGGAGACTGATTGTGACGCGAGATTTCAGAGAAGTCGTCAACACGGTCTTAGTGATATCGCGATCGTTACTCGGTTGGGCTTTACACGGCGTCGCGCGTCATGTTTATAAACAAACGCACGTGTCACTTTGTTACGCGAACAACTGTCCGCAAATTGACACCGATGCTCTCGGTGATGACGAAACCCTCGAAAAAGAAACCTCACTCGATGATCGAATAAAACAATATTTTAAAATTGAGTCTATCGGCGTGATTAAAAAATACCAAAAAGCAAAGAGGCCAAGAGCGTGCTCTGAAAATTCTTCGGGAAACGAGCCACAAAAAAGGAAAATTTTGGGAAACTGGTCTCTTGTGGAAATCGGACTTTCCACCAAGTGTCGACGGTTATTGGACTGCTCACTCAAGGTTAATGCTGACCGAAAAAAAACTGGATCGAGAATCTGCTTATGCACAATTGTACAACAAGGAGGTGCAGCGTTTTATAGATCTCAGTTACGCCGTAAAAGCAAACCTGTCGATCGAGAGGCCGAGGGTTTGGTATTTACCACACTTTGGCATATATAACATAAATAAGCCCGATAAGATTCGGTTTATACTAGACGCGGCCGCGAAAACTCGGACAAAAGACGGGAAAAAAGAAAATCTAAGTTTGAATGATTCATTAGAAGCTGGTCCCGATCTATTAAAATCTTCACCCGGAATATTAATTCGTTTCAGGCAATTTAAAATAGCCGTCACATCCGAAATTTCCGACATGTTTTTACGCGTTAAAGTGATAGAGAGTGACCAAGGAGCGCAAAGATTTTTATGGCGAGGTGAAGACAGACAACGCGAGCACGACGTGTACGAGATGATGACGTTAGTTTTTGGTGCGATATCCTCGCCGTGTAACGCGATCTATATAAAAAACGTGAATGCTCAGCGATTTGCTAAAAGTAATTCGGACGCGAGTAAAAGCATCATCGACGACAGATACATGGACGACTTTTTGAACGAGTAGGAAAACGGAATCGGAAGTCGTGAAACTTGTTCGCGACGTTATCATGATAAATTTAGAAGCCGGTTTTGAAATGCACGGCTTGGCCAGCAATGACCCAACGATCCTGCAAAAAGCTGGGGAATGTAAACAGCCAACAGATGGTGGGGAGATGCGATTGTGCGATCGGGAAGGAGAAAGAGTTTTGGGCTTATTTTGGGATTTGAAAGCGGACGTATTACGGTTTAACGTAGAGTTCGCTAAAACTTCTAAAGGAATTTCAAATGTCATTAAAAATCCAACGAAAAGAGAAGTCCTTCGAGTTGTTATGTCAGTATTCGACCCGCTTGGCCTTCTCGCATCGTTCACGCTAAAATCGAAATCGCTCATGCAAGAAATCTGGCGAAGCGGTGTCAATTGGGATGACGAAATAAGGGAGGAAGAATTCGCGACGTGGCTCTCGTGGATTGATAAGCTGAACGACATAAAAGAGTGCCGAGTATCGCGTTTCTTCTCTTCGATAAACACACAAGATTCGGTAGCCAAGTTACATGTATTCTGCAACGCAAGCATTACAGCGTATGCCGCAGCCACGTCTTTACATTTTAGCGCCGACAATGATCGAGCTCTTGTGTCGCTGATAACGTCAAAGGGCAGAGTCGAGCCTTTGAAACCTCTGTCGATCCCGCGACTAGAGCTCTAAGCCGCACTCATCGGTGCTAGGATCGCTAAATTCGTAGAAGACGAACTTAATATAAAAATCTCGCGACGAGTGTTTTGGTCGGATTCGGCGACCGTTATTTGCTGGATCAGATCTAAGCCGCGGACGCGACAGATATTTTTCGCTCACAGACTCGGAGAGATCGCGGAGCTTACACAGATTTCTGAATGGCGTTGGGTTCGATCCGCTCAAAATCCTGCGAACGACGCGACGCGATGCGTGAAAAATACCTTGCGAAGTGACGATCGTTGGTTTTCGGGTCCAGAATTTTTGAAGTATGCTGAAAATCAGTGGCCTGTCGAGAAAACGCTTAACAAGGAAGAAAAGGCTTCCATAGATAAACTAGAATTGAAGAGGGCTCTCGCGTTCACGACAACAACAACACCAACCGAACTACCAATGGCGATTAGACTACTAGGAGGGTGGGGGGGGAGGCTTCTAGTGTGTGCGCGACGGGCGCGTAAAGTAATCAACCACTGGCAAGGTTATCGCAGAAATAAAGATGTTAGGCCCAAACGCGGCAGGCAAAGAAAACGCGTGAGTAAAGACTAAACGTATGAAAGTATCCCCGTGGAAAAACTCCACAAATGCGAAAACTACTGGTACCGTGTAATCCAGACCGAATGCTTCGCGTCCGATGTCCGTCCTTTGACGAATGGTAAAGGAGTTAACAAAAATAGTAAAATAGCGATTTTGAGACCTTACTAAGATGAATGCGGTATTTTTAGAGCAAATGGAAGAGCGACTTTGGCACACTCAGAAGCCTTTAACAATAGATCGGTGATCCTCGATTGGCATTTTGCTACCAAAATGCTTGTGGCTGACTATCACCGGCGATATTATCATGTCAGCAAAGAGACAGTGATGAATGAACTGCGCCAAAAGTATCATATTGTTGGACTCAGGAATTGTTTGCGATCGTTGATAAGCAAGTGTATAGTATGAAAGTAAAGATAGGAAGACGCAGAGAAAAACGGTGGGGGGCGCTGTTCACCTGCCTCACGACTAGGGCAATGCATTTAGAACTGGCGTATAGTTTGAGTACGAGTTATGCAATTATGGCTTTACAGAGGTTAGCCGCTCGAAGAGGCGCGCCGTTAATTGTCTTTAGCAACAAAGGAACTAATTTCCGAGGAGCGACTAACGAATTAAAAAACGAAATTGCGGCAATCTATAATGCCAAAATCGCCGAAACGGCCTTAACTAGACGCATAGAATGGCGTTTCAATCCGCCCGACGCTCCACACATGGGCGGTGCTTGGGGGAGATTGATCCGTTCCGTTATAACTTCATTACATGCCATACTGCATGAGCACGTGCCTAGCGAAGAGGTTTTGCTTACAGTTCTTGCGGAAGTCGAACATTCTGTCAACTCGCGACCGCTGACGCACGTATCTTTAGACCCGCGCGATGAAGAGGCACTTACTCCCAACCATTTCTTTGAAAGGGTCGTCGTCCGGAGAGCTCAAATTAGGCAAATACGATGCAAAAAATATTTGCTTCAGGAAACAATGTAAATGAGCGCAAAGCTTTGCTGACGCTTTCTGGAAGCGCTGGATACGAGAGTATTTGCCAAATTTGATTCCTAGACAAAAATGGACACATGCAGAAAATTCTTTGAAGATCGGGGACGTGGTGTTAATTGTAGATTTGCAAGCGCCGCGTAACACCTGGCGGAAAGGAACGATCACGCAAGTTTTTCCCCGCGCAGATAGCGCGTTAAGAATGGCTGAGATACACACTCCGATGGGAACGATGATGCACCTCACTCGTAAACTTGTGAAGCTCCTAGGTGTGGATGAGGTACAAAATTTAACTAATTTTGTACGGGGAGGAGGATGTAGCGTGCGCAAATAATAATTTCATATTTAAAAAATTGTTATAAGGAAGTAAGCGATACGGCGTCTTTTGTAATGAATATAGGTTAAGAATAGCAAGTAAGAGAAACAACTGACGACCGATTAGTGCGAATCGCGTCGTAAATTTCAAACAAGCTCGGCGATAAGGTGTAAGCGAGCCGCCGGACAAAGCCGACGATGTCAAGAAGAGTTGCCGCTGCGGCAGCCGAAATCGCGTCTTGATGTCCCGCGAACGCGTATCAAGCTACGAAACTTCCCGAATGAAGTCGGCGAGATTCGAGAAAATGCTTGACGCCTGTATTTTTGGCGAATGGTAATTTTATTTTATAACTTTCTTCTACAATTGAAATGTAAAATAGTGTCAGAGTGTCGTAAAAGCGGCATCTGAAAATCGCACTCCAAACCGTTGCCCTGAAATATGCCGTGCTGTACCGGGAAAATCAGAGATTTTCCGTGATCTGGGAGGCTCACTCTTACGAGAGCAACGGTGCCGTGCCGAAAAAACTTGGTTTGCGAAAGCTGTAATCTCGTGAGGGTGGTTTTTCGGGCGGGCAGTCTGGAATTTTCGAAAGCAGTAAAAATGATGGTTCAAGAAAACCCTCTGGCAAAGGTCAGAATCCAGGCCAAAAGGCTGCGAGAAACAAAGAGCGGTGGTTCGGAGATATAGAACGCGGAGTTATCGGGGTTTTCCCGGAGAACGAACGAAAGGAGGGGCGATACTCGGGCGAGGCTTTAAAAGAGGCGACGCGACAAGCGCTTGTCATTCGAGCACTGGCCCCGCTCCTTACAAGGTAATCGTCGTTATAATTCTTCAAGTTCGATTAAAATCAATTTTGCTATTTTCAAACATCTTATTTTATTTTAACCCCAGCCATAGACTATTACAAACCTGAATGTGTTTAATGCTGCTCTTTGTCGCACCTCTCCAAATCATACAAGCGTAACGTATGATTGGCCGGACAAACATTTTATATATTAGGATCCCATATTTAGGTTTGAGACTCGAGTGCCTATTGATAATAGAATTGAGGCGCGACATGACCCCAAGGGCTTTTCCTTTAGTTTCCTGGATATGCTGCCTTAATTAAGACGTTTCTGAAGTATACTCCCTAAGTATTTTATGGAGTTTCTCCATTCTTTTGCTTCATTAAATATTTTAGGTAGATCTAATTTGACTGACCTTCTGCCTGAGAAAAGAATGGATTCTGACTTTGCTATATTTATTTTTATTCTTTAGAGTTAAGACCATGCCTCAATGATTTCGAGAGATTTCTAAAATAATGTTAAGGTTTTTGGGACTGACCAGAAGGAAGTGAATAGTGCGGTGTTGGTAAGATAAGAGTGTATAAAGTAGATAAGCCCTCTTGGAAATTTGTAATTCATTAGTTTTCTGAGCAGTCCTGTTTACCAGACACTGTCAAAAGCTTTTTCTACGACGAGAAAAACAGCTCCAGTAAGCTTTCTTCGATTGCAATTTGAGCTAATGGCTTCAGTGAGCTTGAGCATCATGTGCTGTATCGAGCGACCTTTTCTGAAACCGTATTGTTGCGGTTTGAGGGTGCTGTTTTCTTCGAGGTGATAGTTTACGCGAGTGCGTATTATCTTTTCGAAAATTTTGCTCATTGTATTAAGAAGACTAATGGGCCTATAGCTGGTTGGATGGTATGGATCCTTGCCTTTTTTCTGAAAAACTAAAATATGAGCTATTTTCCAGGAGTCAGGAAAGTAGCTTAGTTGAATACAAGCATTGAAGATAGTGGCAAGGAGAGTGAGGCATGAGATAGAAAGTTTTTTGAGGACTAAATTTGAAATTGAATCTGGGCCGGGTTCTTTGTTATTTTTAGTGCTTTTAATTTGTTTGGTTTGTTCCTTGTGGGTTATTTCCTTGAAATTATCGGTACTTGGGTTTTTGATATGCTCAGAGACAATTCTTTCACATTCAGCAATGTGTTGCGGGTCAGATGGCTCGTCATGTGGGGCAAAATTACTTTCATAACTTGCTTTTAGAAGATTTGCTTTATCGGTAGGAAAAAGCGCAAAAGTTTGATCGGGGTTTTTGAGAGGGGGAATATTAGTTCGCGGCTTCGTTATGGCTTTAGTCATACGATATATAATGTTTCCTTCAATTTGAAGTTTACCGACCTCTGTATTCCAATTTTTACATCTGTGCTCTTGAACTTTAATTGCTATTGTTTTCCGAAAGTGGTTGATTGTGTTTTTGAGAACACAGCGTTCAGTTTTTTGATCCTTTCGACAGAGTTTACTACGAGTATCGATAAGGTCTTCGATCTCGGGGTTGAGAGGTGGATCGTATTTGTTAATGGTAGTCTGAGGGACTGAAACGTGTATGGCATTTTTTATTCCAGAGGTGATATCAGTTATGGCTTCGTCGATGAGAGTAGTGTTTGTTAGTATAGGTTCAACAAGGTTTACTTGTGTTTCTAGGGTCGAGATGAATGTTTTCTAGTTTGCTTTTGCAAAATTGTAGCGTGGTACAACCGGAGCTTTTTCACAGTTAGTGAAAAGGCTCAGGAGAACTAGTCGATGGTCTGAGTCTAATTCATCAATGATGAGAGAGTCGTGAATGTAGAAGTTATTTTTGGTAATTGCAAAGTCAATAAGGTCAGATTTATATTTAGTATTATGAGGAAAGAAGGTATTAAACTTTAGGAATTATTAATTCGTGGTGGTTAATATTTTCTTGCACTTAAATCGCGGTTCCTCTGTTAGTGTTGTTTTTTTATAATTTGTAGCCGCGAACTAGATTAACTCGTAGGGATTCGCGTAGTAGAGTTTTGCTGAGCAAGCAGATGGTACTGTTATTCTGGTAAAGGTATGTGGCTAATTCGTGTCTTTTTTTAGGATACCCTGAACGTTCCAAAAAATTATTTTTAGAATGTTATTATTAAAAGTTACCATTTTCGAAAGCAAGTTCAAGTATATTACTTATAATCGCGGCAGTTGAATTGACAGCTTCAGTTATGTTCAGTTTACCCCCCATTATGTCGGTGGCTAGAGTTGTCTCTCCTTTTATAAAGTTAATAAAGGTGGTTTTCATAGTTTGGGCGGTTGTTTTTTGAATAAGTGTAACTACTGGAGAGAAATTATTTTGTGGGGTCTGTTTTCTAGAAGTTATAGGCTTTATTACTTGGGAGTTATACTGTGGTTGTTTTGGTATCTTTTATTTTGGGGTTTAGTCTCACGTATTTTAGGTTATGATGCAACTAAGGCGACCACAGTGCTGTAGAGCGGTGTATTCTGCAATGGAGTGTGCCTGTCAGGGGGTGAAAGTTCCCGAGGAGTACTTTCGTTAGGAAATGTCTGAAATTCAAGTGGCCTGCTGACGGATGTTTGTTTTGGGATATTTGTAGCTTTATTATTATTCTTAGCGGATTTTCTAGAGGCTACTTTCAAGACGGAAAAGCCTCTATAGTTTTCTAGGTGATTTTCAATAATCAATATATATTATAATATATTATGTTTTTCACCGATTTGGACAATACTTTTACGCGATCTCGCGCGCTCGGGTGGTTATTCGATCCGGTTCTTCAATTGGCGCAGGTTGCCGGTACTTGGGAATCTTTTGTGCACTTGACGCAACTGTGCGATGCACTACATTTGACACAACGTGGGGTAGCATGGCACATGTCAGAGACGTGGTGAAATCTTTGGCAATTGAAACATTGGGAAGTTTCTTTGGGTTTTATATAGGCCTCCACTTTCATTTTTATGGAAGCAAGAGTCTGAAGGGTAAGCAAATCTTTCGCTTGTGGTGAATTTATATTTTTATATAAATAATATTTGAAGCCTTGCTTCTCTAGATTTTTGATGATAGAGCGGTAGTCCTCTATTTAGGAAATGCAGACAGAGTACACATCTAGCCCAATGTTATAAACAATGGGCTTGAAATTAGTCGATTTTTAAAAAATATCATAGAACACTGAGTAGGGATGATTGACTTCGTCTATGATGACATTAATTGAGGGTATTTTTCCCGGCGCGGTAGAAATTTTTGCTTTAGTCGCGTTAAGGGTTGGTTCTAAGTCTTTTGAGGCACTTGCCTTGACGCTACTGTTGGCAAAGGTAGAATTAATCGAACCTGTTCCTAAGTATCTTTTCCGCTTCTTTGATGAGGCGATGGTGAATCCGTCATCGTTGTCGCGCTCCAAATCCAAGTCTATCTTCTCTGGTTTATTCTTTAGCGGTGGCTTTGGTGGCGTTGTATGCCCTCCTGGTTTCGGAGGCATATTTGCCTCTGAAGCACTTGGGGCCCCTGTGGATTTGACGGTTTCATCGCTGGACTGGTCCTCGATGTTGATTCGTCGAAGGACGAACTCAGAATCGATAATCGATCCGGCCTTTATAACTATGGTGGAAATTTGTGGCTAAGTTATGTTTTCGAGAATCAAGTTCTACTGTGTGACAATACGCTCTGCGTACCTGGCGGTATTTGCCCTGAACTACTTGGTACAAATCATAAATTTCACAAAAAATTTTTTTTGAACGAACCTTGTATGAAGTTATTTCAAAAATATATTTCTTTACTTGAAGGAAGTCTTTATTTGACATGAATTACTTTATTTCTTCTATCGAAAGAAATACTTCTTCCAAGTAAATAAATAAATACTTAAGTGAACATATTACTTAATTTAACTAATGACATGTACTCTTGTAATAACAAGAGCAACTCCTTGCATGAATGGAATATCTCTTTCACTCAATTAATATCGCTTTCAGTTGTCTCAGTACACTCAACTCTCGAGTTAGTGCGGGTCTCGGGCACTGCTTACATTGACCGTAAGACTCTTCCGAAAATTTCTACGATAAAAATAGTCAAGGCCATATGAACCATTTCCAGTAGGAATACATTATATTAATTAACTCTATTTTGTATAAATGTAGATTCTTGTTATCATAAAGGATGGCCCTTTTTTAATATTGAAGACTAATTAATAAAAAAAGGATTTCCCGCGTGTATTTAAAAATAAATGCGAAATATGTACGCGAGTTTGCGAGCTGCCCGCTTTGTGGCTACGGTACTGCGTACTTGCGTCAAGTTTGCCGCGCTTCTTTCCCTGTCCCCCCGATTCCCGCGTCATAGAGTGCGAGCTGGCAGAATTCTAGGGACGCAGTGAGCGGAGGCGCAGTATATCGAGAGTTGAGTGTATTACATTGATTCAAAGAGACCAAAATATTTGATCCAGGCAACGATGAATTAATTATTTCAAATAGATTTTTTTTCAATTCAAAGGCTCGAAATCATTGAACAAAAGAAATATTTCTTTGGATGCGAAAACGAGATTCAAGGAAACTAGGTTCTTAGTTTTCAAAATATCAATTCCTTGGGTTAATATTCTCACATTCTCATGGGCCAAGAAATATTTCTTCGTTTCAATGAAATGGCACCCAAAGAAATGATTTCTTTGAATTAATACACGAATTTGTTGCCCTTAAACAATATTCATTAAAATGAAGCAAACATTTTCCTTAGCTTAAAGAAATGGAATCAAAGAAATGCATTTCTCTGGATCCAAGGATTTTTTTCGGTGCGGTGAAACGATAATGGACGAAGTCAGTAACGAGCGGGTTCTCCAAGAATGTGGTGTAGGAAAAACATTGTTTGACGAGAGTGAAAAAAATCTGCTGAGATGGTTTGGTCATGTTGAGAGAATGAATGAAGAACGTTTAACGAATCAAGTGTATTTAGGTAGAGTGGTAGCGTACCCAGAGGTAGAACGAAGAAAGAATGGTTGGAATGTGTGAATGAGACTCTGAAGCGAAGGGATATAAGAAGTCGTAGAAACAAAACAGCGTGCATGAAACGATGTATGGATATAACGGAAGCAAAAGATGTATGCGAGGATAGGGATGTATGGAGGTATGTATGTTCAGTTCTATCATAGATGTTCCCACGAGAAGCTAGGGAAAGGGTTCGTCCACCCTTGCAGAGCCCTGCATGCAAGGGTAAGGCTGATACTCTAGGAGGTCGCACGGTATCCCAGAGACACAGTTTGAGACACATCACCCGTGACATTCAGCTTTCAGCACGGTTGTTCACGCCTTAGCTTGGGGTTTTTTACTGCAGGACCATCCCTGACCATCCCTGTCCGTGACTGCTTATTAACTTTTGTAACCGTATTCAGTGGTTAAGTTGTTAGGACATACCCTTTGCTAAACTTGTACAAGAAGTTTTTCGGTTCTAAATGTTCCAGTTATTCTCAAAATAATAAAAATGCCAAAATGCTGAGCATAGCAGACGACACTTCTGACAGTTTCGCGCGAGTTTCGAGAAAAATTCGAAACCGAGACTTCATAAATTGACAAATTACATTGAAAATCCGTCTCCCAGTAGAACCGCGGAAATCACACCCATGGCCACACCTCACAACCGTGAGATGGGCGGCCACATGGTACGGTGAAATCATGATAAAGGGCCGGCAAAACCCTCGTGAGTCCTAAGGACACAGAGCGACCCAAGAATGACAGTTTTTTCATCCATCTCGCAAGTGCCTTGGCATATTTCTGGCACGCGGGTATGGCTTCGAGGTAACGAAGCAGTGATGTTTTCGCACCTCCGAGAGCACTGATGACACGGACAATTATTTTAGCCGAATATACCTTGTACAATCCCCGCAGCTCCCGTATAAGGTCTCGATACGTCTGCCCCTTTTCCTTCTCCTTAACTGTGACGTTGGCGTCGGCCGGAGCCGAAACTTCGATGACGAACATCGTTTGTTTCTCTTTGTCAAGGAGTACGATGTCAGGCGTCGAGTGTACAATTTTTAGCCTGAAGTCGAAGTTCCAGTAAATTTTGCACAACTCGTTCTCGGCAATCGATTCTATCTCTCTGGGAGCGTTCGGCTGAGCAGGGTCGCGGTTAACACCATAAGAGCGACAAAGATGGTAATAAAGCACTCTTAGGGCCGCATTGTGCCTATGAAGATACGTCGTTCCCGCGTGAGTTGGACACACGGATAGTATGTGCCATAGATGTTCAGAATGTGCATGACACGCTCTGCACCTATACCAAGGTGGAAATGATACCGTCTTGACACGCGAAAGTAAAACCCTCTGTGTCTGAATTGAGTCCGGATGAAGTGAGGCATCTAGATCGAGTAATGTACTTTCCTCACTTCTGATGTTAAGATCCAGGCCAAGGGTTTCGGCCGCCTGCTCCGCTGCTTTGTAGAGAAACGCTCCTTTGCCAATCATCTCATGGTTCTTAACCATTATCAGGAGAGAATCTCTTTCATTTGCCATGATGTGAGCTCTACCCAAGATCTTACGTGTGGCGATATAGAGGGCCGTAAGCTCGTGCTTCGTCCATGGAACCACGCCAAATGAATAGAGTAGATCCGGAACGGCAAGCATGTTAGTTGCAGACATCTTGTTCAACGCCGACAGATTGGAAGACCAAATCTGTCGAAGGAGACGCTTGTATCTGCTTCGGAGAGCCTCCTT
>JAUMHM010000001.1:2710077-2724368 GCA_032362435.1 Melikaiella ostensackeni | reverse complement strand
AACATCGAAATTGCTCGCGACACGAAAATTTTTTGAAGCTGGGAAAATATTATTTTACTTAATGATACTCCAAAATCGCAATGTCCTCATATTATAAGCTTAATCCTTTCTTTATTTTCTTTCATCAATTCTTTTATCTCCTCAGATTTCTCCTGCATATCTCTGTTTACATATACCCCCACTGTCTTCCACCTCACTCTTTCCATATTCACCTCTTCTAATATTAATCCTTCTTTTTCTTCTTTTATCTCTTTTCTACCCTTCTCTGTTATTTATTCCTTCATTATTCCCATTATCATTCCTCCCATTGCTCTGTCTTTTTTAATCTTCATTTCTCGTCTCTTTTTGTATCCTAATATTTCTTATTTTCCTTTCTTTCATTCCTTTCTCTCCTAATCCTCCGTCACCAAACTTTTTACCAACTCTTCCCTTTCTTCGTCTTAATCCCACCATATACCTTCTATCTATATTCACCAAATTTCCTTAACTTATACTGCATATTCCTTTCTTCCTCTGTCAAATCATCCTCTACCTATCTATCTATCTATCTATCCATCTACCCATATATCCATCTACCCATATACTCGTATCCTTCTATCTATCTAGACATATTCGAGTTGAATAACTTAGAGTGGTTAGAGTCTGAACTTGAAATACCTGCTCTAGATCCCGTGTCAGATGTGAGTAAAAATAAGGAGGAATCTAAAATAAGTCGCCCGTCTCTTGAATAAAAAAAAAGTCTAAAAGATCGCAAAGACGAGAGGCTGCAGAAATCAGTACCCAGCATAATAATGTTCCTCAAAAAATACGATTTCGTAGACCAGTTACGGTGTTATTATTTTAATCAAGAATTTATTTATTCTTATTATTTATTATTTTATTTATTATAATTATAGCATTTTCATAGTTCAATTGTTTTTTTAAAACATTTTTTACCGTAATATGATATCCACCACTTTGACTTCTGAAATTTCTGTAGTCATATTTGCACTCAGAGGGATTTAAATATCAAAAGAAAAAAGATTTACGCAAATGTAATGGAATAATTGATACAAAAAGAAGAAAATTACTTTCGATATTATAAAAAATTAAAAATTATATCTCAGACTTAAGGTGGTTACAGCCCAATATGTCGAAGGCACTTTTTGAGCGGGATATTTGTACCAAACTGAATATATTGCACGAGGCTATCCCGGTTTATATCATCAGTCACGGAGGCATTTTCGTTATGCAATCAAGTGATCTGATGAGAGTGATATGCACAATTTGACATATTGGGTAAGTCTGGTATAATTTTTACCCCACCATCCACGGGCTGGTTTGCAGCCAAGTGCATGGTGGGGGGACCTACAGCTTAATGTGGAATCCGAACCACCAGAACTTCGGTAAAAGTACATGGAAAAATTTCCAGAGGTACCGGCTCAGGGATTGAACTCCGGACCTCTAGTAGGAAGTCCGAGCGCTTAAACGCTTACGGCTTACGCTTCCCTTCATTGTTTCCGGTATTTGTTCAGATGTTCGAGACTGCTGTTGCCGAGGCTATTGCTAACATGTGGTCAGAACCCTTCGACCAACTTTACCGAAGGACACCAAAAAAGCAATAAACGTGAAAGTTGGACCAATGAAAAGAAAAATGAAAAAAACTACGTGTCGATTTTGCTCTTATAAAATAAAACATTTTTTCATTAAACTTGGGTAAAATATTGTGTTTTGAAGACATTAATGGATATTTCAGAAGTGTTAATTAGTACATTATTATTTTTCATTTATATTCGAGGAATTGACTAATCGCCGCCTCAGATTTCAAAGGACTTAAAAATATTTCAAAATATTTCCAAATGTTTCACAGTTCTTTCGATCATTTTTATTGGCTTTTAAAAAAATATTAAACAAACTTAACGTATAATTTCATGTATACATTAAAAAAATGTTATGTACTGTGTACAAATTATCAAAAAATCTCAAATTCAGATCATTATGTACTAGTAATGTTATATGCGCCCAACAACGCGCGAGAATCATTGCACTGCCAGTAAGTAATATGCAAATATAGAACAAGATTACTTACTCCGACTCCAATTTTAAATTACACAGTCTAATCACTTCAAAGAAAAAACTAATTTGAGACGCATTGAGTTTGATGTTCAATTTAGAACGTTAACAAATAAATAATTCAATTTTGAATTCCTATTTCTTGCATGGTTTTATTGTTAAGACAAAATTTTTTTTTTTCATAGATTAATTTGGAGAAGGGTTAGGAAAATTATAAAGCTACTTTAAAAATATTAAGTTTTTAATGTTTTTTTTTCGTAGTTCTTCAATCATGCAGAATTTCAATTTAATGTTATTAATTAGTGAAATAGTTGAATTTCAAATATGTATTAGGGTGGTGCTTAAAAATTAAAAATTCAATTCTTCAAAACGGCGCCCCTCCAATTTTTTTATCTTAGCGAAAGAAACTCACTAGAATTTTTTTAAATCTATTTTAAAAGTTTTAATGGTGCCGACAAGTGTTTTAAAACATTTGAAATTTAAAAAATGTCGAACGTTCTAAAAACTTCCTTGCACAATTAAAACTTTTTTTATTTCAAAAAATTCTAGTGAGTTTCTTTCACTAAGAGGAAAAAATTGGAGGGGTACCGTTTTGGAAAATTGTACTTATAATTATTAAGCACCACCCTAATATGTATCAGTATTGAAGTAGTAATTTTGAATGTTTCATTCCGACATTTTCAGTTTTGATATTGTGTCGCAAATTTTAAACGTTATTTCAGTTTTGTGGATTTGAAATTGAAGTTTTCAAGTTTTGAAGACATCTAATTAAAAAATATTCATCTTTAAACGTTCCATTTTATGTGTACGATTTTCAAAGTTTTATTTCGAATCTCCCAAAGTTTCATTACCCTAAATATAAAACTCCTAATTTTGAAAAAATAAACAAATTTTTTTTCGTTTTTTGAGCTGTGAATTTAAACATTTTCAAGGCTATATGGCCTATGCTATAGCGTTTGTGAATTTAATTTCGAAACTCTACAATTTGAGGATATTCAAATTCAAAATTGGAAATCGCACATCTACTGGCTTTCGACAGAAATTAATATCAGAAAATTGATTTATTCAGTCTTTTAGTTCAAATATTGAAAGCCTAAAATATTGTATTATGTAATGTAAACTTAAAACTGTAAACTTTTGTATATTCCAGGTTTAAAGTAATTACTCAACTAAGAATTGGTTTTCATTTTTTTTAACTATAAAATATAATTATTTTCAAACGATACGATTTTGAAAGATTTAAACATGAAACCAAACAATTTTCAATTTTTCGATACATGCTTTCAATTTGAAGTTGTTTAGTATTAAACGATTCCAGTGTGAAATAATATGTTGAACTTTTCAAACTAAAAGCTGATAAACAAGTAAGATTCAAAATGTTTAAATTTACAGTTTTGAAAGATTTAAAAAAGGGAAAGTCATACAATTTCTATAATATTTGGAATCACTCTGACTTTTTTATACAATAAACTAAGAAGGGTAAAGACTTCACACCTGCTTTACAAATAATCTATATTTACATTGTAATTCCTATGAATCTCTTAAAAACTTTATTGAATTCTTCTAGAATAATTATTGAACATTTTTATTTCAGACTCACTTCGAAAATCGCGGATTTTTTTATAATTACATCTCAATAATTCTACATTTTATCTGGAATGTTTCGGAGATTATATAAAACTCCGTTTAATTATCGCTTATATATCCGCGGCTCTTGATTTAGTTCCATAAACTTTAAAAACTTTTTAAAAAACTTATTTTTTTCGTATAAGAGAGCTTCCAGTTCCATACTTACGATATACCATTTTTAATTTTTAAAATAGTTCTGTTTAAGTAATAATAATAAAATATATTGATACATATAATAATTTATTGTATTATATTAATGAAAATTGATACTTGTATGTTTTCAACACAGGGTCTGTTTAATTTTTACTTTTGTAGCTAATCAGATATTGCATTTTTTGAATAAAATATAAAAAAATTCTTTTTGAAAGAAGCATTCTAATTGGATAAAGATTCTCTTTCAAATATAGCGTGGAGGCACAGCACAAGCTTTTTCACTAACACTAGTATACGCTACTAACGCACCTTCGCAAGTCCTCACAGACTAGGTTCATTTGGTCACATTGAGTATTTCCATTAAGCCATAAAATTTGAAAATGGCCGAATAGCTTAGGGATAGCACTCGTGTTTTCTACATTGAATCACATGTAATATTCCTTTCGAAGATCAATTAATTGTTTTATTTTTAAAAAATGGTACTTTCGTGTTTGATTGTGGGTTGTGCGAACAAGCAAGAAAAAGGACCGTGGAATATCATTTCATAAAATTCCAACTATTATAAAAGAAACAAACAAAAAGTTTGCCAGACCGGGTGGAGCGTATACTTATCAGATAAATTTTACACAATCAAGTTCTAATCTCCAAATTTAATCGCCTCATTTTATTCAATAAATACCAGCATTAAATATTTTCTAAATACTTAGCAGTACTCCGGTTTTAAATAAAAGTGTGAAAACAGAGGGAAAAAGTGTTTAATTTGATCATTTTTGCGTAATACAAAAGTTTCGAATGTTTAGGTTAGTTGAAGTCACCATTTGAGAATTTCATTTTACGCAAAAATTATGAAATTAAACAGTTTTTTCCTGTGCATACATAATTTAATTTAAAAAACGAGTGCTGCTTTTGTTCAACTCATGTATGGCAATATATCAGTGGGTTACAATGAATCAATCTTTTTTGACAAGTTTTTTTTCTTGATTCCAGAACTTGCGAAAAACGCTTTTGCGCTGCAAAGGGCTGCACCCGTAAAATTGCTGCATCTGGCTCCCACTTGTTCACTTCTTGCAAAAACTCCAATAATGTAGCACCTTCCAGAGGTGGAACATCTTCCCATTGTTCATCTAAATTAAAAAATAATAATTGTTAAGACTGAATCCATTTCAAATCAGACAGACTCTAACCAACAAGTTTATCTTTTAATTAGGAAAACTAATTTTCTACAAAAAAAGGCGAACTATCAACAGAATAGTTAAATTTTCACCAGAATAGTTTTAAGCTGAATTTATGAATCTTCAACAAAGAAAATAAATTTTTAACGGAGTACTTCCATTTTCAACCAAGTATAATTCAATTTTTAACCAAGTAGATTAATTTTATACCAAAAGACGACTGTTCAAAAAAGTGCATGAATTTTCAAGCATGTAATTCAATTTTTTGGTTCAATTCAACTACTTTTGAGTTTAAATAAAAATCTCTTTTTTTTTAGTATAAACCATTAAATGTTTAGTTGAGAATTTGTCGCTTTTGATTAAAAATTCAACTACTTAACTAAAGGATGAACTTTGTTCACTACCTTTTCATTATATTATTAAAATCTTTGGCTTCTTATGCACATAATGTATATTACCTTGACGTGGTCGCTTTGTACCCCAGCCGATTTCGGAAACCTTCTTTGGAATTACTTTCATCGGCGTAGATGGGACGGGCCATTTCGCTAGTTCATCCGTGCAAGATTTCCCCTCGTTGTTCGACGAGGGTGATGGCCTTTCATAAAGATAAAAAACGATGGCTGCAAACCTTCCCAAAAGCAGCTATACAAGTGCAATGAGTAAAACTTGAAAGCCCCTTAGCTTTTATGAGCTTTCAATTGTTTGCAGGTATTAAAAATATGAGTTATCGTAAAATACGGTACAAGTTTGATCTCACTCACTACGGGTACATCACAAATACTGGTGAAAAAATCCTCACTTTTTAGAGCGTAGGGATCTAAATTGTCAATTGCACTTAGTTTATCACAATGAAGGACCTTCACTTCACCAGATAAACTCAAAAAGTATTCACTAGACATTTTTAATTTGCCGATAAACACAATTTTTTAACTAAGATAATACACGCAATGCAATGTATATAATGCAATGGTATCCCTGAGCCCTTTGAACATTTTGAAATGACGTCACAAGTGGAAATACTCAAATGGCTAAACTTGGCGCATGCGTTGAAAACTACCCTCCACTGCGCATGCCCGAAATTTCAGCAAATAGTTGTTCTCCATGAATAACAGAAATGCTAGAAAATGTGCGCCCTAAGGATTCGAAAGGAGTGGCGACATCTGTTTTGAGTTTTGGGTGTCCAGCCTAATTGTTAAGATTGAAAAATATTGCTTATTTGTTCACCACAAATGTTGGTTTACATAAAAGGACCTACGTATAAATTTTAAAAAAAACACATCGATTTTAAAAAATCAATTCTGACGATTTATAAACATTTTATTTGTTACAAATTTTTCAATATTATTTATCTTCAGGTTTGTTTCATCGAGGCATATCCCAAAGTGGAACAGCCCTATCTCCCTGGGCATTGAAAAAGCCAGGACAAGCTAAAAAACAGGCTAAAAAATTAGCGAAACTTTTGGAATGTCCAACGAATGATTCAAAAGTGTTACTAAAATGTTTGAAAACTAAAAATCATATTGATATTATCACTACTGATCGAGCCTTTCAGGTAAGAAAAAATGCAAAAACACTAAAAAATGTCACTAAAAAAATTATTTTGCGAAAATTAATTCTGTTGAAAAGTATTTCTTGATAAAATTAATAATCTGATTGTTAGTCTTTGCAAAACTGTATCAGAGATTGTATCTTCCTAAAATATTATATTTTAATAAAATGTTTAATTCTTGTACATTAAATCTATTATATATAATCAACTCAGAATTTTCATTTTTCTTTTATTATATTTGTTAGGTTCACGACTATTTTCCAATGATACCATTTCCGCCAGTCGTAGAACCTGATCATCCTGGAGCATTTTTAAAAGAAGATCCGGAAGCATCTTTTAATACTGGTAAATTGGTAGATATACCATGGATGACGAGCTTGAATTCACATGAGGGTGCAATCATGGTTTCTGGTTTGTTAATTTATTTATCAATTGATAATAATATTAACCATTATTAATTATAATTTTCCAAAGAGAGCAGAAACGTGAACTGTAAAATAAAAGCATTGAGGTGACAATTAGAGCGCAGTGAAAAAACTTTTTTTTTCATTTCTAACCGTCATAAAATTCTTATGTTCCCACAATTCTGGCATTTCCTTGAACCGAAATTAAACAAAATATTTTTTAGTTTTCAGCATCACAAAAATATTTTTTCATTTCATAAGATAATGAGAACTGTGCGATTTTTTGTTATTTTCATGTATAACATCGATGCGGGTGAATAAGGAATTTTTTTTCCAATGAAACTTTAGGAGAGTCATTTTGAACCTAATCAACAACTTTTCCACCCCCTTCCAATTAAAAATTAAAAAAAAAAGTTTTTTCACTGCGCTCTAGTGACCATTTTGCAAAAGCCACCCATAAATTTGTTTTTTTTTGTGTTCTTTTTCGATTTAAAAAATACAAATTAAAGGCTAACACATTCTCCCACCCCTAGAAAATATTTATTATTTATTGAAAAATAAGCCCTACATTTAACAAAACAAAATTTTGAAAATATGATCAGGCTTAGAAGACGAAAATTTGTAATTTCATTACAATTAATCGTCTAAAATGGACCCTAAACATTTTTTGACTGAAATGATATGCACAGGATTTATTCTACAATATAAAGGGAATATTCTCCATCATAAATAAATTAAAAATATTCATACCGGGTGAGAGAGAAAAATCTTGAATTTCTAAATGCACAAAAAATACACACCTTCTAGTCTTATTTCTATCAATTCTTACTTTCATCAATTGAAAATTTAATGAAATTGGTAAGCAAAACTTATCAAAACTTATAAAAACGCAAAATTGAACTGAAATCGACATTAATTAACTTATATCCCTTTCAGGTAAATTATATGTAAGAATACATTTTATAGTAGTATAGGAACCAACTTTTTAGCTTGTAGAAGAAATCTTGTGCATAATATTTTAGGAAAAAAAATTGAAGGGCCATTTCAAACCATTATTTGTAATGAAAATACAAATTTTCGAATTTTATGCCGCATAATATGTTATCTTCCATTTTTTTGTAAAATTTAGGGCTTATTCCTCAATAAATAAAAATACTCGCCAAGGGTGGAAGAATTCAGGTCTGAAAGAAAACTTTGAGACCTAAAAGGGTCTAGCGGAACCTCCAAGCAATAATTTTTAAAAATAAAATAAAATTTATCGCAGTATTTTTTCACCAACAGGAACAAAATTATGGGGTAACGTTTGAAAAATTCTAAAATTCTAATTTCTAATGCGCACTCTAAAATCCATTCTGATAACAAAAAAATAGACAACTTTCAGAAAGCAAAATCCATTTTTGTATATTCATTCATTCATTAATTTATTCATGATAATGCATTATTACTGTCACCTATCTTGCTAAAAAATGTATTTCAAATAATTTGAGCGTTTCTGGAAGTTGTACTTATTTTTTAAATCAGACTATGAATTCAGTCTGATAAAAAAAATGGACCTTTGGCCTAATTTTTTTGAAAAGAAATCTATCTCTGGACGTATTACTACAGCTATCTACGGTCTATTTGATGGAAAATTAATTAAAAAACTGAATGAAGACTTCGAAACTGTTGCTTCCATCATTTTACTTTACGAGGATTTCTGTCCTGAAAATTCTATAAAAAATGTAGCAAAACAAATTCGAGAATTTTACTTAGGTGGTCGACCTATTAATGAATCAACGAGATTTGATCTAATCAACGTAAGTAATTATTGAATCATTTTTATATATAGCAGGCTTCGAAGTGCTCTATGGAACTAAAAAAAGTATCAAAAATGTATCTTTCTGAAGAAAAAAGTATCCTCAAAAATAAAAATAAAAGTATTAAAAAAGTAGCTTTTTTAAATAAGTAGAAAATTAGTTTTTCCAATAAAAAAAAGTGTAAAAATTACTTTAAACCAGCAAAACAACGTATTTAAAAAAAATTCTTTCATCCTTTTCTGTATATAAATAACTGCGCCGCAGAGTGCATCATACGAGATGATCAGAGTTGGGATTTTGTCTCAAATCTCATAAATTTCCTACTAGTCCATTGGATGAATATTAATTTGCCAAAACATTATTTGCCAATGGCGACCCGTTTTCAAAAAAATTGACTTTATTCAAAAAAGTTTTCCAATGGATAGAAATGTTTATTTATTAATTTTTCATGTAAAATTATGTAAATATAACATTTTCCTACAAGAAGAGACGAACTTTCAACAAAATACATAAATTTGCAACCAAAGAGATGAATTTTCTACTAAAATGATGAATCTCCAAACAAAAAAAAAATGAATTTTTACAAAGAAGTTGAACTTTCAACCAAGTAGGTAAATTTTCAACCAAAAAGATGAATTTACTACAAAGAAGATTAATTTTCTATTAGAAAAGACTAGTTTTCAACGAAATACAGCGAATTGCGACCAAAAAGGAAAATTTTCAACTAAAAAAGATGAATTTTTAACAAATTAGTTCAACTTTCAACCAAGCAGTTGAATTTTCGACAAAAAAGATTTCAATTTTAATTCAAAAATAGTTGAATACAAATAAAAATACTATTTTTGAACAAAATAGTTGAATACACAACCAAAACAGATTTATTTTCAAACAAACAGTTGAATTTTGTACCAAAAAAGATGATTAGAAGAAATTTCTGTAAAAAAAGATGAAGTTTCAAACCAAAAAGACAAAATTTAACAAAAGAGTTGAATTTTTAACCAAAAAGGATGACATTTCAACAAAATAGTCAAATTTTCAACAAAATAGTTAAATTCTCAACCAATGAATAAGATCTTCAACCAAAAGAGATGAATTTTCAAACCAAAAAGACGAAATTCAACTAAAATGATGAATCTTCAACCAAAAAAATGAATTGTTAACTGTTGAAGATTCAAGAAAATGACGGCGATCCGCTTTCGGAAAAATCGACTTTTTTCAAGAAAAAATCTTTACGGATTGGAACGTTTATTTATTAAATTCTGATATATAAAATTATTAACACTTGTTGACTATTGACTATTAAAAATTAAAGAAAATTGAATTTTAAACAGTTGAATTTTTAATTGATGAAAATCAAAGAAAATTTAAAATTGAATTTTCAACAGCTAAATTTTTAATTTTCTTCTAGTTTCAATAGTTAAAATAAACTGTTAGAAAATCAACTGTTGAAAATTCAATTTTATTCAATTTTCAACAGCTGAATTTTGTATTAAAAGCAAGTGTTAAAACTGTTATATTCACTTAATTTTACACGAGAATTTAATAAATAAACAATTCAATCTATAAAAAAAATTTAGAAAAAGCCGATTTTTTCAATAACGTGTAGCCTTCAGCAAAAAATAATGTTTTGGGAAATTAATAGTCATCCAGTGAAATCTCAATAGAGAATTCATGAGATTTAATAAAAATCCCAACTCTGATGTCCTTCTATAGAGAAAGGAATACCTTTTTTATTTTTTATTTCTCATCTTTAAAAAACTGAAATTTGTTAGTAAGATCAATTTTTTTTATCACTTTACTCAATAAATATAGCAAAAAAGTAGCCTTGCCTTAAAAAGTATCAAAAAAGTAGAAAATTGTGGAATTTCGAAGCCTGATATAATAATAGACAAAATATTTGTTGAAATTAAATTATCACATTAACAAAATTTAACGTACATAATTTGAATTTTATTGTATTGCTATTAGTAAGTAAGAATGATTTAATATGAAAAATAATATTTTAGATGTTTACTGATGCCTGGTCTTTTATCCCAGTCGATAATTCTCTAAAATATCATTTAAAATTTTTATCATCGCCAGTCTACTATTGTCATTTTGCATACAGAGGAAGTTCATCCTTTAGTCAAATATTTGGAGATGAAAAAAAAGATTATGGTGTAAGCCATACAGATGAAATTCAATATCTGTTCCCAGTTGGTGAAAAATTGTTCAAAAACACATCTATGAGCAATGAAGATCAAAAAATTATTGATCTGATGACCAGCCTTTGGTTTAATTTCGCAAATTCAGGGTAAGATTTTCTTATAAATTAAAGTAAAATTAATGTAAAACATATTTTCAATTAAATTAAGTTATTATCTTTCTCTGCAAAACTTCTTTAATAAAAAATCTTATTTCGATTACTATTATTGGGAATGATATTTTTCGACATTAATCAATCAGAATTTTTTAATTTGTTGCATATTTAGAAATCCAACTCCGGAAGTTACACCCGAAGTTTCAGTAAAGTGGAATCCAGTCAGAACACATTCCTTTGAATATCTTCATATAAAAAATTCTAAAGATATTTTCATGAATCAAAACTTGTGGCCCGAAAGACTACACTTTTGGAAAAATCTACCTTGTCGGAAAGAGTTTACCATTCTAGATAAAACTCAAGTATTAAAAGACGAGTTTTAAGTAGCACTTAAATAGTTTCGAATTCAGTTTTTCTAAACAATATACGATTCATTTCTTTTTCTTCTTCTTTTTTTCGGTTTTCATTTTTGAGGAGGGCTTACTACTATTCGCAATTGGAAAAAACTGCAAACATAATTTCCTACCTAAAATTTGTAGAAATTTTTATATACCAGTTTAATATAAATTATTAGTTTTGAAAATTATTTTAATAATAAGAATCAAAATTTAATACAATTTTGCCTATAGTTAAAGCTGGACCAGAAAAAAACGCACCAACATAAGCCGAATTTTCTAATTACCGTGATTTATCAATAAAAGATCGAATCAATGAAAAGTCCGATTAGTATATTTCGAGTATACTATAATTACTATATTATTATAGTTCGAGTCCCAGCGGAGCGAAAGAGGATCTTTTTTTTTTACAAAATATTTTCGGAAATTAATATTCCTAATTAAAATAATAAAATTATACATATATGTATAATAGGGTGGCGCTTAAAAATTGAAAGTTTAATATTTTAAAACGGTACACGGTGCGTCTCAACCAACTTGAATTGAAAGACCTTTGCATATGGGATTTCCCTATTGATTATAGTTGTTTGACATCCCGCGAACATTTCAAGACCAAAAACAAAAAAAAATCTCGGGGGTGTATTATCAAAAAAGTTGCTTTTTATTTTTTTGTTTAATACAAAATGACAATTTTTTTCTTATAAAGTACGCTAAATTGGATTCAAATTTAAAAAAAAATTATAAATGATATATTTTGGAACATCAGGGGTTCCATAAAATATATAAATTCTCCATAACTTATTATCAAGGTGAATTTTATCAATTTTAGGGACCATCATTCACGATTTTCTTATGATTGTGCGTTTATAAATCATTGAACTTCTATAATTAAAATAAAAACTGCCTCATCGACATCTCTTGATTACCTTCAATTGATAAGGAAGATATTTACTTTTAATGCGATGTTCAATTGCATTTTTTTTAAAATTAATGTGTCATTAAAAGTGAGTTTGTATTTCGAAATGAATATGAATCTAGTCTCCGGAAAGAGTGCAAATCAATCTGAAATAATCCACACGTTGAAGTTAATAACTAAGTGCAAACGGAAAACGGTCTGGTTAAATCCTAATTATTCAGGACAAAACACCGTATCCGGAAGGAGTCTGAATTAATCTAAAATTAATCCGCAAGTCCAAGTTGCAACTCCATGAAATTAAAGTGCGAATGAATAATCATAAGATTAAATTCGAAATCTGTCCGGACAAAAACATCTCCGAAAAGAGACCGAATCAGTCCGAAATTGATCCGCAAATTAAAGTTGAAACTTCGTGAAATTAAAGTGCAGGTGGAATATCGCTCGATGAAATCCGAAAGTTGCAGCTCCATGAAATTAAAGTGCAAATGGAAAATCATTCGATTAAAGTCGAAATCTGTCGGGACAAAAACATCTCCGAAAAGAGACCGAATCCATCTGAAATTATTCTGCAGGTTAAAGTTGCAACTTCGTGAAACTGAAGTGTAGCTGAAATATCGCGCAATGAAATCCGGAATCTGTCCGGACAAAAACATCGTCTTTGAAATGAGTCCAAATCAATCCGAAATAATCCGCACGTTGAAGTTGCTGACTAAAATTCAAACGGAAAAAAGTTTGATTTTGGCCAAAAACACCGTATCCGGATAAAGTCCAAATCAATCTCAAATGTATCCGCAAGTTAAAGTTTCAACTCTGTGAATTTAAAATGCAGATGGACAGTCGTCCTGATAATGAGGGTATAAGATATAATAAGGAATATTCGTTTGGTCGTTGCGATTTCAATTAACATTTTTTTGTCTTCATTATTCACCGAAAACCGATAAGTAACAATATTAATTTTATTCCCTGTAAAAGGGTGTCAATTGAATTGAATTAATATGCGTACAAATATCGTCTAGTTTGATTAGTTTTGTGTATTCAACCAATCTCTCTTTTTAAATAGGCAGTTCAATTCCTTTGATCATGAGAACATAGCGCCTCATTTTAATTTGATTTGATTGGAAACTTCTTACCAGTTTATTATTACTTTTTCGTTAGTATCGGTCACCAAGACCGTTTGCTTACCACCTACATTAATTTTATTATTATTTTTCTATAAGCTAGAAGAAAGGGTAGCGGGGGGTCGTCAATTATTTGATAAGAGACTAGTAAAAACTCAAATCGATGGAAAACTCTTTATAGAAAAAGAATTTCCCTTGAAATTTTTTTTCTAACTTCAATTTTTGAATTTGCATCAACATTTGAGGCTATTTTGTAGAAGTTAAAACCATTTGTCACTATAAATAAGGTAAATAATTATACTGCAAAAATGAATAATTATAAATTAAGGTAAACGCACCAGTTTGTAAACGCGATACCTTACGATAATCATTATAAACATTATCCTAAAAGAATAAGCATCAAAACTGATATGAATTGTCGGTATGAATTTTGAATATGTTTTAAATAAACCGCTGCTTCTAATGTGACTGTGACCGTCAGCGTAGTGGTAGCAATGAAATCGCCTCCATTTTACTAGAAACTGTTTTGACAGTTGAATTACGTTTATCCATGAGAGACGCACAAGAGACAGGGTAAGTTAGAAAAAAAAACGTCTCCCTGTCCTAAACTACTCAAAGAAATATCGTTTAGAGTACCACGTTTAAATTCTAGATATGCAGATTCCGAAATAGTGTATCTACCTGCGACAACGAATCCAGCGACGTATAATTCTCCAATCTATAAAATATGTCGGGATCTGAATGGCATGTACGAAAAGTGCTCAAATAATTTAGATATATTTGATTGTACATTTGCGAGTTTTATGAA
>JAUMHM010000001.1:2669869-2685175 GCA_032362435.1 Melikaiella ostensackeni | reverse complement strand
ATAATTATAAATTAAAAACTTGAAATGCCTTTTGTCAGTCGCATATTGGATTTTAGACAATGGGAGGCCAGCTGATCAAATTGAAAAAACCGATCCGGCGATAGCACGAATCTAATGTCAGTTTTTCGACAATCGATCGGTGGGTCGATCCAATCGAAAAAAACCGATCCGACAGTAGCACGAATCGAATGTCGGTTTTTCGACATTCGATCAGTTGGTCGATCGAATCGAAAAAAAATCGATACGACAGTAGCACGAATCCAATGTCAGTTTTTCGACATTCGAAACACGTCCAATGTCGGTTTGAAATCGAATCGAATTTTTTTGCACACGTCTAGTTTTGAAGTCGATCATCTGTATATATAAATTAATTGATGATTTTACAAGAGGATTCTGAATCTGTTTGAAATTGAACAATTTACAGCTTTTGGCGATGAAAATTGAACTGTTTCAATTCGAAAGCCTTAGTAGTTAAACAATAGTAAGCTTCCGATTGAATCTTTATAAACTATTTTCAATTTGCAAATAATTTCAAATCAACAGATTCATAATTAAACGCTTTTATTAAATTTCAAATCCTATTGAAATATTCTTTCAGTCAAAAATAATCCATTTTTGCTCCATTCAATTTGAAATTTTTTAATTAAAAAGAACAGTTTTTTTAAATATTTAGCAATATTTGACTGTATGTTAACTTGAAATGAATAAAAATAAAAATACTGGAACTTTTAATTTAAATGTGTTAAGTTCGAAAAAAAATTAGATCGTTCAATTTTCAATGTTTCTAACTTAAAATTGCTTAAGATGATTTAACAAAATTTTAATTCGTAAGTGAAAGTGTTGAATTTTGATTGGTAAATAATAACATTTATAATAATAGCAATCATTAACATTAACAGTCATAATGATTATTAATCGATAATTAATTAAGTTGTATATATTATTATAATTAATATAATTTTGAACATTTACAAATTCATTGATTTTATTATTCATTTCAGAGCATTGAAAATAGTAGGATGGATTTTAATTTTTTAACCAGAAATCTTTGAACCGTTCAATTTATAAAAGTTTTAAATTATGCAGTTTAACGGCATTTAATTTCAAATTGTTCAATCGAAATATTTTTGAATCTTTTGGAATCTTGGAAATCTTTGTGAATTCGGTATGAAATCATTGAATTGTTTGTGAAATATTTAAAAACTTTATTAACTCTTTTGAAATATTTGAAATCTTTGTGAAATTTTAGTCAAATCTTCCGAAATCTTCTGAAATATTTTGAAATCTTTGAATTTTTTAAAATCTTTGTATAATATTTAAAAACTTTCTTAACTCTCTTGAAATCGTAGAAATTTTTCTGAAATCTTCAAGATCCTTGAAAAATCTTTGAAATTTTTTGGAATCTTCCAAATCTGTGTGAAATTTTTTTAATCTTTTGGAAATATTTAAAAACTTTGCGAAGTTTTTTAAATCCTCATATTTTAAAATCCTTGAAGTCTTTTAGAATCTTTGAAATCTTTTCAAAATTTTTTTAACCATTATATAATCATTAAAATCTTTGTGAAATATTTTTAAAAATTGTTAACTCTTTTGCAATTTATTGAAATCTTTCTGAAGTCTTTAAAATCTTTGAAATCTTCTAAAATCTCTGAAATCTTTTGGAATCTGTGAAATCTTTATGAAATGTTTCAAATCGTTGTGAAGTCTTTTGAAATTTTTTTGAATCTTTGAAATCTTTGAAGTCTGCGAAATCTTTGAAATCATCAGAATCTTTGCAAAATCTTTCAAATCTTTACATTTTGAAATCTTTGAAATCTTTGTGAGATTTTTTCAATTATCTGAAATCTTTGAAATCTTCTTGAAAATTTTGAGATCTTGAAATGTTCCTGAAATCTATAAAATCTTTGCGAATTCTTCTAAATCTCCATATGTATTTTGAAAGTTTTGAAATCTTTTGGAATCTTTTTTTTTATATTTAAAAGTTTGTTAACTTCTTTGAAATTTTTCTGAAATCTTTAAAGTCCTTGCGAAATCTTTTGGAATCTTTGAAAGCTTTGTGAGACTTTTTAAGTCTGTGAAATTTTTCAACTTCTGAAATCTTTGGAAATTTTTAAAATCTTTATATGATCATTAAAATCTTTGTGAAATATTTAAAAACTTTGTGAACTCTTTTGAAATCTTTGAAATGTTTCTGAAATCTGTAAGATCTTTGCAAAATTTTTGAAATCTTCATATTTTGAAATCTTTGAAGTCTTTTAGAATTTTTGAAATGTTTGTGAAATTCTTGTGAAATATTTTGAAATCTTTGTGAAATATTAAAAAAATTGTCAACACTTTTGAAATCTGTTGAAATCTTTCTGAAAACTTGAAAATCTTTGAAATCTTTTGGAATCTGTGAAATATGTGTGAAATTTGTTTAATCTTCTAAAGTCTTTTAAATCTTTCTGAAATTTATTAAAATCGTTGCGAAATTATTGAAATCTTCATATTTTGAAATTTTCTGGAATCTTTGAAATCTTTGTGAAATTTTTTTAATCATTATCTAGTCATTAAAATCTTTGTGAAATATTTTTAAAAAATTATTAACTCTTTTGAAATCTATTGAAATCTTGAAAATCTTTGCGAAATCTTTGAAATCTTCTGAATTATTTGTAAATTTTTTTTAATTGTTATGAGGTCTTTTGATATTTTTGAGCATTTGAATAAAAAAATTATAAATTATAAATTTGTTTAGCTTCAATCTTGAAACTTTAAAATTCAAAAGATTTTCACTTTGAGTTCTTTAATTTGCAGTTCAGTTTTGATTATTTCAAATTAAAATATTTCCAACTTTGAGAGTTCGAATTTTTTAATATTAATAATAATATAAATGACCGTGAATTTTTTTCCTCGATTAAAACGGCCACCCTACATTTTATTTCAGACGCATTAAATTCTGGCTTGAAGGCCATGTAATTATTATTGCACTCCTACTTTACCGGCATTTTTTCGCCACAACTCACGTCCACATGAATTGAGATATCGAGTTGAAAATTTGGGAAATTAAATAACAGGCGTAAAGGATCGTTTGCATGGTTTTAAACTTATGAAACTACAAAAAATATAATTTTGGAAAATTTGTTTTGTATTTCCAGAAATTTAGGACCATACACAGGTTTCTTAATGCATTTCATTTAATTTCCCAAATTTTCAACTCGATGTCTCAGTTCGTGTGGATGTGAGTTGTTGCAAAAAAACTGACGGTAAGGTAGGAACCGAGTATTACATGGTCTTAAAACTAATTATTTTTAAATTTATCATTCCATTTTTTATCAAGGTAAATCCTCGACCGAGGAATATTTCTTACATCGAAGCTGCGAGTATTCCCTACGCAGGATTAACTGCTTGGTCAGCTCTCTGGTTATCCGGAGGTTTGTATTACAAAACGGCAGTCGCGACAAGAAGGAACAAAAGAGTTTTGGTCCTCGGCGGTCCCGGAGGTGTCGGAACTTTGGCAATTCAAATGCTAAAAGCCTGGAATATGCACGTTAGTATGAAAAGAAATATTTAAAAGATCCGAATTACGGACTTTTCTCATTTTTCTGTACCATCGGACGACGAAATCGTCGTTAAAATTTCCGAATGCTAAATTTTCAATTTTGAAGTTTACAATTTCTAAATTGTGAATTTTATTTTAATAAATAAATTAAAGGATCCCGTACAAAATACATGGTAAAGTGGCTTTCGGTAGATTTTAGTGATACTCATTTATTTTGTGGTTTATGAAACTAGAAAAAATTTCCCAAAAGGACTTGGATTAATTATCACTAGTTTTTTTTTTTGTTCGGCGTCTTTTTTAATTTGTAACTGAAGTCGTTGCATTTTGAAACGTATTTAATCAGCATTTGACTTATAAATTATTAATTTAAAATTATTTAATTAAAATAATTTATTTTTAAAGGATTCCAGTATAAAAAACGTTTTAATTTCACAATTGTAATTTAAAAAGTGGTTAATTTTAAACGAAGTTTAAAATCGTTAAATTTTGTATATTTTCAGTTAAAAATGATACAATTTTGTAAGTTTTTTGGAATAGTTAAATGTTGAATGTTTGCTATTGAAAATTCTTCAAATTTTATTGAGTTTAGAGGGCACAAATTTTTATTTGTTTTTTCTGAATTGCAAGCGGCACACTTTTTTATTTTTAACATTATTATTGAGTTTGACGGGAGAAAACTTTGTTTTTTAATTTTGTTTCTGAATTAAAACAAGGAATTTTTATTTTTTCAATTTTTTTATTGAGAGAGGGACAGTTTTTTATTTTTAATATTCATACTAAGTTGGAAGGGAGAAAATTGTGGCTTTCAGTTTTTTTTGCATTAAAAGAGGGACATTTTTTATTTTTAACATTTTCCTCAAGTTGAAAGGGGGTAACTTTTTATTTTCACGTTTCTTACTAAATTGGAAGAGCAACTTTTTTATTTTTAACATTTTTACTAAGTCTTTACGAAATCTTTTACTTTTAACATTCTTATTAAGCTGGAATGGAGGAAATTTTAATTTTTTATTTTTTTCTGAAATGGAAGTAAAAATGTTTTACTTCTAACCTTTTTATGGAGTTGGAAGGGAGGGAATTTTGGTTTTTAATTTGTGTATTTTCAACATTCTTAAAAACAATTTTTTAATTTAAATGGCAGGTAAATATTTTTTTAAACCTGGAATTTTTTTCTTGCATTTGAACAGCCACCCTGAATTAGTAAAATCGCCCTAGGCTATAAGCATACATAATTAGTGACCAGTAGACATTTTATTATATATACTTTTTTTAATCAGGTAATAACGACTTGCAGCAGCGACGCTGTGAATGTTTTGGAAAAAATAGGAGCTGATGTTGTCATAGATTACAAAGATGATCGTGCTGACGAGAAACTAATTTGCGAAGGACCGTAAGTCATAAAATAATTAAGTGATTCGGAAAAAAAGATTAATTCTGTAAAATCCTGAAATAATTTTCTAGGTACGACATAATTCTCGATTGTGCCAATCAAGGGCCGGATGTCATAAAAGCGAAAGGATATCCACATTATACTTACATAACTCTGAATTCCCCTCTACTAAAAAATATCGACGATCGTGGATTTATTTCTGGAACAGTAAAAAATGTTGGGGATTTCGTCAAATATAATTTTCCATCAAAGGAAAATAAGGGATTGGTTAAGTGGGGATTTTTCGCACCCTCGAAAACTGGACTCAATGCGCTTCAGAAATTCGTTGAAAATGGACAGGTGGATATTGAAATTTTTTAATTTAGTACAAAGTAGAGTATTTTTAAAAATTCTCAATTTTCAGCTCGTTTCGGTCGTGAAGAAGGTTTACCCCTTCCAGGAATTACCACGAGCTTATGAAAGAATCGCCCAGGGACATCTGCGTGGAAAACTAGTCGTTGACATGAATTAAGCACTAAATTATATTTAAATAAGGCTTTGTACAAAGTATCGTTAATTTTTACACCTAAAATTAAAGTTTAACAAATTGTCTTGACATATTTTAAGCCCTCTTTTCTCTTAAGCTCCTTGACATTTCTAGAGTAAAGTTCTCATTTCCGAAACCAATTTTCTCCCGAATGTCAAACAAATTCGGAGTTGCGATCTCCGCTGCTTTCTCGGTCCCTTCTTTTAAAACTTGCTCCAAGTATTGTTTCTCGGAAATTAATTGCAGTATTCGCTCTCGAATTGGATTAAACTTTTCGATTACGACATCTGCGAGCACGAGCTTGTATCTGAAATTCAATTTTTTTTTAGAATTTCAGGCCTTGGCTCGTGCGATTTTCTCGACTTTTTTCCTCGTTTTTCTCACAAGAACATTCCAAATTTGATTAAAAATTGAATAGTTTGCAATTGAAAGCGTTTAGAATTGAATAGATAAATGTCAGGCGTTTGAGGTTAAATTATATTTAAATGAAAGCTTGAAAGCGTTCAAAATTGAATAATTTATTTTATTTTTTTTTTAATACTAATAATAAATTTAATGATAATTTCGTGTTTCAGTAAAAAAATTTCAAATTAGAAGTTGCAAAAAGATGCATATGAAAAAAGATTCAAAGAAAAATTGTTCTTCTAGAAGAGTTCCATAAAAAGTTCCTTTTCTACTTTCTGATATTTTGGATGGCGAGCGAAAACGGATTTCAAAATTCCCTAACTTTTCCCTGACATTTCTCTGACCGATTTTTCAACATATAAATTTTTTTTTCAAATTTTGATTTTCAGAAAATCTGTCGCTATTTTGTTAATTTTCAAGTTTTTAATATTTATTCGCAATTTTCGATTTTTGCATTTTTCATTTATACCTGAAATTGTTGAATTTTGAAAAGTATAAATCATAATTTGACAATTGTTGATTTTTAATGATTTAAATTAAAATAATTCAACTTTAAAGGATTCCAGTATCAAAAAGGTTTTAATTTCACAATTCTAATTTAAAAAGTGTTCAATTTTAAACGAAGTTCAAGGTTCTTCTAATTTAAAAAAAGGTAATTTTGAACATTTTTTGGAATTGTTGAATTATGAAGGTTTGCTATTGAAAATACTTCAATTTTTATTGAGTTGGAAGGGAGGAAATTTGGGGTTTTAATTTTTGTTCTGGATTGAAAGAGCAAAATTTTATATTTTATTTTTATTGATATTTTAATTGAGTTGACAGGAACAAATCCTGTATTTGTAACATTCATATTGAGATGGGAGGGAGGTAATTTTGATTTTCAATTTTTTCCTGAATTCGAAGTGGAAATTTTTTAACTTATAACATTTTTATTACATCTCATCTCACTAGCAACGTTTTTTCAAAATTACAGTAATATTCAACTGTTTTCATTCGAATGATCTTTGTTTCAATCGAGTGTTAGTGCAATCGAATACCTACCGAAGTTTTTATAGAACTTTTCTGAAGAAAAAATTTTTGCAACTTTTTTCCGTATCTTGCATATTTAAAAAAAAATTATTTCAGAAAAACGATCGGCATTTCGTTAATTTTCAACTTTTTAATATTTTTTCGCGGATTTAAAAACAAAGAAGCACCTTCCGTCAGGATGAAGAAGAAATAGAGAATTGTCTTCATTATTTTCAACAGCAAAAAATGTTGAAAAAACATTTGGCCTGGCAATTTTGAGAAACTTGTGATTCAAAATAGAAAAATAAATACCTTCCAGTATCAATTCCTTGGGCTTCTTCACAAATTTTCTCCGGTGATTTCGCAGTGAGTAGGGAATGAATATTTATCAAATTTGAAACTCCTGGCCTTTTGTCCGGATCGTAAGTAACTTCGGACGTAAAATCTGTCACTGCTTTTTTCACTTTATTCAACAAAACTTTTGGCTCGTCGATTAAGTCCAGTCTGCTTTTAGAATCCGGACAAGATTTTGACATTTTAATACTGGGATCACGTAGAGATTTTATTCGTTTCGCATCCTCTAAAGATAATAAAATAAAACAAATTAATTCGTGGAAAAATATAATTTTCGAAATCACTTACTGCTGATGATAGTTTGTGGAACTGGAAAAGTTTCCCCAAAAGTGTTATTAAATTTCCTGGCTAAATCCTGACACAATTCTAAATGCTGGACTTGATCTTCTCCAACCGGCACGTGTGTTGCTCTAAAATTATAAACATAAAATTTAATAATATAAAAAAATAGTTTCAGAAATGATTCCTAATTCTTTTGCTTACTTATAAACTAAAATATCAGCGGCCTGCAAAACAGGGTAAATAAATAAAGAGAGAGGAATATCTTTGACTGTCGCACTTTTTTCTTTATATTGAGGCAAACGAGCAAGTCTCGGCATTGTTGTGATTGATCCAAGAATCCAACATAATTCTGCATGCATTGGAACCGTGGATTGTTGAAATAATATACTTTTTTCAGGGTCAACACCACAAGCCAATAGAGTTGCAACCATTGAAAAAATACTTTTCTTCAGTTCCTTCGGATCCTAAAATCTCGAAAATAATTTTTCTTTGAGTAATTAAATATAAATTAAATATAAAGGGGATTTAAAATTTCACTGACTGTAGATAAAGTAAGAAATGAATAAAAATATTTTTTTACTTGTGGTAAAGTAATCGAGTGCATGTCGACAATACTCCAAATTACATCTTCTCCTGAATTTTGTAAATCGACCCAATTTTGAATCGCTCCTAAATAGTTGCCCAAATGCACATTTCCTGTTGGTTGAATCCCAGAAAATATTCTCTTGGTGTAAACAATTTTTTGGTCCTAAAATAAACTATTTTTAAATTCCAGAAATGTCATAAAATTAATATAAATAATCTAATTAAATAGTGTTCAGTTCAAACGAAGTTTAGGATGTTTCCAATTCAAAATTATGTAATTTGAAACGTTTTATGGAATAGTTGAATTTTGAAAGTTTACTATTGACAACCATTTAATTTTTATTGAGTTGAAGGGAAGAAAATTTTTGTTTTTAATTTTTTTCTGAACTGAAAAAGGGAATTTTTTATTATTAACACATTTATTGAGTTAAAAGGGAGGAAATTTTGATTTTTGTATTTTTTCTGAATTGGAAGTGAGACATTTTTTACTTTTAACATTTTTATCGAGTTGGAAGAAAAGAGATTTTGGTGTTTATTTCTTTTTTCTAAATTTGAAGAGGGAATTCTTTATTTTTAACACTTTCATTGAGTTAGAAGGGATGAAATTTTGGTTTTTATTATTTTTTTTTTTCAATTGGAAGTGATAAATTTTTTACTTAGAAAACACTTTTATCGAGCTGGGAGTAAATTTTGGTTTTCTAATTTTTTTTCTACATTGGAAGAGGGCTTTTTTAAATTTTTAACACTTTTATTGAGTTGGAAAGGGGGAAATTTTGATTTATATTTTCTTTCTGAATTGGAAGTGGGAAAATTTTTACTTTCAAAACATTTTTATTGAGACAAAAGGGAGGAAATATTGGTTGTTAATTCTTTTCTGAACTGCAAGAGGGACTTTTTTAAACACTTTCATTGAGCTAGAAGGGAGGAAATTTTGGTTTTCATTCTTTTTTTTCTGAAATGCAAGTGGGAAATTTTTTACATTTAACATTTTATGAGTTGGAAGGGAGGAAGTTTTGGCTTTTAATTTTTTTCTGCATTGGAGGGAATTTTTTATTGTTAACACTTTCGTTTAGTTGAAAGGGGGGAAAATTTGATTGATAGTTGAATCGCAGAAAATATTCTCTTGGGGTAAGAAATTTTTTGGTCCTAAAAGAAACTATTATTAAATTCCAGGAATTTTATAAAATTATTTGATTTTCTACATGTTTAGTTATGCAATGAATTTATATTTTATACGTAAATAAAATTTATTTAGGCATTTTATTTAAAACACAGGTTTACAATTTAAAATAAATTGTATTTATTAGATCTATTTTGCTAATAAATCTACTTTTTCTACAAAATATTTTTTTCGGTTAAAACAAACTTTTATTTGAATTTCAAAAAACTTGAGTTTACACATTTATCGATAAATTCCAATAATATAAAATTATTATATCAAGAGAAATAAAATTGTTCTTTAATTTAAATTTAGAGCACATTTAAATAATGAAAGTAATATTAAAATCTACTATATATAAATAAAATTTCATAATCATAAAATTTTTCTGTTAAAAATACAAAAGAAATGTTTAAAAATATTAAAAATACGCAATGTTGCAAAACCTAACCTGAAAAAATAAACTTCATACCTTGCTATACTTTCTCCTTCCTATCTCCTTAAACGAATTTCCAATTTTTAACCTTTTTTGAAAACAGGCACTGTTTATGATTTTTTTAAACATGATTTAAACTACGTATTATGCTTAAAGATTGACAATTTTCTTAAAAAAGACTAGATTTTGATGTTACCTTACGACACACATTCGCACTGCGGTGCTCTGCGCCTGCGGCCATTTTATATTTTTCCAGATTCATATTTCGCATGCTAGTTTATGAATTTTTCTAGGGGAATAATTTTAATAATAAATAAAACGACAGAATATTATGGATGAAAAATCAGTTAGAAATCATTTTTTGCTAAATTTTCGATTAGTTAGAATGAATTTCAATATTTTAGAGACCTGCTTTTGACTCACATAATTTAATTTTAAATTTTTGTTTAAACTCAAAACCATAAATTTTAATCACAATTTAAAACAAATTCATTAATATTCATGGACAGAGATTATCATTTTGCATAAGAATATATTTTTTGAAATTGAATTGGAGTGTAAGTGAATTTAATTTAATCTAATGTAAAACGAAAGTAATTGTATAAAGAAAATTTGAATTTTACTTGGGAATTTGATTCATTTTTATAAAATAAACTTCCGCATACTTTGAAGGTCAATAAACCATACCTATATTGTGTAAACAGAAAAACAGTTCATTCGAAGATACAAATTACTTGGAATTATCTAAGTAACTCAAAAATCTGATTCTAAAATTATGGCAGAAAAAAGTGATTTATTATTGAATCAAGCATTAGTTTTTGGTGAAGAAGAACAGAACAATTTCATTCAAAATGATCCTGAGAACACGAATCTAGAAAGTAAACAAAATTACGTGTGAGTATTTTTAATTTAATTGACTTCGTTTTTTATCAATTTTATTATTTTAACATTATATCATATAATTTAGTAAATTTAATAATTGACAAGAATAAATAATAATTCATTCATTCATTATTACTATATTTATTTCCTATAAATTGCATTACTATTAAATATATTTTATTATATTTATTATCGTTGATATTTTAAAAATAGAATGAACTAATTTAAACAAATTAAATATCAACAGAGGTCAAGTTGCAGATTTATTTTCTGGACTAAAATTATCCATGAATGAATTAAAGAAATCGAAGGAAGAGGAAATGGAAATGTATCCAATGACTACAAAGTCGACTGTATCTGGATCGAGAAAAAATCAATTTTTGTTTGCAGGAAAAATAATATCTGTTCTTCCGGTAATTTATTATATTATATTTTATCATATTTCAATTAATTATATTATTTATTTACTTTACAAAATTTGGTTTATTTAATATTTCATTCAATCCAGGGTGGCCGCTGGACCGAGAAATCGGAAAATGACCGGGAATTTTCTGAAACCTGGAAATGACAGTGATTTTATTTTTTGATTGGGAATTTCACAAATTTTTAGAAGAAAAATCTATCCAATCACTTGAAATATTACAAATTTCATATCACTTGATATAATGCAACTTAAAATGAGTTCTATTTTAACATTTTTCAAATGTTACGTTCAATTGTTAACTTTTTCAATTATGAAATCACTCAGTTTACAGTGCGTAATTAAAAAATCTTTTACATTAAAAATTTTCTATTTTAGGTCTTCATTTTTAAACATACATTTTCAATTAAAAGAATTTTAAAATACAGTTTTGAAGACTTAAACAATTAACAATTAAAAGCGTTTTTAGTGGAAAATTTTTGAAAAAAAAACGTTTTTGAATTGGTCATTTGTAAATATAAATATTAACGGTTTTACAAGATGATTCTGAATCTCTTCAAAATGAAATAATTTACAGGTTTTGACGATAAAAATTGAACTTTTTCAATTCGAAAGCCTTAGTAGTTAAAAAAATGTAAACGTCCGATTGAAACTTCATGAACTATTTTCATTTTTCAAATAATTTCAGATTAACATATTCATAATTAAACGCTTTTATTTCAAATCTTATTGGAATATTTTTACAATCTACAAATATTCCATTTTTAACCCTATCAATTTGAAAATTTTTAATTAAAAAAAGATAAATTTTTTGAATATATAGCAATATTTTAGTGTACATTTAAAATGAGCAATTATAAATCAAATATTCAACAATAAACAATTTATATATGATTTGTTCTAAATAGAACGCCTTGAATCGTTAAAATTTCAGAGTGCTGAATTTATTTGAAGCGACTTAAACTGAAAATAATTTAACTTCTAATTTGAAAAGTGTTTAGTTAAAAGAAAATTGAATCATTCAATTTTCAATGTTTCTAATTTAAAATTGCTTGAGGTGATGCAATTTTAAATATTTACAAATGTATTGATTTATTTTTCATTTTAGAGCACTGAAAATGATAGCAGCGAGGATTTATATTTTTTAACCAGAAATCTTTAAGCTGTTCAATTTATAAAAGTTTAAAATTTTGCAGTCTAACGGCATTTAATTTAAAATTGTTCAAGTGAAATATTTTTAAATCTTTCGGATTCTTGGAAGTCTTTGGTTGAAAATCTTTAAAATCTTTGCGAAATCTCTGAAATCTTCTGAAATATTTTGAAATCTTTGTGAAATTTTTAAAATCTTTGTGCAATATTTAAAAACTTCATTAACTCTTTTGTAATCTTTGAAACCCTTCTGAAATCTTTAAAATTCTTGCAGTGTAAATGAAATCTTTTGGAAGCTTTGAGATATTTGTGCGATTTCTAAAATCTTTATGTAATCATTAAAATCTTTGTGAAATATTCAAAAACTTTATTAACTGTTTTTAAATCTCTGAAATGTTTTTAAAATCTTTGTGAAATATTAAAAATTTTTGTTAACTCTTCCAAAATCTACTGAAGTCTTTAAACCATTGCAAAATCTATGAAATCTTTGTGAAATTTTTTGAAATCTTTGAAATTTCTTGAAATCTGTTGGAATCTTTGTGAAATCTTTGAAATCTTTAAATTGTTCAATTGAAAAGTGTTGAAAGCTTCTATTTTATACGTCTAAAGTATAGAGCATTTGAATAAAAAATTTCTAAATTAAACATTTTTTCAGCTTCAATTTTGAAACTTTAAAATTCAAAAGAGTTGCACTTTAAGTGCTTTAATTTGCAGTTCAGTTTTGATTACTTCAAATAAAAACACTTTCAGCTTAAAGAGTTCGAATTCTTTAATTTCAATGACCATGAAAAATTTTTGCGAACTGGGAAAAAACCGAGAATATTTTTCCTCGATTAAAACGGCCATCCTGCAATCTTTCGAATTTAGTTGAATTCAGTTTCTAGTTTCTTCGAATAAGACTCATTATTTTTTTTTTTTAATTTTTAACAAAGTTCTCAATTATTTCAGAATTTGTCGACTGTTTTGGTATATCCGGCACCAATGCAAAATTCATTATTGGACGTAGGTACCAATTTATTTATTCAACATTCAAAACCCGATAACGATACCAGAAATTGCCTTTTTTTTGGAAAACTGGAAGAAGTTTTTGGAAACGTAGAAAGTCCTTTATACGCAGTGCGTTTATCTCCTGAAAATAATTTTCCAAAAGTGGAAGATAAAGTTTTTTATTCATCGAGTGACCCCAGCACTTCTATGTTTCACTTCTGAATTTGGAAATAACGGTAAATCCGAAGTAATCTATCATCATTAATGATTAATTTCATTAATCATAAATTATATAAAAAATTTATATCGACCGTATGTTTAATACACATTTCTCTAAAAGGAATTTTGTACAAAATCTGAAATATATAAAAAAAACTAATCATTATAAAAATGATTTTTCCTATCATTTAAATTTCCCGCTTTTTACAAATGTGCTTCGAGTAGCGAAGTCAAGAAATAAATTTGACTACGTGGTCCAGTCCAGATGACGCTCAAAAATCAATGTTGTTCTTCTTTATTTATAATGTGTCCCCTAAGGGTTTACATGACCTCCATTTCTTACAATACTTCCGCATACATATTTTATTATAGCTTATCCTTACTATTCATAGTTATTTACAACTATTTACATAAACTCTTATATCTAGGTCTTTATTTATATTTTTTTTTCGAAAGCGCAATTTGGGACATGTCAGCGAATGAGTGAGCAAGCGATCGAAAGCGAGGGTGCAAGCGAGAAAGAGAAAGAGAGAGAGAAAGAGAGAGAGCAAAAACGCAACCGCATCTTAATCTACTTACTCGTATGCTATTATATAACATTCACTTACAAATCCTTATGCTTCTAGTCTGAGCGACTTCCGTTTCTTTTTTCTTTCTCTTCTTTCGTTCCTCCATTCACTTCTCTAGCCTTCTCCAGCTCCGTCATCCACTCTTCCCCCAAACCGGCCTCCCCTAAAATCTTTACCACATTCTCTTGCCAGCTCCCTTTATCTTCTATTCCTCTCCTACGTCCTTCCCATACATGCTGCCATGTTTCCTCTTCCCCTTCACAGATTCTGCACTTTCTTTTCTCTTTCTTTTCCAAACACATCCCTTCTCTTACCTCGTTTCCCAACTCAAATCTTGCTATTCTTGTCCATCTTCTCCCTTCCTATCCTTTTTCCAAATACTTTGGTACTCCTTCCTTTTCTATCATCTTAAACCATTTATTATACTTCGATTCCTCAATCTTCCTATTAATTGTCTTTCCCTCTCCCCTTTTCACAATTCTTCATAGTTTACTCCAGTTCTGTCTTCTGTATCTCTAGCATTAAAGAACTCCCTCCTTTCTTCTTCCCATCTCGTTAATTCTATCGCCCTCCCTCTCTTTTTCTCTACCTCTATCAAACACCTCCACGCTAGCTCTTCTCCTTTTTCCTCCCTTAGCTTCGTCTCAAATTTCCATGCCCTATCTCCCGCTCCGATACTTAATTTATCCCTTCGCGCTTCTTCCCTCACCATATATCCCGGCATCCTCCAGTCTACACCCAACGTCCACCTTATATACTTTTCTTGTGAACTCTCAATCACTTTTCTTTCTTTCCATTCCCGTATCTCTGCTCCATAACCTAATACCGGCTACACCAGCGTATCAAATAGCCACATTCACCTTCTCCAACTTTTTTTAAACCTTGTCTTTCCTCTTCTCCATATCTGTTTCATTACCCCTGCTGCTCCTATTATCATTCGCCTTATATGAGCTCTATGATCTCCATTTGTTTGCGAAGTGTATGCCAGGTATTTAAACTCTTTTACTCCTTCAAGCTTCATCCCCTTTCATCTCCCCGTCCATTTTTTTCTTTCTTCCCCCTTCTCCTCAAAACCTCATTATCTTTGTCTTTTCTACATTTGAATTTAACTTTTTCCCATCTAAGTATTTCTCGAATCCTGTAATCAAGCCCGCCATCCCTTCTTCATCCTCTGCCATCATTGCCCCTTTCTCTCTTTTAGTCCTCCTATTCACTGGATAGTTCAGAACATATATATTTTCCATCACCCCTATACCTTTTCTAAACCCTGTCTGATTCGGTGCCTCTATCTTTTCTCCTCAAATTCTTCCTTTAACCTCTCTGATAAAACATTCACATATACTTTATACAATGTTGGCATTAGTGTCACTCCTCTATAATCTTTAACCTCCTCTCCTTT
>JAUMHM010000001.1:2647316-2661184 GCA_032362435.1 Melikaiella ostensackeni | reverse complement strand
CAAATCTAATACCTTCATTGATGAGAATGTAAAAAGATTAAAGTTTAACAAAAATAGTTACACTTTAAACCAAAATGTTGAATATTCAAGCTAAGAAGACAAATTCTTAAGAATACAGTTGAATTTTCAATCCAAAAGGACGTATTTTCTATCCAAAAATACGAATGTTCAAGAAAACAGTTAAATTTTCGACCAAAAAAGATGAATTAAAAAAAATTCGCAACAAAATAGTTGAATTTTCAACTAAAATGATGAATCTTCAAGAAAAAATGAATTTTTAACTAAGAAGTTCAATTTTTAACCAAGTGGTTGAATTTCCAATCAAGAAAGATTAATTCTCAACGAAAAAATATAATAGTTTTAATATTTCAACAACAACAAAATTTAATTTCAAATCAGAAATAGTCTAATGTGAAAAAAAAGATGAGTCCTCAACGAAAAATATTATAGTCAATGTTTCAACCAAAAAATAGTTTAATTTTAAATCAAAAACAATTGAATCCTCAAACAAAACAGATTATTTTTTAACCAAACAGGCGAATTCTTTAGACAACAGTTGAATTTTCTATCCGAAAATATGAATTTCAACCAAATAGTTGAATTTTCTACCAAAATGATAGAATTTTCAACCCGGAAATATGAATTTTGAATGAAAAAGTTCATTTTCACCAAAAGAAAAACGAATTTTCAACAAAATAGTTGAATTTTCAACCAAAGAGAGGGATCTTCAACTAATAAAATGAATTTTAACAAAAAAGTTCAGCTTTCAACCAACTAGTTGAATTTCCAATCAAGAAGATTAATTGTCTAGCGAAAAAGATGAATTTACAACACAATACATGAATTTTCAAACAGATAGTTGAATTTTCATCTAAAATCGATCAATTTTCAACTAAAAATGGAAAAGATAAATTTTCAGTTAAAAAATTAATTTTCAAACAACAAAAAAAACTTTCAACAAAATAGTTGAATCTTCAACCAACGAAATGAATGTTTAACAAAGTAGTTTAACTTTCAACCAAGTAGTGGAATTTTCAACCAAAAAAGAGAAATTCACATTGAAAAATATAATAGTTGAATTTTCAAATAAAAACGAACAGTTCTCAACCAAAAATGAAATAGTAAAATTTTCAGTTAAAATAATTAATTTTCGACCAAAAAAAGAACGAAATATCAATAAAATAGTTAAATCTTATAAGCCATTAAAATGAATTTTTACCAAAGTAGTTTAACTTTCAACCAAGTAGTTGAATTTTCAATGAAAAATAGTTGGATTTTCTTATTGGGTTCGGAAGTCATCTGGTTTGATTAAAAATTCTACTGTTTGGTTGAAAATTTAATTACTTTGTTGAAAATGCAAACTATTTTGTTAAAAAGTGATATTTTTGGTCAAAAATTCAACTGCTTGGTTGAAAGTTGAACTACTTTGTTAAAAATTCATCTTTTTGGTAAAAAATTTAACTATTCTATTTGGTTATGAGACCATCTTTTTTTATTGAAGTTCTACTACTTTATTGAAGTTTTAACTGCTTTGTTGAAAATTCTTTTTTTTCAAGATTCACATTTTTGGTTGAAAATTTAATTATTTAGTTGTAAATAAACTTTTTTGCTGAAAATCCATATTTTCTGGTTGAAAATTCAACTGTTTTGTAGACAATTCGTCTTTTTATCTAGAAAATTCAACAGTTTGGTGGAAAATTAAACTATTCGGTTGAAAATTAACTTTTATGTTGAAAACTCAAATTTTTGGTAGAAAATTAAATTGTTCTGGTATAAAATTCAAATATTCGGTTAAGAATTAAACTATTTTTCTTTTTTTTTTTTTTGAAAATTTAACTCTGGTGGAAAATCAACTTTTTTGTTGAAAAATCATATTTTTGGGTTGAAAATTGGATTGTTTTGTAGAAAATGCATCTTTTTGGCTTGAAGGGTAAACATTTTTGGAGAGAATTAAACTATTTGGTTTAAAATTAACATTTTAGTTTCGTTAAAAATTTCAGTGATCAGAAATTTCGTATTTTGAAACCTTCAAAGTGAAAGTTTCCAAATGAAACTTACAACAGCAGGTTGATACTTAAACCAAAATACAGTTTACATTCTTAGGATACCCAGTAGGTACCCCTTTCAGAGAGGACAGTGAGGATTTCATTCGTGAAACAAAATCATTTTTTACTTCGAGTTCATATCTGCGTTATTAGTTGTTTTATGCCTGTTCATTTCACTATGGCCATAAACCTAGTAAGAACGTAGATCTAAAATCAATGTGAAAAAGAATATTTTGTTTGAGGAATAAAATACGCAATGAGAAGGCACCCTGAGGATTCAAACCACTTAATTTTTTCTGTAATATTTAATATATAATTTCAAAAAATGTAAATATAAAATTAATAAAAATAAATATAAACATAAATTTCAGGGATCACTTTCAGTCCCCTGTTCCCCTTCTTTTACGTATTTTTTTAAAATCACCTATAATCCTTATATTTGAGAATTTTGACCATTTTTTCTCCTTATTTTGAAGCTGCGATTAATTTTTTAAATAAAAACCTACAATATTCAACAAGGCACATCACAATCTATTCTTGTGCAACTATATGAGCAATTCGCATCTTTAAAAAAATAGAAAATTTAGAGGAAATTAATTTTGAAACTATTAAAATTTAAAGACCTTTACTAAATAATTCGTTAAACTCGCAAACTGAGAAAGATTTAAAAGCTTCTAAATTTATAAGCCTTTAAATTTAAAAACTTTCAATTTAGAATGAAGTTTAATAATATTTAAGGATACCTTAAGTAATATTTCTTTGCCAAAGACTGAAAAACTACCAAATTTGAAACTCTTTGATTCAACTACCTTATTTGAAAAATTTATAACTCAACAATTAAAACATTGAAAAACGAAATCTAGAACCCATCAAATAATCCAAAAGCTTTCAAATTCCAAAGGCTGCAGTTAAAAATTTACAAATTTAAAGCTTTTTAATTCATGGAAAAAATTTAGAAACTCTTAAATTAAACATTTTGAATTTGAAAGAATTCGCATCTTAAAGAAAAATAGAAAATTTAGAGGGAATTCAAGTTGAAACCGTTCAAAATTAAAAATTCCTTACCAAATAATTCTTTAAACTCCTAATTTGAGAAAGATTATTAAAGCTTCTGAATTTAAATGAATTTTCTTAAAATTAAAAAATTTGCAAGTTGAATAACTATCAAATTTGAAAGCCTTTGCGATTCAACTATGTACCTTCAAATTTGAAATATTTCTAAATAAACAGTTTGAAAATTGAAAAACGAAATTTAGAACCCATCAAATAATTCAAAAGCTTCAGATTCTAAAGGCTCCAGTTGGAAAAAATACGGATTTGAAGCTCTTTAATTAATAAAAAAAATGTCTAAACTAGAAATGTAGAACTTAAAAATTTGAAAGGATGAGCATTGAGCGTGCATGATTTTTGGCAAAAAAATTTTAAAACACAAAATTACAAATGAAGGGTGGTAGTACAGAACTAGATAACGAACATAATTATCGAAAGTGGGTTGATTGCGCAAAAAAATGTTAGAAAATCAAATACACATTGTGGTAAAAGGATTTTTTCAAAATATCATTTTTTTATGCAATAATTAAAGACAAAAATTTTAATAAAATTTGAGTTAAAATTTAATGGATTAATAATTTTTTTCAACCTTTCAGCATTGATATTTCTTGAAATTATCATTTATTAAAAAAGAATATTTTCTTATTTTTTCAGATTTTTTTGCAAAAAATTTATGTCATACTGTGATATCGCGATCTTCAATTTTGATTTGATTTTTTGGTTCTCGATCGATTTTCTGGGAATTGGATAGCTTTTTTACGTTAAAGTTTGTTTATCCGTATTCAGAAACTCAATATGTCGGGAGGATGTTTTTATTTTTTAACTTTTCTTTAATACTTTTTAAATTTTCGAAAAATAGTTGATACGAAGCATCCAGTGATACATTCTCTCTTCCAATCAAAAAATATAAAAATGAAAAGAAAATAAAATCCCTCTTTTTCGAAGAAAAATCCCCCTATTTTCCCTACAATTGAACTGCTGAACCATTGTGATTCCTAAAATTTTTATGTAATATTTGAAATATTTCAAAATAAATAAACCAGTCAATAAATATGTACTCGAAATTTAACTTCAGATCTGTGCGAACGTTTCATATCAAGATCACAACGTTTCTCGAGCAAAAAGGGGAGAATCTCTCGGATTTACAAAAGGGTTTCGCGGATGTACAGTTTGGCTAACAGGACTTTCGGGAGCCGGAAAAACTTCTATAGCTTTCCAAGTCGAAGCTTATCTTGTAAATCGAGGAATTGCGGCTTATGGCCTCGATGGAGACAATATAAGAAAAGGATTAAATAAAAATCTCGGATTCAGCGAGGAAGATAGAACAGAAAATATCCGAAGAGTAGCAGAAGTCGCTAAACTTTTTGCAGACAGTGGACACATTTGTATTTGCAGTTTTGTCTCTCCTTTTGAAAAAGACCGAATAATGGCGAGGGAAATTCACGAGGAGGCTGAACTTCCTTTTTTTGAAGTTTTTATTGACACTCCTCTCAACGTTTGCGAAGCGAGAGACACAAAAGGACTTTATAAAAGAGCAAGATTAGGTAATATTTTCATTGATTAATTTGAAACTATCTAGATCTTCAAATTCAGAAACAAACTATTTTTTATATCGAGTTCATATCTACGTTATTAGTAGGTTTATGTCCATGTATTTCACTGGACATAAACTTATTAATAATGTAGATATGAACTCGATGTGAAAAAAAAACATTTTGTTTCAAGAATAAAATGTCCAATAAAAATGTACCGTAATCAATAATTTCGATTTCCAGGACAAATAAAAAAATTTACAGGAATTGATCAAGAGTATCAGATTCCGAAAAAATTCGATCTCAGTGTTAAGACCGAAAATCTCACGATTGAAGAATCAGCATCGACTGTGATCGATCTTCTCGAAAAGAAAAAAATAATTCCGATTCTTCCAAAGCCTTGGACGCCTATAAAGGAATTGTTTGTTCCCCAGTCAAGAATTAAATCTGCGAAAAGTGAAGCTGAAAATCTTTGCAGTCTTGAGATTTCGGAAATTGAAGTTCAGTGGCTGCAAATCTTGGCCGAAGGATGGGCTGCTCCTTTAAATGGATTCATGAAAGAGGATCAGTATCTCCAGGTAAAATAAAAACTTCAAAAATTGAAAATAACGTTCCAATTTATACATTTGTTAAAACTGAAATTGATGTTAGGTCCAGCATTTGAAAACTCTCACAGAAAATGGAGTCGAAGTGAACCAATCAGTTCCGATTGTCCTTTCAGCGTCCACAGAAGATAAAAATCGTCTCGAGGGAAAATCGTCAATTTGCTTGAGACACAATGAAAAACCTCTTGCGATTCTGAAAAGTCCAGAATTTTATTTTCACAGAAAAGAGGAAAGATGTGGATGGCAATTTGGGACGACGAATCCGGGACATCCTTATGTAAAATTAATTCAAGAATCCGGAAATTGGTTAGTTGGAGGAGAGGTTGAAGTTTTAGAAAAAATCAGGTGGAATGACGGACTTGATGATTATAGATTAACGCCGAATCAAATTAAAATGAAGTGTAAGGAGATGAACGCTGATGCGGTTTTTGCATTTCAATTGAGAAATCCCATTCATAATGGCCACGCTTTTCTAATGCAGGTAAGAAAAGAAACTTATCTTAAAATTCATATTTCGCGCCACAATTTTTAGAAACCACATTTAAACATTATCTGAGACATGAAAGGGTGCCAAATTGAAATTGAAATATTTTTCAGGATACAAGAAGAAGGCTTTTAGAAGAAAAAGGATACAAAAATCCGGTTCTACTTCTTCACCCTTTAGGAGGATGGACCAAGGATGACGATGTGCCCTTAAAAACGAGAATAGCTCAACACAAAGCAGTTCTTGATGAAGGAATTCTTGACTGGAATTCTACTTTGCTGGCCATTTTTCCCAGTCCAATGATGTACGCGGGTCCAGTCGAGGTTCGTCTTACTTAAAAAATTTCAAAGTTCCTTACATTTGAAAAATTTTAATTCTACGCCACACTTAAACATAACCTTCAAAAGAATATAAATTGACATTTGAGAAATTAAATTCAGAATGAATCAAAATTTAAATTCCTCTTTAGAGTCCAACATTTAAGTGTACCTAACTAAAAAATTCTTAGAAATTAAAAAAAAAATCATTTTTTTTTAATTTCTATAATTTTATAGAAATTAACATGATGTAAAATTAGGTTCAATGGCATGCAAAAGCCCGAATGAACGCAGGAGCAAATTTCTATATAGTAGGAAGAGATCCTGCTGGAATTCCTCATCCTGATCCGAATACTACTCCAGATGGAAATTTATATGATTCGACACATGGCGCTCGAGTTCTTTCAATGGCAAGGGGTTTAAGAACTTTGGAAATAATTCCATTCAGAGTTGCAGCTTATGATTTGAAAAATAAGAAGATGGCTTTCTTCGAACCAGAAAGGAAAGAGGATTTCGATTTTATGTCCGGCACCAAAATGAGAAGTACGATTTTTAAATAAAAATTTATTTTAGAATAAAAAAAAAAGAAACTAATTATTTTAATTTCAGATCTCGCAAAAAATAATGAAGATCCCCCCGACGGTTTCATGGCGCCAAAAGCTTGGAAAATTCTCGCAGAGTATTATAAAAATCTTAATTCATATTAGTATTAAATAAGAAGTCCAGAGAGATTTTCTTGAAGCTTATTTTTATTGTTAACTAATTTTTTATCTTCTAGACTAGATAAAATATGAATAGTTTTTAGATTTTATGACAAGCTGCAATTTGTAGAGAATTTGTTATTTTTATTATAAATTGTATATTATATATATTTTTTTTTTAATATATCAAAGGGGTGGAAATTTTTTTTTATAATTTATAGATTGAAGGGAATATTTACCAACGACCAAGTATTATTATTGTATTTTCTGTTTCGACTGCATAGGCTTTTTTAAGAAACGTTAAAAACAATGTAAATATGCGAGATGCATCAGTTTTATTTATTATAATAAATAAAAATAATTATCAAATCCTAAAGACGAAAAATCGTTTACTTTCAAGTTACCCCTCTTTCAAGTAGGAGATTGTTTACTTTTGCAATTTTCTCTCTTTCGAGTCGAGAAATTGTTTAGTTTTCTAATGTTCCCCTTTTTAAGTCGAAAAATGGTTTAATTTGTCAATTTCCCCCTTCTTAGTCAAAAATTAATTACTTTTTAAATTTTTCTTCTTTCAAATCGAAAAGTTCGGTTGAACTTTCGTGTCGGGCAATACAGGACAAGAAACTTCGACCCTTTCTTTTTTGGAATCATATCACACGCACAGGTGAATGTGTGCGTGATCCAATGCCAATGCACGCTCAAACGGCCTTGACCAATCACTGTTGCGCGTTCCACCGCGCTCCGTGATTTTGGCTTTACACTTCGTCCGCAGCCCGCCTCGCAGTGTCTGATTGGTCAATGTCGAATGTGCAGTTCAGCGACTTTCATTAGAGGCGCTAGAGTCAGTATCACTTTCAAGTGTCAACGACCAGGTTGGAAATTTGTTAAGGGATAAATAAAAGAAACAACTTGTACGGGATTTTAAATCTGCGTAATTATCAACGTCACGCTATTCGATGTCAAATTGTAAGTAACCCTTTACCATTAAGTGAAAAAAATTACTGTCGCTGGTTTTTCTCATGATAAAAACGTATGCGATAATTTTTGACAATCTTCGATTTTCGAAAATCAGAAAATCAGTTTCTCTAATTGGTACAAACAGATTTAAAAATGAAAAAATTAAAAACTTGAATTGCAAAATTTTGAAATCGAGGAATGTGAATTTGAAAAAAAATAAATACGTAGATTGATAATTAATGGAATAAAAATTTCTAAGTAAAAGGAGTTTCAATTTGAGTATCAGAAACTTCAAGAATTAAGAGATAAGGGACTAAGATTTTGAAATTCGGAAAATATACGATTCAGGATTGAAATTTCAGAATTTTTATCTGTGAATCTTAAAGACATTATGTATTCCAAAATATGAACATTTCAAATTTATTTCAGAAATAGTTGCGAGTTCGGTTTAAAATTTGTGATTAAAATGTATTCTCTCATTTGAATATTGCAACAATCATCAACATTTAAAAATTCACGAATTGAAGAACCTTTGAATTCGAAATTCTGGAATCAAACTTGTCAGTACTTGCACATTGAAATTTAAATATTTCAAAATGATTGGAGCTATCTTTCATCGTGGCACCCAATTGAATAAAGGGTATTATGTGACAATTATGAGACATGTCTCCCCAAAAAAAACGACATGGTATGAGATGGGCGATGAGAAGATAAGAAAAGTATCCTGGCCAAGATCAGCGACGGGCGCGTATATTTTATTTCTCGAAAAACTTACTCATTATTGAATATATATATATTTCAGACCATATTGATCCTCTACAACTACCATCCAAATTAATAATTAGAGACAAGCTTAAAAAGCTCATAACCACATGATCAATTGCATAACTGTATTACAAAAAACAGTGATATCCCCCTGAAAAAAACTTCAAAAAAGTAAAAAAAAGTTGTCGGGGAATACAGGACAAAAAAATGGAAACAAAAATAAATCAGTTTGGAACTAATTACGAATATAAAAAAAAATATCCACCAAAAAATACTGATATCCGACCTTCGGTCACAACTCATACCATTTTCAAGTGACACTTTTTGTTAATTAACTTCTTACCTGGTTGCAAGAATGTAATGGTAGAATGATAGAGACAGAAAGAGGGCTACCAGATAAAACAATCACACTCAATTAATCAAACGTGTACACATCACAACGTCCGCAAAATAGGACATCTGGTACTTCAGCGGATGTCAGACGGTTATCCAATGTCCGTGGGAAATTCGTTGGGGCTCAAAATTATAATTATATTAGTCCTGGACAAAAAAGTAACAAAAAGGCCCGACAAACCACTTTTTTATGCAACTATTACATCTTACAATTATTTTTAATCACTGTCTATTGAATTATTCATATTAATCAATATTACTAATTTGTCATTAGCATTCTGAAACTGTAAAAGTGTGATATAATATTCTTAACTCCAATCGTGATGGAAAAAATTCTTGATGTCAGGCTACAAAATCGACATTAAGGAAGTAAAAATATGGTGAGTACAGAAATTAATACGAAGTATAATGTTAAAGGACATATGAATTTTAGTGCATTCTCAGAAAAGTGACCTTTTATGATGAAATTTAACCTTACGCAAAGTTTTAGCAAGTAGCCTTGCTAGAGTTTTACATTTACCGCTCGGAAAATGTATTTGATAAGGTCCCTTTTCCCAGAGCGCGCCTATATCTACATATCAATTTATCCACAACTGCTTTACGTAACTATAATCTACATTTCGGATGTTGTTGAATGAGTAAAAAAAATTTTTATTCTCTTGCACTCTCCAATATGACAAATGAAAAAAAATTTGAATCCTAACGTAATTAATTGACACATCGTCAAATACGTTACAATATCCTTTCCAACGGAGGACCATACTTGACACTACTAAGCTCGGAACAAGTATCAACAATTTATATACACCTAATTTTACATGAAAAAACATTTGAACTAGACGATATGAATAACAAAACATAAAGATAAGCGGTTTGTCGGGCCTTTTGTTACTTTTTTGTGCAGTACTAATATAATTATAATTTTGAGCCCCAACGGATTTCCCACGGACATTGGATATCCGTCGGACATCCGCTGAAGTACCAGATGTCCTATTTTGCGGACGTTGTGATGTGTAGACGTTTGATTAATTGAGTGCGATTGTTTTACCTGGTAGCCCTCTTTCTATCTCTATCTTTCTCTCATTACATTCTTGCAACCAGGTAAGAAGTTACTTAACAAAAAGTGTCACTTAAAAATGGTATGAATTCTGACCGACGGTCGGATATCAGTATTTTTTGTTGGATAATTTTTTTTTATATTTGTAATTAGTTCCAAACTGATTTATTTTTGTTTCAATTTTTTTTGTCCTGTATTGACCGACAACTTTTTTGAAGTCTTTTTTGAGGAGGATCGTTTACTTTTTCAATTTTCCCTCTTAAAAGTCAAAAAATTGTTTATTTTGTCTATGTCCAAAAATTGTTTAGGTACTTTTAAAATTTGCCTCCTTTCAAGTCGAAAAGTCTTTTACATTTTGAATTTTCCCTCTTCTAAGTCGAAAAATGGTTTACTTTATCAATTTTCCCTCTTTTGAGTCAAAAAGTAGTTTACTTTTTAAAATTTACCACCTTAAAAGCGAAGAATTGTTTACTTTCTCCAGTTTTCTACTTTTAAGCAAAATAATTGTTTAATTTTCCCCCTTTCAAGTCGAAAAGTGGTATACTTTGTCCATTTCCCCTCTTCAAGTCGAAAAATTAATTACTATTTCAAGACAAAAAATTGTTTAATTTGTCAATATTCTCTCTTCCAAGTTGAAAACTTGTTTACTTTTTTGATTTGCACTCTTTCAAGTCGAAAAATTCTTTACTTTCTAAATATCATCTTTAAGGCGAAAACTAGTTTAATTTTTCAATTTTTCTTTTTTGACATCCAAAAATGGTTTACTTTGACAGTTTTCCTTCTTCCAAGTCGAAAAATTGATTAACTACTTTTTCAATTTTTACTCTTTCAAATAGAAAAGTTGTTTAATCCTAAATCTTATCACCTTAAAGGCAAAAAATGGTTTAATTTTTCAATTTTCCTTCTTTCAAATCGAAAAATAGTTTACTTTGTCAATTTTCCTTCTTCCGAATCGAAGAATTTATTACTCTTCCAATCTTCACTCTTCTAAGTCGAAAAACGGTTTACTTTTTAAATTATCTCACTGAGTATTATCACAATTTAAATTTCTAGTATTATTTTAGGTTTTTCTTTTTTAGAAAATAACCTTTCTCTGTCTTTTACACTACACAAAATATACTTTTCAGATTTTATCTTGATCAATCTTATTGACTATAATAAATAGAAATTATTATGAAACCCTCACGGGGATAAATACAATAAAACCTCTTTGAAAATTACTTTATTTCTATTAATTAGTATTTATATACTTTTCTCACAATTTATATAAAGTAAGAAAAAGAACTTGCCAAAAATTACTCGACAAAATCGAACTAAGTTAATCGAAATTGATTTTAGGCCGAAATACCTAATTCCACGTTATTCTCAAATATCATTAATTCTTAAAAAGTTAAACTTACATCCTTCATATCAATTTTCGTGGAATAAATAAATAGAATCAATTATAGCCAAATTCTTTCAAACTAATTTAAAGTACTCCAAATTAATTATCAATGAGCGCAAACTCAGAAAAACAAATTTCCTGATTAAAAAAATAATTCCTAAGAGATTTGTACAATGTTTAAAATTTTAACGACTGAAGAGTGGCGTTCCAAAAGGGCACAAACAACATTTTTCGAAAATATGATTATTTTCTCAAAAAATCAGATTAATTCCAATATCTTGGAAGGCATTTTTTTTCCTAAATTTAAAATTAATTTCTTCGGAACATTTTTTCTCTATCCTGAAAAATTGTCAAAATGGCGTTCATGCCCTTTTGGAATGCCACATTTCAATTATTAATGATGGTTGAATAAACTACACAAAGAAAAATTAAAATTATCCGTTAAGTGTTCAGTTATTTAATAGAGAATTAACTGATAAGTAAAAAAAAACACTATACAGACCGATTTTAATTTCATTCTTCATTATTATACATAATAGAAGCAGTTGCGAGATTAACTTCAGAATTTTCTCCAGTTAAATCAGGAAGAGAAAGAACGACAGGAATAACCTGGATTTTTCCTTCCTCGTCATGCTGTTCAATGTGAACGACGGTTCCTGATTGGAGGATTTGGTTTGCCATAATTTCGTCCTCAATTATGTGTGTAGTTTCGATGTTCTCCGCATTTTCTGCTGTCACTTCCTCCGTATAAACCGTCGTGTCCTCCATGCTCATCATCACCTCCGTGGCATCCGAAGCTTCTCTCGAAGTTTCTTCGTAATCCTGGACAGAAACAAAACCTCTTCCTAATTTTCAAGTCTTTAAAGCAAAACAAAATTATATTCTGCAATTCAAATTTGTGATAGGCCACACTTAAACTTAACCTCAAAAAAATGGACATGAAAGACTAGTGTGTAATTGTATTAAAAAAAGAAAATTGAAAAACTAAAAGATTTTTCGGCTTGAAAGGAGGAAAACTCAAGTTATAAACAATTTTTCGCCTTGAATATGGGGAAGATTTAAAAAAGTAAACAATTAGTAAACAATTTTTCGGCTGGAAAGGGGGAAGCTTAAAATACAAACCATTTTTTTGCTTGAAACAGGGATACTTAAAACAAACCATTTTTCGACTTGGAAGGGGGGAAATTTTGAAAGTAAAAAATTATCCGACTTTAAGGAAAGAAATGTAAGAAGTAAACAATTTTTCAACTTGAAAGAGGGAAAACTAAAGAAGTAAACTATTTTTGACTTTGGAGAGGAAGAATGTAAAAAGTAAACAATTATTTGGCTTGAAAGAGGGAAACATGAAAAAATTATTCTTCAGCTTGGAAGACAAATTGACAAGCACGCAATTTTTTTACTTGAAAGGGGAGAAAAGTTAAAAAGTAAACAATTTTTCGGCTTGAAAGGGGGACATCTTAAAATACAAACAATTTTATGACTGGAAAGAGGGATATTATATAAAATAAACACTTTTTTAACTTGAAAAGGGAGAAATTTAAAAAGTAAACAATTTTTCAACTTGAAAGAGGGAAAACTGAAGAAGTAAACAATTTTTGACTTTGGAGAGGAGAAAAGTAAAAAGTAAACAATTATTTGGCTTAAAAGAGGGAAACATGAAAAAAAAAATTCTTCAACATGGAAGACAAATTGACAAGTAAGCAATTTTTTACTTGAAAGGGGAGAAAAGTTAAAAAGTAAACAATTTTTCGGCTTGAAAGGGGAGCATCTTAAAATATAAACAATTTTATGACTGGAAAGAGGGATATTATATAAAATAAACACATTTTCAACTTGAAAAGGGAGAAATTTAAGAAGTACACAATTTTTCAACTTGAAAGAGGGACAACTGAAAAAGTAAACCATTTTTTACTCTGAAGAGGAAAAATGTAAAAAGTAAACAATTATTTTGCTTGAAAGAGGGAAACTTGAAAAAAACAACATTTTTTAACTTGAAAGGCAAATTGATAAGTATAAGCAATTTTTTACTTGAAAAGGGGGGGGGGAAGTTAAAAAATAAATCATTTTTCAGGTTGACAGGGGGGAACTTGAAAGTAAAAAAAATTTCGGCTTGAAAGGGGGACATCTTAAAACACAAACCATTTTTTGACTGGAAAGAAGCATATTAAAAAAAATAAACACATTTTCGACTTGAAAAGGGGGAAATTAAGAAAGTAAACCATTTCCGGACTTGAAGGAAGACATTTAAAAAGTAAAAATATGTTCGGTTTGAAAACGGGAAATTTAAAAAAATAAACAATTGTCTAACTTAAAAAGGGCTTTGAAAAGTAAGCCATTTTTCGACTTGAAAGGAGGAATTAGATAGTAGATGTTAATTTTTCTCGACTTGTTGGAGTATTTAAAAGGTAATCAAGTTTTCGGGTTAAGAAGTGTTAACTTTATTATTATTATATGTATATTATAAATTATATCTCAGACTTAAGATGGTTACAGCCCAATATGTCGAGGGCACTTTTTTTTTTTTTTTGAGTTGGATATTTGTACCAAATTGAATATATTGCACGGGGCTATCCCGGTTTAT
>JAUMHM010000001.1:2608346-2621673 GCA_032362435.1 Melikaiella ostensackeni | reverse complement strand
ACAATCCTCTTTCGAGTTCGGCATGCGCCATATGACAGGTGAGGAGTATTTCAAATCAGACAAGTTCTTTTTTCTATGACATGAGGTTATCATATTATAGCAGCTCGCAAACATGATATGTGGAACCCAGTTTTTATTCTGATTCGATACATTATTTGCAAAACAGTAACTGTATACCGTACAAGCAACATCAGTTATGTTTTTCCGAATGTTTGGAGGTGCATACATATCACAAACATAACGGAATTGATCCTGTTTGTTTTGATCGTCATGTTCATGTTGTCTGTAAGTTCCTTTGGCTGTGATACGTCTTGAAGCTGTAAACTCTGTAGAGGCTAAGGTACCCACTTCTACTAAGCTGCGGTCACATGATGACGACACCTGCGGTCTCGCTTGCTCACCCTGACCAGCCACCGATACTGGGTATCCGACTCCCTGCATCGTAAATTTTTTTCTTGTGTTTGCCATGACGCCGTTGTATTTTTATCTACTCGCATGGGTAGAACACAAATATTACCGTTGTTCTCATGAAAGTCGTCACGACCGTCTGGAAATCGGAAGCCACTATAGCGTTGATCGCTGAAGTGAAGTTAGCTGACAGGTAGTGAAACAGCCGAATCGGGTAAGTGCGACCTCATAAAGACGGTCATGACGAATTGTAAGAGCTCTCAAATGTTACTTACACGCGTGGATAAAAGCAGAAAAATACCGTGGTGTCAGGGTAATGATTACCTACAAGGGGTAAATTTTGTTGCATGTAATCTTTGCTCCAAAATCAGGGTAAAGATTACTCTTAGTTTTTTTCCGTGTATGTAGGGTCTCTGTCGGATCACGAAATAACTCCGTTGCCCACTGTCAACCACGTGGAGGTGTTCTATATTGCAAACACAAAAAAAAATGTTTGTTTTTTTCAGCAATGATAGAAGCGACCCGTCTGACTCGTCATCAATGGAGTTATGGGGTTATAGGGTTATGGGGTTTTTGAGGGTATGAGGTTTAGGATTATGGGGTTTTAAGGTTACGTGGTTGAGGGGTTTAAGGGCATAGCTGTTTCAAACATATTAATTTTTACTGCTTAAACGCGCATAAGTCGGATAGATGGGATATAAGATTATGGGGTTTTGTTTGGGTTTTTATTGAATTTCATGACTCTTTGCCTATTTCTAAGATTAGGAAAAAAACCTGACGTGATGGGGTTATTTGGACTCTAAATTCAGTTTCAGCATGCTCGATTACATATAGTACGGTGGGTCAGGTCCCCGCAAACAAAACTTGGATTTTTTTTTGTAGCTGTGTAATTAAACAGTCAATGTCGTAGAACTGTCAAATTTCACAAATTTACTCAGATTTTTTTACAATCCAGTAGGTTTAATTATATTTTTCCTAATTTTTCCTGTTTTCGAAAATTTCATTTTTAATCTTTGAAGAAAATACTCGCCAGATTACAATATCAGATATATATATCATTACGGCTGCTATTAGTCTTTGAAAATTTTTGAGGACTGGGAGAACATTACTCATTAGGCAAACGTAGTTAATATTTATTAAGAATTTTCCATTGAAAAAAGGTTTTTTTTAATGTATTTTAAAAGCCTAAAAAACAACATATTAAAAGTTCAGATTAAAAAGTGGACATAGGGTAACATAGTGGTTCAAATCTTAAGTGAAAATGAAGTTGATTTTCCCATGTTATTTCCATAAGAACTCAGAAGATGTGACACCACTAAATATTGTTTGAATTTTTCCTTTAAATATGCCTTCTACAGTTCATGAATTACCGTTATTACAAAATCAATATTATATACTTCGCCGATCTCGTGTTGAATGGTACCTGTTCTTCAAAACGTAAAATTATCTTTTTACTACTATCTATCTTTAGAGCTTGATTGTCAGCTTAACTTCAATGTAGTCTTTACTGATTTTTGTCAGAATCATCAGAACACCTTTGCACAGCTTTGTGCAAAAATTATCGGATCTATAATAAAAACATCGTTATTACATTTTCCCCCCTGGCTCATTTCAGATTTCTCGATAATTTTGACATAGGTCCAGAAAAAGGTCGCTTCAAATTAAGCGTTGAAAGTGGTCAAAATAATTTAAAGTGCTGAATAAATGATATAGTAAGAGCAAAATGGTTGGTATTACTTGATGGATCACCTTCAGCTATGCCAAAAACAACAGTCTGCACTCGTTTCTACTAAGGCAATTGTTCACAAATGCAAAGAGATAAATGTTCTAGAAATGAGCCCTCATCGAACCTTCTGCGACCAATAGTTTATGAAAGGTGGGCCTTCACTGAGTAAGCGACGTATGTAATAAATGTTAATTGTGATAAAAAAAAATTATCCACTTTCTCTTCATAGATTTATTAGGTGAAAGGTCTGCTGAGCATGAAAGAATTTTTTTGGTATTAAAAATCCAAAATTAGCAGGGGGGGGGGGAGCGCATGTTTTTCTTTTCAAACAATGATATTTTTAAAAGTAACACTTGTAGTGAATTCTCATTCGGTGAATCTGCTAAGGAATAGTTCTTCTTCAATAAAAGTGTTCCGTTGTGAAAAATACTGTTTAAAAAATTGTCATGGAGTCTGATATATCAGTAACTAAGTGAGTCCGAGAACAATAATATATCTTTATTGGTTTCCGAGTTGAGACTCAATTTTTTCAGCCGTGCACGGCAGATTGTCGAAACAACGAGCTAGCCGCTTGCTTGACTCACGGGACTCCGGCAGGTACTTTCTTCGAAAGTCTCTCGGTTAAACAAATTAAGCTAACTCGGAAAGCAATCAAGATTTTTCATTGTATTTGGTCATGTTTTATATCCAGTGTCTCCAGAACGTGGGATTTTTCGGCCTCCACCACTTTCCCATCTATGAGCAATACATGCAAACGTAGCGCGTCGGTAAGTCGGTTATGTTACATGCTGCGTAGACCAGCCTCGTGTGAAACCGAAAATGCACGAACACGAACGAGTCTAACTACGGATTACTTGCCGAGCTCGCTCGACTTCACGATTCGGTTACGGTGGCTATTAGGAGGTTTGAGTTGATTTTTGTTTACAAAAATTGACAATTAAAAGAAACACTTCAAATGCATGTAATGAAGCCTTGAAATATTTAATGATTATGTTTTTCAGGAATACTTATGGAATGTTTAAGACGATCCAATTTTACAGGGAATGCATTATGAATTTCATTTTTCATGATTTATGTCTTATTTTCTAATTGATTTGAAATATTGTAAAGTTAAAATTATAATAAATGATAATTATTTTTAATTTATTAACTTAATAAACATTTTTACTGTATACTTACCTCTGATAATTACCTTTCTTTTCATGCTATTTTAGGCTATAATCACAATTTTGAGAATTCTAAGACAAAGAGCCGCAAAGTTATTAACTTGACTTCATATGCTTTCCTACTATATGAAAATTTTACAAAACCTTTAATGTCTGAAAGTACTTATCTCAACATTTTTTGAAGTTCTTGGTATCATTTGAAAGGGAAGTCCTCATAGTATCTTACTAACTTATGGAGATATTTTTATAATTTCATTCCTGAAATCTATTCCTTAGGGTCAAACATGGTACAAAAATGACGTAGAATTTAAAAAATGACCAACTATTTACAAGAATTTTTCTTATAAAAATCAATCTTTTTCATATTCCAATAAAATTTAGGAATATTTATAAAAGTATTAATATTTTTCATTTCTAAAATGAGTGCATACAGAGTACAGTTTTATTTGAAATTTCACGACGGTTTTTGGTACCATGTTTGACCCTAGTCAAGGAAAAATATTCTAAAAATATGTTCATTAGTTATTAAAATATACTACAAAGACTTACCTTTGAAATTGTTTCGTCCTTTTAGAATCATAAGATATTTCTCTTATGAAATAAATATTGTTAAATTTATTTTACAATTATTTACAATAAATTTCCAACTATTACTTTTCAATTAAAACGAAATTGTAAAAACTAAATTTTGTAATGTAGAGATAAGTACTTCAAGACATTAGAGGTTTTGTGAAGTTTTCATATATTAAGAAAGCATATGAGGTCAAGTTAATAACTTTTTGGCTTTTCCTCTTAAAGTCCCCAAAATTGTGATTATAGCCTGAAATAGCATGAAAAGAAAGGTAATTATCAGAGGTAAGCATTCAGTAAAAATTTTGAATAATTTAATAAACATAATAAACATTTGAACTTTACAAACCTCCAGTGTCATAATATATTCCCTGTAGAATCGGATCGTCTAAGACATTCCATAAGAATTCCTGAAAAACATAATCATTAAATATTTCAAGACTTTATTGCATATGTATTTGAAGTGTTTCTTTTAGTTGGCAATTTTTGTAAACAAAAATCAACTAAACCTCCTAATAGCCACCGAAACCGAATCGTGAAGTCGAGCGAGCTCGGCAAGTAATTCGTAGTTAGATTCGTTCGTGTTCATGCATTTTCGGCTTTACACGAGGCTGGTCTACGCAACATGTAACAGAACCGACTCACCGACACGGTACGTTTGCATGCATTGCTCCCAGATGGGAAAGTGGTGTGGATTTTAAATACCGAAAAAAAATCTTCATACTCAGCAGACTTGAGGGTTTCTAAACTTCAAAAATACGTCTATCTGAACGTTTTAAGCAGAACAAATTGCTGGTATCGTCGAGTACCAGCACCAATGCTAATTTGACTGGACTATTTAGTTTTGTGGATTCATTATTAGCGAGGCTCACTTTACTATGCAGCTGCTTAAAGTTTTGAAAAATACTTTGATCAGCACTCATATGGGAAGTGCATCCTGAGACGAAACACCATCCTTTCCCTTTTGGTATTTCGACGTTTCAGAGAGCGATTTTCTCTTGTTCCTTAGCCGCAGTTGATTTTTCGGAGTTTTCATCCTCAACCTTATTTTCACTACAACTTGACAAACGAGCACGATATCCCCTCGCGATATGACTAAACTGACCACATCGATGACACTTTTTTCATTCTTCTCAACTCTGTCCTGTCGTTACGACTATTTGTATCACTCACACGACGACCACTGTCAGATTTCGAAGATTTAGCGAATAATTACATCTTGATTCATGTCACTATTTACTTTTCTCACTTTAGCTTCTTCTAGAATATTTACCCTCAAAGTATCCAATGGTGGAAGCTCATCTCTGATTTCCATAGCAATGCGAAAATTGTATTGTAATTCTGTTAAGCTGGCCAGTAGTAATACTGCCGAGAACTTTTGATCGACATTCAAACGAACTCTATCGAGTTTATCCACTGCCATGAAGAAGGTTCAGATGTGTTCTTTGATATTTTCACCTTCGGCAAATTTTGCTAATAATCTTCTCAACAATGTTGTTCGTGTCGCAGGTCCTTTTTGCTGGAACTCAGTCTTCAGTTATTGCCAAAACGTGTTCGATGTAGTGACGCCTCTTTGTGCTTCAGTTAGGAAGGATGCATATTGAGTATTATCTCCCACATCGCTTTTTGACCCTCTTTGTCCCAATCCGTCAGTTGGGCCAACGTCAATAACGTTGCTTTAGGTCTTGGTATCGTTCTGTCCAAATAACCTAAAGAATCGTCTTTACAGATGAATACCCTTATTCTCATGACTCATGTGTCATAGTTGTCTTCTTGTAAAGGCTCTAGCGAGACGTGCGTTGTAGCCATTTTTCAATTTTCCTTCACACACTCAAGTTACATTTAAAACGCACTGGTTTTCCCGAATGTGAGTGACGCGACGCCAAGCCAACACGCAGTCTGAGTTCTAGTCTGAAAAATATACCATATAGCTCTCAATATCTGGGCCCATAACCTTTTAGTAAGAACAGAGAAAAAATAACGCAGTGGTATATTTTAAGAAGAGATTCGATCTCTGTATATTGTGACAAGGATTAATGAATTATCAGGTTGAAGAATTTACAATAGACGCCCAGTTGATTCTATCGGAGCGTAGACAGCTGGTATGCGCAAGCAAGTGTGCGTAGTAGAAATAATTACGCAGTGCCGTAATTATTTTTGTAGGTGCCCCTGCACTCTATATAACAAGTAATTTTATGACACCAACAGGGACTAATCCTACTTGCTGTTTTTGTACTATCTAATTCCTAATGCCGATAGGGATTTAGAATTTGTACATTCCACTGGAGTTTTGATGTGTTGACTGCGATATGGAGAGTGAAGCCTATGTCATGTCGTTAACTCTTTGAATGACACAAAAGCAAAACGCACTAAGGGATTATATGTCGGGAAAAGCGTAGCTGAGTTGGATCGATGAGAGAAAAAGAGACCGAATGCTTCTTTCTATCTCCTTCTCATCGCTCCAACTCAACTACGCTTCTCTCGATGTATATTCACACAATGTGTTTCACTCTGCTGTGGACGCTTGCTTCTCTCTCCTCTCATCGGTCGAAGGTTACAACTTAGCTGCGCTTGGTGTGACACGACACAATAATATACAACAGAGACAACGAACTTGCTTCTTCTCGAGTTACCTTTGAAAGTTTAAAAGATATTTCAAATATTTCGGAAATAAAGGTGTTAGCACATATATCTGTCTTGTGTCGTAGTTTAAGACGCATGTACTGATTTTTTTATGACATAGAAGGTATTCATTGAACTAACGAAAGCTCATGCCTGCCCGCGCAGAATTAGGGAATAACACGCTTGTAAATTAGAGTATCGAAATTCGTAATAAAACTAGTCTTTGTTCATTGAATTTGACAATCCTGTTTGTACTGACTTTCTTTGAAAGGAATCTCTCAGACCCTATTTGATAAGATTTCAGCTAAATCTACGCCACTTTCTAAGATGCTGAGAGCCGGAGGAATTTTCCATAAGTTCAAGAAACATTAATTCCTCTCCCCAAAAAATAAAAATTCATTGACTTGCGTTTAGATGGCTTTTGAAGTCTTTTAAAATGCGTATCTGTCACTGGAATTGCAGATTGCAACCAATAGGTTTCGAAAAGAATTCTACTCGGTATTATTTTTCTAAGGCAGGCTTTTTTGCTACAAATACCTTTCACTATTTCTTTTCAATCTCTCACTAATTTACAAATTAAATATTTCGTGTGAAATATGGCAACCAATTCTCAAAAGAGTCGGCCTCATTCAAGTTGAAGGAAACCGATTCAATATGACTTTGCTTGAATTGGACATTCCAGGTTCGAAGCTATCCGCGGAACTGGCCGTTTCAAGTAGTTGCAAACCATTCCAGTTTTAAATATATGCATCTGCAGTTGACAGATACGGAATTCACAGAGTCGCCATTTTAATGGGTTCTTTTTTTCTGAGTCTGTCAAGGCGGCAAGTTGAGACTTGCCTGGTTTAAATTCCTGGTGAAAGAATTTTTTTATTTTTTATTTTTTTAAATTATTTTGAGTGAATACTAATTCTTACTCAAGAAGTTAAATTTTTGATTAGCATTTATTTGAAGATTCATATAAAGTGTTTTTTGTGTTTGGCGAGAAATCCAGCTGTAAATTTTGAGTCTCGTTTCGCAGTATTTTAAAATTATCGTTATAACATTTTCAAGAAGCAGACTCAGAGTAAGAGCTAGAGGTTCAGCAACAAAAAAGCATCTAAAAAGAACATAAAATTAGACTTTTGTGACACTAATTTATTTCTAAATTGTTCCCTTTAATGAGGCCTCTAACCTTTTACCAGCGTATACGATAAGAGGTTTCGGAGTTCTTAGGCTTCGTATTTTTTAGTATTGATGTTTATCGTGCTGCAATGTGCAGACAAATTTTTAAAAAATATCATCAGCTTCGGGATAGACTTACTCGTATGCTCCATTAACCTTACACATTCTATAAGGGTATTTTTTGTCGAAAAAAATTATTTCCCATTTATTCCTCATTTTTCGGGAAGCTTCGAAGTTATTATTTCCGGTTCCATGCTTAGCTGACAAATTATTTTTTCGATAATTACCATTTAGCCTAATTTCTATTTATTCGGATTTTCATTTGTCATACAATTTTTTTCCCTAATTTCCATTAAACCGAATATCTATTTTTCTTTACACATACATGCAAAACCCTCGTTTGCCCGCAGTTTACAGATATCGGGATTGACCGATTCCACATTGTGCGCAAAGGTGATGAGCAAAATCTCCAACATCGGTGAGCAAAGTATTTTCACCGGTGAACAAAATGGTTTCACTGGTTATCAAAACGCTTTGCTCACCGGTCTTACCACTAATGTCATTTAGCGTTGCCAACGGTTACTATGTTAACATCGTTTTGGGTCAATGAGGTTATGCTTGATGTTTGTAGGTAGTAGGCAATCTCAGGTTTTGCATTGCAATTTGTAAAGAAAAATATTGTTTGAAACACGAGGCCTCACGGTTGGGTGCTCACTGCGAGATGAAAGAGTTCTATCCAGCCCTAGGCCAAGAATAAGGACTTACATGCTTTTAATACAATCTTTCTCAAACTATACTCAAACTACTTGCACTGCTACAATAACATATGTTACCTTAATTACATTAAAACATTTGATTTGTGGACTTTCGTGCCTGCGTCGCGTCACTCGCTTTGCTATTTTCGCTCGACTCTCTCAACCTCTCTACTTCGCTCGCTGCTCTCACAATTTGAATGCCGCTCGCTTTTTCGCTCACCGATACTCTCCCTTCGCTCAAATTGCGTTGCCTTTCCTCTGTCCTTATGCTATAACGTTAATTCCTAATTTAAACTTAACCTACATCCTGTTTTTACAATGTTTATTTACATATTATTCCTAAATTCTTTTGCTTATCCTTCCTACCTTTTACTCATTTACTCCACCAAGCCACTGCCTCTTTTTTCCCATTTTCATGCAGTTCCCTTTCCAATGATATTCCTTCTTCCACCATACCCATGCAACCCTCCAGTCAATGGTCTACTCTGGCTATTTGCAGACCACACAGAACACTATTCTTTTCTTTCTCATTTATCCAGTATCGATTCGCCTCTTCCATATTGACACACCTGGCTCTAGCTATTCTTTTATGACTTTCTCTATCTCCCTTCTCTCTCAACTACTTCACTCTTCTTTCTGCTCTTATTCCTTTGTATTTTTCATTGTACTTTGACTCTCAAGTTTTTCTACTCTTCGTTGCTTCTGTCTTTCCCTGTCCTTTTCTTTTGCATGCTCATGAGTCATCTTCCTTCCCCCATGCTTTTTTCTCATTTCCTCCTCCACTATCTCTACCCTTTCAAAATATTCTTCTCTAACCTCCACTCCTCTATCTTTCATCCTCACACTTTTTTTCCTTTCGACGCATTTCTTTAATAATACTCTTACAGCACTCTCTGATACTTTCTCTTCAAATCTACATGCTCTTTCTCCTTTTTTCACATTCATACACTCTTTGTCGACTTCCTCCAATACTACATATCCCGGTGTGCTCTTATCCAGCCCTAGCGTTCATTTTATATACCTTTCTTGCACCCCTTCCACCAATCCGTATTTCTCCCATTTCTAAATTTTCACTCCATACAGCATCACACTTGCGACCAACGCGTCAAACAACAGTAAACTTCTTCTGAAATCATCCAAAAATAATCTCTCCCCAATTCCCCATACTCATTCTTTACTTATTTTGGTCTCCTTTACTCTCTCCTTTATATGCGCATCTACGCTGCCCTTTCTCCTGAACAGAAAACCCAGGTACACAAACTCTTCAACTTCTTTTATCGTCTTGTCTTTCCATTTCCATCCCTATTCTCTATCCCCCCCCTGTCATCTTAATCTTAATATTTTTGACATACCGCATTTAGTACTAATTTTTACTTGCCTAAGTATCACTCTAATCTTTTTATCATTGACCTTAGCGTCCCTTCTTTCCTTGGCAGTATTACTATGTCGCCAGCATATGCCAGCGCCCAGCATCTTGTCTTTCCTACTCTTATCCCTCCTTCTAGCCACTTTTTGAATTATTCTTTCGTATCCGCTGTCAATATTGCAAAAGTGTGGGTCTCAATGAACACTTTTGCCTCAAACCCAACTCCAACCAAAATGCCTCCGTTTCTTTACCCCCAATTTTTACTCCTCCTTTCATTTCTTTATATGCTTCTCTTATTCTACTTATTATTCCTTTGCTCGACCCTTTTCTCTCTACTATTTTCCGAGAAACTTCTCTATCCACTGATGGGAATGCCCGCTTGAAGTCCATGAAAAACGTGCAAACATTACCTTCCTCAGCTAGTTCCGTGTCGGCTACATGTTGGAGAACATACATATTTTCTAAAGTGCTCCTACCTGCTCTAAAACCCGCTTGTGTTTCTGGCAATATTCCTTTACCTTCCACCTGTTTCCTTAGTCTCTCAGCAAGCACCATTGCATAGATCTTACAGGCTGAATTCAACAGCGTTCTCCCCATATAGTTTTCGATTTTTCTTTCTCCCCATTCTTCTGTAAAGATATAATGACTCCCTCCCTCCATTTCTACGGAAACTTTCCTCCTTTCTATACTTTCTGAATAACTTTTATTGATCTTCTTTTCGGACCGTCTTCGCTGTAAAGCCACGCTTCATTCTCCATCCCACTTCTGCCTGCAGCCTTCGCCCTCTTTAACTTCTCAATCTGAATCTCTGTTTCCTCCTCCCCCATGTCCCCTAAACCATCCTTCTCCTTTTCTCACTTCCAGTCATGCACCCTTCTCTCGTTCAACCCCATAAACGTTCGTTTAAAGAATTCTCTCTACTCTTCCAGTTATATCCTTCCACTTATCTGCCTTCTTCTTACACTGTTAATAAATTTGCAGGCCCCTCCTTCTGATCTCATGTTTTTTAATTCTTCCTCCCACTATGTTTTTCTCCTTCTTCTTCTTTCCTAGTTCTCTCAGTTCTCTACTTTTTCTCAAGTACCCATCTTGATCCCCTTCTCCCTTTCTCCATTTCTCATGAGCCTCCTTCTCTTCTTTTTTGATCTTTTTACAATCTTCATGGCACCAAGTCGTCAGTTAATATTTTTTCCTCTTTTTAATGAACTTTGTCTGAACACATCCCCCTACCTTTCTCCCAGTTTCCTCCACATCTCCTCTACGTTTCCTTTTCTGATCTCTAACGTTTCCTATTTTGTTATTAGTTTCAATTACCTACTCTGTCTATATTGCCTTCTCCCGTAATCGATCTTCCTTTTTCTCGTTTTTTCTCTATCCCTGTCTTTATTTTTTTCATCCTTTGATTCTCTGCTTGTTGTCTCTTCTTCTCTGTACAACTTTCCTTTTTCACCGATTCTGGCCTTAGAATCTCCTATTACTAAACGCCTTTCTTCTTGTTGTTCGATAATTTCTTCGAGATCATTCCTGATTGCTCCCACTCCTCTCTCATTGTATCCTGTCACTATCCTACAAATTTCCTCTTTTATTGTCACTTTCGTTTCCTGTATACCCTCCTTTTCGGCTACTGGTTGACGATTTTACCCCATTCTTTATCTTTTATCCATATTTCTGTTAGAACTACCACCTCAAACTCTTTTAAAGAATTAAAAAAACCCGCGTCTGTATTCTTAATTCCTGCTACGTTCCTCCCTTCTTATCTATCTAGTTTGCTTTTATTTTTCATTACGTCCTGATTTGCTTCCCACGATTCTTTTGTAACTATTAAAACTTTTTTCCTTGTCTTTCCTTGCGTCTAAGATTCATTCTTTCCTTTTTTTTCAATATTCCTCTCTACTACTTCCACCTTTTTTGCCATCCCTTCTAATTTCTTAACCTCCAATTTCCCAATTTCCTTTCTTAACTGTTCAGTGTTGCTTTCTAGATCTCCCTTATGTACTTTACAGCTTCTTCTATACCCCTCTTTACAACTTCTTATCTTTGCTTAACTTCCGCAAGTTTTTAATCCCACCTTGCTTCCATTCTACTCAGATCCTCTTTAAGGTTTTTCCGTTTCTCTTTTCCCTCTTTTAACATTCTTAGGATCTCATATAATTTGTTTTCTGTCATATCCGTACCCATCGCTCCTTTTCCTATGTCTGTCATACCCAAGCTTTCAACTTCCCCTAAATTGGAAGAACCCTGCGTGTGATTTCTTTAAATCTGCTTCTCTTCTGTCTCCGCGCCTGACTGTTCCTCCCTTCCCCCTTTTCTTTCTCTAGACCTCCCTTAAGGATCCACGAGCATCGAATGATCTCCTAATCTACGAGTTCTGTCTCGATTCGGCCCTGCTTTCGGCTTGCTAGCACGCCTGCTAGTTCCTGCTCGACTGCTTCCCCTTCCCTTGCGTAAGACAACCGGCTTGCCTATAGGGACCGCAAATTCCCATTTGGTCTTTTTCCTTTCTCCTCAACCAAATATAATCTCTAAACAAAATATTAATTTTCAGTCCTCTTTTTTTGCTTCAACTCAGTTCCCGTACTCAAAATTATTTATTCCACTCTCACCTGTTCTCAATCACTCTACTGCACTCACACTCTTCCCTTCCTCCACACTTTTATACTCAAATTAATGTAGTTCTAACAGGCACTTTCTACTTCACCGAATTATCATGTCACCTAAATATTATTTTCCCTAAATGATACATAACCTAAAATTCATTTACTCGAATTGTCATTTGTCATAATTCTTAGTTCACCGAATCGTTCTGTCATATAAATTTCATTTGCCCTAAACTGCATTCGCCATAACAAACTGACTGAAATCTGTGTTCATTCTGTTAGTTTTTTGAATCGGAAATTCGTCTGCGGTAGCGCTGAAATCGGTAAAGTTCAATCTTGACGTTTAAATTTAAATACTGGGTTATGAGTTAGATAAGGAGGTTAACAACATTGTCTTGAAAAATGTCTTTCACATCCTAAATGAATAAATTGAACAAAGGTAGAAGAAAAATTACTGGCTAGAAAACCGACAATAGAATCAACGTCTTAACCTTCTCACTTCTGAACTCGTATATTCCGACGGGCATTCGCGAAGAGAAAAAGAGTTGCTTACAATTAAGAAAGAGACACCAACAACCATGAATTTTGGAGTATAAAAACTGCAACATTACAACTCCTTTTTTCTAGCGAACGCCCGGAGGATCTATACTTGGACACAATGTTGTCTCCAGTGTAAGACGGCCTTTTGTCTTCTAACATACGAGGGTCATTCAATAAATACTTAGCCTACGAAAGAGAAACGAAAATTTTGGAAAAGTGGCAATTTATTTTTCCACATAATCTCCTTTTAACTCAATACACTTGGATCAGCGATGCTCCAACTTTTTCAACCCGTCCAAAAAATACGTTTTCTCAAGGTCTGCAAAATAGGCCTCTGTGGCGGCGATGACCTCCTCATTCGACCCAAATCTATTCCCGGCGAGTGACTTTTTCAGGTTTGGAAACAAAAAAAA
>JAUMHM010000001.1:2581679-2593851 GCA_032362435.1 Melikaiella ostensackeni | reverse complement strand
TTACACAAATCTAAGACCTTCTCTGATGAGAATGTAAAAAATCGTCTTCTTGGCTTGAAAATTCAACTATTTAGTTAAAAATACAACTGTTTTTGGTTGAAGTTTAGTCTTTTTGCTTGAAAGTTCAACTATTTGGCTAAAAAATTCGCCTTTCTTGGTTAAAAATAATTTTTCTTGCTGAAAATTCATCTTTTCGGGTTTAAAAGTCAGCTTTTTTCTAAAATATAAATCATTTATGAAAGTGACATCTACTAGTTAAAAACTATGATTTTATATTTTTTTATCAGTAACTTTTTGTGGGAGATCCGGGTACCAAACTACAACTTTTGGACCCCCTCCGAATTTGAAAAAAAAATTTTTTTTTCGCTCCGCCCTAATGTGCGAGCCGAGAGAAATTTTCAAATTCCGTTAGCAGATAAAGCTGATTGCTGTTTCCTCTTTCGATAAGTCGAAAGTGATAAAATAATATAAAAGTCTAGAGTTTGCCAGTCTTCGTTTCATCGTTCGTCTCTTGTGTTAAGTTGTAATGTTTCTTTTCAGGGTTTCAACATCCTCCCATCATTTCATGGAGCCCATCAAGTCCACGAGATTAAATTTGGATCAGCTGCACACCAGTGTGGAAAAATGGAAGAGGGTGACGAAATCGTCCAGGTATTTATAAAAAAATATCTAATAATATGTCTTTTTTAATGAATTCAAAGTATAGAATTTTTCGGCTTGAAAAGGAGGAAACTTGAAGGGTAAAGCATTTTTTTAATAGAAAAGGGGAAAATTTTGTAAGTCAACAATTTTTTGGCTTGATAGGAGAAAGATTTAGAAAATTTCCTATTTCATACTTGAAAGAGGGGCAAAACTTGAAAAACAAGCATTTTGCAAATAAAAAGGAAATGTTAGGATGTATTTTTATGCTTAAAAGGAGATGTAAAAAATGTTTTTTTTTAAATTATTGAGTCTTTCTGTATTTAAAAGGGGAAAATGCGAAAAGCAAACAATTTTTGCGCTTAAAAACAGGAAAAAGTAAACCTTTTTTCGGCTTGAAGAGAAACAAATTGAAAAAGTAAACAAAATTAAACGACTTGAAACAGGAAAATATGAGAATTGAACCATTTTTGGACTAGAAAATGGCAAAATTTTTAAAGTGAACAATTTTTCAGCTTGAAAAAGAGATAATTGAAGGGTGGCAGTACAGAACTAATCAAATTTTTTATCGAAAATGGGTTTATTGCTTTAAAAATGCTTAAAAAATCAAATACATGTTGTGGTGAATGGATTTTTTTGAAATATCATTTTTTGAAACAATAATTTAAAAAGTGATTATAAAATTTTAGCGTAGTAATAATTTTTTTAACCTCTTAGCACTGATTTTCTTAAAATTATTAGCATTAAAAAAAATATTTTCTCTTATTTTTTTTCGGATTTTCAGCAAAAAATGTCTGTGATACTGTGATATTAAGATCTTCAATTTTGATTTTCTCGGAACAACACATTTTTTTGAATCAAACATTTTTTTTCTCATTCAGCATCCTCATATCTCGGGAGCAAGTTTTTTTTGTAAAAAAATTGAAAATTCGATTTTTAATCGCTATCCAAATCTGATTTTGAAAACTCATGAAATTTTATTCTTAAAATTCTTGGTTGGTTTTACCGGAACCGGCTAACTTTTTTGCTTGAAACTACCATTTTGTTAGTTATCTAGTTCTCTACTGCCACCCTTCAATTGAAAAGTTTTTCGACTTGAAAGCGGGGAAATATAAAAAGTGAACAATTTTTCAGCTTTGAAAAGGGATAATTGAAAAGGTAAACAATCTTTCAGCTTGGAAGCGAGGAAACTTAAAATATAAACAATTTTTGGGCTTGAAACTGGAAAAATTCTTTGAATAAGTAATTAGTTTGCTTGAGAAGGGGAAGACTAAGAAGTAAATAATTTTTGTGCTTCAAACTGGGAAATATTTTTAATTAAACAAGTAGTTGGTTTGAAGAGGGTAAAGTGTCAAATATTGAACAATTTTTGTGCTTGTTTCTATCTGCATTCTTTGTTTATTTTTAACAACAATAACACAGGTCTGTGGGATTTTGCCCAAAGCTTTTTAGAAAATTAGGGCTAAGAATGTCAAAAACCGCTTTTTTTTAGCAATTTTTGAAAAATCATAGCAAAGGTACCCGATGTGTTACAGGCTTTGTAAAATGTCTAAATTAATGTTTAAACTTTCCATGGGCCTAAACATAGTTCTCGCAATATGTACACAGCACTTCAAATAAAATTTTCTCCTAATTTTGGTTATTTCTATCTTGAAGCACCAGGATTAAACATTAATTTAAGTCCTTTATAAAGTTCTTATCAAATAGGGTTCGTTCCCTACGATTTTTCAAAAATAGTTAAAAAGCGATTTTCGGAAGTTTCAACCCTAATTTTGTCAAAAACTTGACGTGGTAGGTAATTTTTTCGTCCAGATTCGTTTTAAGTGCACAAAAATACATCGAAAACGTCTAGTCACATCCATTGAGGTGTTAAAAGAAAATAAACGCAGGCCTGTGTAATTGTTCGAAAGCTCCGTCGTTCAATCTGCCCTTTCTCGAGTTCATTGATTCCGACCGTTTTCGAAAACGAGCGGTCACAACGTGAATAGTGAAAATTAAAAAATCGTTGCAAAAGCAATAAAATGTATTGATTGTCGTAAAAAGAGACTTGTGAATTAGATTTCGAAAGTAACTAAGGAAGTAACGAAATTTGAGGAGTACAATGTATTTTTTGTACTTGAAAGGGGGAAATTTCAAAAAGTAAACCATTTTTGAACTTGAAAGGCGAAAAATTTTAAAACTAAAGAATATTTCAACTTGAAGGGGAGAAACCTTAAAAATAAACCATTTTTGTGCTGGAAAGGGGAGAGATGAAAAAAATTATTCAAAAAATGTAAAATGTGTTTTTGTGCTTGAAAGGGGGAAAACTTGGAAAGTAAACAATTTTTCGACTTTAAAGGGAGAAAACTCAAAACGTAATTAATTTGAAACTTAAAAGGAGAGATATGTAAAAAGAATTATAGTGTATTAAATGCTTGCAAGGGGTAAACTTTAAAGAGTAAACAATTTTTTATCTTAAAAAGGGGAAAATGAAAAAAGTAAACAATTCTTCAGCTTGAAAAGGGAAAAATTTAATTTAAACAATTTTTTTCAGGTAAACTATCAAACAGTCGTTGGCTGGGAACGAAAGAACGTCCTCGAATTATTCCGCGAGAGTCCAGCCGAAGTTCTCTTAACTTTAAAGCGCAGACCACGCCACACAAAAGTCTACGGTCAAATTTATATCAAACCCTACCGTCTTCCGAGCAACAAAAAAACGCCTTACACTTCTCGCTGGCATCACAATCTTCCCTCTCCTCGACCTGAATTACTAACCATTCCCGATTTCACAATGCCACTTCCACGAAATACACCTAAGGATACTTCTTTAAATCGTCCCGAACCCGTCTTGATCGACACTGTCGATATGCTCGATAATTTACCAACCGACAGCAGCGATTCCGATTCTGAAATCGAACCTCCTTCCTCAGTTAGACTCTATCTCGCCAAACCTAGAAATACTGTCCAAAGAAGAGCCACAATAACCGGAGCAAGTCCCACTACAAAACACGGAATCGACATTGAACGCTTTTGGCGGGAATTGAAACAAGAACACAGCACCAGTTTTCATTTGAGGGACAAAGCCGCTTCTTGTGCACATGGCCTAAATAATGTTCAGTCGAATCTTAGACCGCAAACTTGTCTCGGGATTGAACAGAGGAAGAAAAGATACAGCAGAATTGAGGAGAAGAAGGTTCAATTCCAGGAGGATAAAGAAAAGGAGGAAAAAGAAAGTGAGGAGATTAGAAACTCGGATTGTGATAACAAAGTGCCTTTGGATCAAAGTAATTTGGATTCGAAACCCGATGCTATTTCCAAACCCGATCCTGTTTCCAAACCCGATCCTGTTTCCAAACCCGATGCTGATTCCAAACCCGATTCTGATTCTAAAACTAATTCTCCAGAACGGAATTTAGAGCCTCGAAGGGAAAAGGGAAGACTCGACAAAAGCCACAGCACTCCGGCCTACGATTTAAATTCAGAAGAGAATTTCGACCAGAAGTTAGACTCTTCCAGTTTACAGGGCGAGGAAGAAAACATCGCAAAGTTTCGAGACTCAGGCGAAGTGAAAATCGTGGTTGGGAGCGTCGTGAAAAAAATCCACGAGATAGAGAAGCATTTGATGCAGTCCAGCGAGAAAATCTACTCGCCGAAAGTTCCTGGCAAGAAGAGTCCGAAGGATCATGGAAACACGAGTACTTCGAGCGAAGATTCGTTTTCGAAAGAGAAAGAAAATAAAGCAAACGAAGATACATCGAAAGTTAATACTGTTGAAGATGTTAAAGATTTGCAAGACAAAGCCGCGAAGATTGAAGACAAAGATGAACTTTGTCTTGAAAAGGAAAATAAGGAAACAAATGTGAATGAAACTAAGAATTCAGAAATTAAAGAACCTGAACATTCTCCAGATTCTTTAAAGAAAAAATCCCTTCCAGAAGTAAAACCAAAACTTGTTCCGCCTGAACCGCCGCCTCGAAAGTATTTTTCAAAACCCGCAGCTCTAAATCTGAATGCAAGTCCCCAGCCTCAGGAAAAGCCCAAAGTTCCTGAAAGGCAGTGTCTAAAAAAGGAAGAGACTCCCAAGAAGGAAGAAATTCTGGATAGAAGAAAAAGCGGTATCGAAACATATTCCGAATTCGCTGACAAGTCGAATGATTTCATAGATGAGGATTTGCGACTCGATGCCTATGGTTATTCAAAAATTTACGATTCCTATTCCAAAGATGAGAAACTTTTTCATGAAAGGTATGAGCCTTTCACGGAAAAATTTTCCCTTTTAAATGAGAGAATTCTAGAAAGGCCGGATATTTTGGATTCGCCGGACGGCGTTGGTTGTTCAAAGCAGATTTTGGAAAAGCCGAGGACTTTAGAAAAAGATCGTGGTGTTGTGAATAGAGCGATGATGGTTGCAAGAAGCATTGGGCTTCATTCTAAAACTTTAGGAAGTCCAAAAAGTTCGAGAAAGAGGAACATGGCTCTGGCTAAAAGGAGACACATTTCGGTGAAAGAAATAAGTCCAGGGGACTTGGATGGGTTTTTGACTTATCGATCGAGAGGCGCTGGAGGTGCTTGGGCGAAAGCTTGGTTTGTTTTAAAAGGACACTCGCTTTTTAGATTCAAATACCAGGAAAGTACGAAGGCGGATTGCTTGATTTCTCTTACGGGATTTACGGCTTCGCAAGCTTCGGAGGTGAAGTCTAGGAAGTTTGCTTTTAAGATTTATCACACTGGAACGGTTTTTTATTTTGCGGCTGACACTGAAGATTCGCTGATGACTTGGTTGGATGCTGTTAGCAAAACTACTTTGGGAGCTGACACGGTTGATAGAACGAGTGGATTGTTTAGTGAAACTGATGAGAGTGATGTGGAGGCGAAAGGGAAGATAAAAAGTCCGGATGGAAAGGATAGTAAGGGGTTTGGATCATTGAAGAAAGGTGGGAAGAAGGAGCAGAATTTTAAGGAACAGTCTTTACCAACGGGGGCGAGTTTGGATCGGAAGTATTTGAAGTTTTTGGGAAAGAGTCAGAATGTTCCGGTGCCGACGGCGCAGTTCAGAAGTTACAGGAGGGTTCTTCCTAATTCCACGCCTAATCGGTAAGGAAAAAATTATTTAGAAGATTTTTATTTTGAATTTCGCGTCATAATTTCAGCAAAGGCAACACTGAAACATAACCTTGAGAAAACAAAAATAACAGTGAATGTATTTTCTGACTAGGAACATTTTTAATTCTTAGTTTAATCAGGGTGTTGACTTGACCGGGAAGTGACCGGGAATTTGATTCAGTGACCGGGATTTCTCTCTCGAATACTCTAATGTGCAAATTAAAAGTGGTTTCATATATTTTATAATTTTAATTCTGACTTGGAGCAGGGAATTTTCGAAGAGAATTACAATTCTGAGTTGAGGCATGGAATTTCAGAAAAGAAATATAATTTTGAGTTTAGGACAGGGAATTTCCATGTAGAATTATAATTTTTACTTTGGGATAGGGAATTTGAATTGTTACGATTAAATTAGGATTAACTTGAATTGATAGAATTCTATTTGAATTGCTAGATTTCCATTTAAATTAACTAGAATATATTTCTAATTAGGTAGAATTTAGTTTCAATTGCAATAATTCAATTTGAATAATTAAATTAGACTTGCCTCAAATCCCACTTGAATTAACAAGAATTCTATTTAGATCGAGATTAATTTGTAGAATGGTTTTTGCATTCCTAGATTTCCATTCAAATTAAGTAGAATTAATTTGTAATTAACTAGAATTCAGTTTTCCTTTTGAAGTAACTAGAATTAATGTTGAATTAACTCAACTGGAATTCTATTTGAATTGCTAGTAATTAATTTTAATTAACTTAAATTGCAATAATGCAATTTTAATTAATAGAATTCAATTATAATTGTCTAGAATGCCACTTGAATTTACCAGAGCTGTGTTTGAATTGACAAGAATTCTATTTTCATTAATTTTAACAAGAAATGAATTATAATGAACTAGAGTTTAGTTTAAATTGCAATAATTCAATTTGAATTGCTAGAATTAAATTAGAATTGACTAGAATGCCACATGAATTTACCAGAACTAGGTTTGAATTGATAGGAATTCTATTTTTATTAACTTGGGTTTTTAGAATTCTATTGGAATTAATATATTTCTACTTGAATTAACAATAAATTAATTATAATATAATTAACCAGAATTCAGTTTAAATCGCAATAATTAAATTTGAAATTGCGAGAATTAAATTAAAGTTGTTTATAATTCCGGTTGAATAACCCAGAATTCTGTTTGAATTAGCAAGAATTAAATTAGAATTGACTAGAATTCCACTTGTATAGACTATACTTCTGTTCAAATCAAACTAGAATTATTTTTGATTTGCTAGAATCGTTTTGAATTAATTTAAATTACTGGAATTGTTTTAAATGAATTTTAATTGAGTTGCCACCCTGAATGCAATTCGAAATTTACCTTTCTTTTTAGGAAACAAGATTCGGTTCCGCTTTCAACCGAATTGCCAGTTACGGTTGCTGGGAGTACTTTTTACGGACTGAATGCGTCTAGGAGTGCGAATGATGTGCCGAGTAGTAGTCAAGATATGGGAGATTATCGTCGCACTTCTGATAGGTAAATTAAAAATATAATGCCCGGTTTTGTTCGTAATTAATTTGATCGTATCCTAATCTCACTGATCCTGATTTTTCCGAAATTTGCAGGTTTTCAAGAACTCGAAGAAACGACGAACTGCAAGGCTTCATTACCCTCGAGGAATTCATGCTCGCTCGTCAGGACGAAGACCAACGAGGAACACCATCTCCGCGTTTTACACCCCTAACGAGCGATCATGTTCACATTCAACATCGAACATTCGATAATCTTGAAAGTGCAAGAATGCGATTTGTCCGAGATATTCCGAACAACAACGGCGTCATCTACGGGTTTCCTAAAAATTATGATGAAAGCTCTTCTACGAGTGGAAGTTCCTACGGAATGCAAACTCCTACCCATAGTTTTGAACGGCGAACGAGTGAAAGGTCAAGTAGGGAAACGAGAGATTCGATTGAAAGTAAAGGATCGACTCCGAGAACTTTGAACTGCATGAGGAAGAAGAAGTCTTCGGAAGGGGCATATTATGATAGCAGGCAGGATAATCGGAGTAATTCGGAACAGCAAAACCGCTCGATTTCCCCGAGAGGAGGCGCTCATGGTCAAATTAATCCAGCGGATTACGGCTGTGAATATATTGGGACCGAGTTTAGAGCCGAGAGGAATAATTTTACGGAAATGGGATTTAGCCAGAGAAGAATCGTTAAAAATGATGGTAAGTGTAATTTTTAGAGGAATTCAATTTCTTTATTTGAAAGTTAGGGTAAGAGCACCAGTAGTTGGATCTGGCGACAGTACATTGGCTCCGGCTACAGTCTTTGGCATCCCCTTCTAATTTGCTTCAAACAATAAAAAAATGCAAGTATTTATCATATTTTGCTCACATGGAAGTAACTCGAACAGAGTACGTTAAATATTTGCATTTTCTTATTGTTTAAAGCAAATTAGAGAGGGTACCAACGACTGATGCCAGTGCCAGCACTGGCGCTCTTACCCAGGTACTTTTAGTGAATTTTATATTTGTTTTATATTTGTTTTTTATTTTCTTCTAGTTTACTCTGGCTCGAGTGGAGATTTGGCATGTCATGCTTCGTCGGATACCCTCCAAGTTCCAAAAGCTTCAGTGAGTCGAAATGGCAGTTTCAATTTAGCGGATTGTCGTCGCGACAGAAACCAAGATAAGAAATTGAGCAGGTTTGACAGGAGCAGATTGAAGCATGTGGCTCAGTATCAACCTCCACCGATTCCAAATTCGCCTTTCGAACAAGAAGGGATGAAAGCCGCTTTCGAAATGCATCTTGATAAGGGGGAAGATGTGCAGAAGAGGAACAAGTTAAAGAATTTCTTCAGTAACAGGAGTCCACAGAAACCGAGTGTACTGGAAATTCCGAAGGAACCTCAAAAAACTTTGCTTGGTTAGTCTAGTTATTATTTTGCTTATTATTTAGGAGTCTTTATATTTTTATATCGATTTTTTGTGTGTGTTGATCAATATTTATTTTCAAGTCATTCTTGTTTTTTTAAATTAAATTGGAAAGTTTCTAATTGACAAACCTTAAAAGTTGGGTAATTTAAGGTAGAAGTTTTCAGTATTAAATAATATGAAATTTACAGCGTTTGTGATAAAAGGACTTTAAATTCAAACTATTGAATAATTTTAGATTGAATTTTCCTGCTTGAGTGAACAATTTTTCCCCTTTTAAAGTCAAAAAATTGTTGTTGTTTTTACTTAAAAAGGGTAAAAATTGTCAAATAAACGATTTTTTATTTTTAAGGGGGCAAATTGAAAAAATAAACATTTTTTCGGCTTGAAAGGGGAAAAACAAAAAGTAAACAGTTTTTGCTTGAAAAACGGAAAAATTTAAAAAAATGACAATTTTTTAGATGAAAGGGGGAAAAATTTGAAATGTAAAACACCCTCCTTATTTGAATGAAGGTGGTTTAAAGCGTAAACAATTGTTCGATTTAAAAGGAGGCAATTTATAAAGTCAACAAATTTTCAGTTTAAATGGGGGGAAAATAAAAAAGGAGGTAATTTTTTGACTTGAATAAGAGAAAATTATTGTAATAAACGTTTTTTTTTATTTTAAAGGAGAAAAAATGTAAAGTTAACAATTTGTCGGCTTGGAAGGGGGAAAACTTCAAAAGTAAACATTTTTCAACTTGAAAAGGTGAAAATCTGAAAAATAAACCATTTTTTGAGTTGATGGAAGGAACAATTAACAAGTAAAACCTTTTTCGGATAGGAAATAATTTTTTTGTGAAGAGTAAAATAATCATTTGTCCATTTGAAAAGGGAAAAGAAAAGTAAACAATTTTCCACTTGAAAGGGGTATAACATCGATAGTTAAGAATTATTCGGCATCAAAAGTGGAAAATTTAAAAAGTAAACAATTTTCGAACTGAAAGGGGAGAAATGTAAACAAAAATTAAAGTGTGTTTTTGGGCTTAAAAGGGGCGAAATTTTTAAAATAAACAATTTAAAAGTAAACAAGGGGTAACTTCAAAAGTGAAGAATTTTTTGGTTCGTAAGGAGGGCAGTTTACAAAGTAAACAATTTTTAAATGAACAATTTCCACATCGAAAAGGGAGAAATTTAAAAAGTTAACCATTTCCAAATTGGAAGGGGAAAAAAGTAAAATCATTGTAAGCTGTTGCATATTAAATAATTAGGAATTGTACAATATTTTTTGAATTCTTTGATCCTTCAATTATAAATTGTGACGTATTTTTTGCTATTCCAGGTTCCCCAAGACTTCACCGAGCACTGTTCAGAGATAAAGCCGCCATCCAGCCTAAAATGAAGAGATCTGGAAGCCAAAGTCCCGGAGACAGTGGAATCAGCCAGTCTTTGAGTTCGAGTAGCGCGAGTCAATCTCAAACTTTGAGTCAGAGTTTCAGTTCTGTTAGTTCTACAAGCGATTGGAGTCCAGAAGCTGCTGTATCTCATGGATCCAAGGTTCCTTTTTTTCTTTCTCTCTATTTTCATCTCCCTTATCGAACGAATTTCACATTTTTTAAACTCTTTCTAACTTCTCTTCATTTAAATTTCAGTGCTCAACGGGCCACGGAGGCTGTCAAAAACGTTCCTCAAACTCCAGGAACTTCATGTCACCACCAACACTGCCTTATATTCCTCCCCCAACTTCTCCACCTCCAGATTATCCGGGTCTCGAATACCCACCAGTTTTTGAACCCGGAACCTATTCCCTTTCAGACGCATCTCTCCTCCGAAATCGTAACAACAGAAAAAATAGTTGAACTTCTTTGCTATTGGAATTTTTAGAGTCTCATTGATTTCTCCGACTGAAAAATTGAATCACTAAAGATTCTAAAAATTAATTAATGAATCCCAGAGATTCTTGCCATCAGTATCAGCCCATAATAATAAAATTTGAATTTTATTATCTTCGTCCGCCTCTGTCGGTGGAAAATCACAGTAACCGTCCATTTCTGTGCCTGTACAAAAAAAAACTCGACATTGCGATTGATTCTTCGATTTCTCGATAGTTCGATTTTTTGATTGTTCGATTTTTCGATTGTTCGATTGCGTATCGAGGGTCACTTTTGTAACCAAATGATATTTATTTTTAGACGATATACGATCGTCAAACGTAACATTTTATATTTAACGAACAATAATTCTAACAATTAACAAATTAATTAATTAAATACTAGGCGCGTTTTACAGGGTAGAAGGTTCGAAATTTTAGGCAGAGTCACCTTGGAGATTAAAAAAGCAGATTTTCGATATTGTTAACCACTCAATTTTTTAAGTCAAAAAGCGAAGATGTGATACTTTTATTAAAATTGTGCTCAAATCACTAATGACAGCTCTTTAGAATATTCAAGAAATCTTAAGGAATCCTTAGATTTCTTAGAATAAAAAATTCGGATTCTAATTGGGCGATAAAGAAGAAATTTAAAGTTCGGCACAAGAAATAAAGTATTGAGGGGAAAAATTAATACGAATAATAATTCTAAAAGTGAAGACTGCTGAATAAAAAAAATAATTAGTAGAATTAATTAATTAATAAAATTCGAAAGACTGCACGTCCGCTTGCTAATTTTGAAGACGACTCTCGTCGCGCAAATTGTTATCTAGTATTACTATTTTTATACACAATTCTCCTTCGATATAATAGGAAAAAACAACAATTAATAGTAGAATAAGAATTTTTTTTTAATATCGATTTCTTGGTCTTCCATTCTTGAATCGAATAGATTCGCTTGTTTAAACTTTTAAAGCAATATTGTAAAAGTTTTACGAGATAACGCACGATTTTGAAATTTAATTTGAAATGTAGAAATTAGGAAAATTAGCAGTGGCTTTCGGATAATCGCGATCGCTTGTTGTAGGTTTTAAAATTTTATAATATATTAAATTACTAGCTATATATGAAAATTGTAAATGAAAGAAATTTAGAAATGCTTTTTATATTCGCACCGAAGTTGAGATTCAAAGTGCACTTTTATATAAAGCCTTTACAATACGTAATATTTAAATTATAAAATCTCTCTATAATTTTTATATTAGCCTTCACGACAATTAGAATAATTTCTTGTATTTGCGATTTGTAAATAGTATTAGTCAAAGAACAACGCACGTTTTTGAGGTGAAACTTCTGTTCGCGAGGTGTGAACTGGCAAAACGGTGACGGTCTAAATGTAACACTTGCCCCTCCACTGTCGCTCAGACTCCCACTTCGCAGTACGCAAACGTATGTAGGTACGTATGCACGTCGTGCGTGAGTGTTACTGGAAGCACGTTTAGCCGGTCTGGCCGGCACGAAAATGTTTTGATACACATTCGTCAAACTTTTGTGAATTTGGGTTTTTACATACATTCAGGGACACTATACCCTTGTTACCTCCAAAAAAAGGTTTCTGAGGAAGATGCTATATAAAAAATATATGCATTTCTTATGTACCATTGTGTACAA
>JAUMHM010000001.1:2557591-2579329 GCA_032362435.1 Melikaiella ostensackeni | reverse complement strand
GAACAGGAAATACTAATTTTTTCGAGTTTTTTAAGGTTAGGGTGAAACGCTGACGTGTAGGGCAAATTCTGACATCGTATTCGGATTCCGCACGTCAAAATTCATAGGAAAACATATGTCGCGTCCCCAGATCACGACACTTTTTTTTGTGGCTGTGTAATAAATACTTACAGGTAGGTAAGGAATATTATATATACAATGAAAGGAAAATTTTTTAAAAGAGGGTACTCATACAAAGGTAAAATATTTAAAAAAGTAAATGATAAGAAAGAACACCTATATAGATAAACAAAAACAATAAAAGTACAAAGAAAAAGTATGAAATAAAAATGAAATAATTGAAGATACTTTAGAGATACTTCAAAAATGTTAATAGAAAAAAATAATAAGAAGAGATAGGCGTTATCTATAAAAAAAAAGAAAAAAAATATATTGCTATATAATATATATAATATATATATCGCAAAATAAAATATCGCTCTGAAACTTTGGGAAAATGGAAAAGGAAACAGTAACTTACGTTTGTATACATCATTTGTGGGAAAATTTGTAAAAAAAATTTCTCGAAGAAATTAGAACTGGAGCAACGTCAGAATTTTTTTTTCAAACAACTTCTATCCACATGAAATGAGATATCGAGGTGAAATTTTCGGATATGACATAAACGGCACTAAGGAACGTTCTTATGGTCCTAATTACTTGCACTTGAAAAAAAAATTTTAATGAAAAACTCAACTTGAAGAATTACCAACAGAGTTTTTTTGCGGTTACGATCGATTAGGATCCTTATATCAGCCCGAGACCTGTAACTTTACTGTCATCGTGAACTTTGTTATGTAGGCCGACGCACGATCGTCCATTCTCCAAATTTCGTTTTCCATTAAATATTTTGTTTCAACTGCAAATAATTAGGACCATGAAGACGTTCCTTAGTGTCGTTTATGTCATTTCCGAAAATTTCAACTCGATATACAATTTCGTGTGGATATAAGTTGTTTGAAAAAAAATTCTGACGTTGCTCCAGTTTTAATTTCTTCGAGAATTTTTTTTTACAAATTTCCACCCAAATGATGTATACAAACGTAATTTACTGTTTCCTTTTTCATTTTCCAAAGTTTCAGAGCGATATATTATTTACAAAAAGAGTAAATCGTTCCAAAAATAAATAATAAAAATCGAGCACTAGTTTGGTCACGTGACTCCTGTTAGACATGCCCTTAAAAGGGGGTAAATTTACAAAGCAAACAATTTTTCGGGCTAAAAGAGGGAAATGTTGATTTTTTGGTCTGAGAAAGGGGAAATTTAATAAGTAATCAATTTTTCGGCTTGAAAACAGGGAAACTTAATAAGTAAACCATTCTTTGAGTTGAATAGGGAAAGATTAATTTTATAATCAATTTTTGGTCTAAAAAAAGGAAAAAATGTTAAGTAAATAATTTTTTTACTTAAAAGAGGATAAATTCGCAAAGTAAAAATTTTTTCGGGCTAAAAGAGGGAAAATATAATTTTTTGGTTTGAAAGAGGGGAAATTTGAAAAGTAAACAATTTTTTTATTATTAATTGGGCAAATTTAGAAAGTAAAGTTTTCTTGGCCGGAAAACTGGGGAAACTTGGCAAGTAAACAAGTTTTTGACTTAAAAAGGGAAAAATTGAAAAGTAAACAATTTCTAAATTGAAAGGGAAGAAATGTAAAAAAATGTTATAAAGTATTTTTCTGTTAAAAAGAGTGTAGAAACAGTACATAATTGCGTTAGAAATTTTTTAATAAATTTAGAGAAATGAAAAATTTAATTTAAAAATATATTTTTTTGAGGTTTTGGGAACGGGCGATTTGTGAAGGCATCCCAATTACTGAATATTGGGATCGAAGAATTAGAAAATCGTTGGAAACTCGTTATGATTATCGGGAAGGTGCCTACGATTGGGATTTTCATATGGTCCTCAAAACCAGAAATGCTCCTAATTTAACTCAACAAGAATACAGGTGAAAATAAAAAAATTTTAATTTATTATGATTGTTGACAAATGAAAATTCAAGAATTTATAATTAAAAATTCAGATAAAAAATTTAAAATTAAAATAGGTAATTATAAAATCAAATTTTGGATTTAAAATTGAAGAAGACATAAAATATAAGAAATAAATTTAGATTCTGGCGAGAGAATGGAATAGCATTTACTTGGATAGAAGGTGAACCAATCAGGAGTAATCCAACTTTAATAAGCAACGTAATTCCAGAAGGAAAAGGATTTTTTCATTATGCTTATTTAGGGGATATAACAAGTGGTCCATTTTTCACTTGGGCCTTAGACGAAGATTGCAAAAACAAGTACTAACTAATTTTAATAGTACATTTTAAAAGTTTTAACGGTTATCTTCGTCTTTTTTCAAAAATGAGTTTATTTTTTTTAGAAAATTGAGGTCGACAGACGTGGCCGAGAAAGAAGTGATTAGAGCCATTTTCGAAACTAGAAATAATGAACCAATGTGTGAAGAAATTTTTGCAGCACATAGGGATACTTCCATTTTGAATGGCACAATTGTGACAGAAATGCCTTCAAGTGAAATTGAACGAGAATCTTGGACTGTAGATAAATTTAGAAGACAGAAAGTCGATTTAAATTGGGTCGATATTCCGGAAATTGAAGTAAGATTTTTCCAATTCTTTAAAAGTTTAAGAATTTTGAACATTGCCTTTATTATAGAAATAAAATATGCTTAGATAAACGAATAAAAATATATAAAATAAAGTAATGATAAAATTAACTTTCCAGATTATATTTCACCCAATTGCAAATTTGGGACGCTACAAAGAAAAGGATCAATATCTTGACAAATTTTCTTTAATTTTTCTCTCTCACAACATGACAAAACAGATTCCAAATCTCGTTCCTTTATTAAAAAGGGATTCGCCGTTTCTCGTTGAATCTCGAAAATTTTTAACGGATCTTCGAAAAGAAAACCTGGAAGAATTTTCTACAGAGTTGAAAAATATCGCCAAGGAAAATGGACTAAGAAACTTGAACGATTTTGATTCCAGAAAACAGACAATTGCTCGATTTTCCAAAATTTGAGACTTTAGACTTCAGTTTTTTAATTTTAATTATGCATAGAGATTAAACTTTAACATTTAATACATACGTTTTTTCTTAAATCTTCAGGATGACTTGCATTATATTAATAATAATTATTCCTTTAATATATATATTTCAAATTATATTGAATAAAGTATCAAATCTAAGAATATTATAAACTGAATTCTTGGCTTTTTAATTTTTCGCTTTCAACTTGCAGGCCAAAATATTTTTTCCTTAGAATCCAAAATTCTTTTTCATTGGAAATTTTCATTTGACAAATTTTGCACTTTTCAAGATTCCCCTTTTCCAAGCATGAAGTAGAAAATATTCATCATTAAAAATTTTCTCAATTTAAATTAGAAAAATTGTTTACTTTTTAAATTTTCTCCATTTTTAAGCTGAAAATGACTTATATTTAAAATTTCCAACCTTTGCAAACAAATAGTTTATTTTTAAAGTTTTCCCCTGTTCCCCCTTTCAAGTAAATTGAAGTTTCCCCTTTTTGCTACTGGGAAATTGTTTACTTTTGAAAAATTCTCCACTTTAAAGTCGAAAATTTCTTTCTTCTTTCAATTATCCTTCTTCCAAAAGTTAAAAAATTGTTTACTTTTTCAGTGTTGCCTCTTTGTATTCGCAATACAAAAAGCTTCAAATAACAATTTGTTATTTATTGAGGAATAAGCCCTAAATTTTATGAAACAGAAAAAAAATGTTTTAAAGATAATTATAGTATCGGGCTTACAATACGAAAATTTGTAATTTCATTACAATATAGTTTAAAGATCCATTTTCATGTTTAGATTGATATACACAGCGAAAAACACCGAAACCTGCTTTGATGGTTCCGTGAAAAGGTTTCAGATTATACTCGTGAGAAAGAAATTTTAACGAAAGCCTACGAGTATAATCTGTATGTACTTTGTCGTCACCTCTTTTTCTGTAAATACAAAATTCTAATTGGCGGACACACTCATCATCTCCAATAAACGTTAACATTTCCCTGCCTTCCTTCACATTCAATTTTAAATACCATTCGTCTTTTTCATTTTCTCCTAGTATAAAAGTGGGCGAAACCATAAGTCCAAGAGTGTGTTCCAGATGATTGAACTTTGGAATCGTCCATTCCATACGATGAGGTCGAGATACTGGTTTTGTTACACAGGAATGAGTTTCAATTTCTGGTACTTTTGCTTCCATCTTGAACTTGACTTGGTTGTGCTGTAAATCTAGAAAAGAATATTTGAATTGCAAGGTTAGTATTTTTTTCAATTCTTGTAATTTAAATTTCGCGCCACAATTTCGTAGCGGCACACTTAAACATAATCTCAAAAACAGTAGATGATTCGAATATTTTAATTAAAATTGAACCATTTTAAATTGCAAGCCCAGAAGTAAAAGTTGCAACCCGTACGACCCAAAAATATGAGGCTGCAAAACTTGTAAAATTGATAAATTTTTAATTGGAAACACAGAAATAAAATAACTTAATATTTTCAAGCCTTGACAATTGAACATGAACAATTACAGTGTGGCCGTTTTAATCGAGGAAAAAAATTCCTGGTTTTTCCCCGGTTCGAAAAAATTTGTCTTGGTCAAAGTTTTAAAGTTGAAGCTCAAACAATTTTTAATCCAGAAAATTTTAATTTAAACGCTAAATAACTTACATGTATAAAATGAAAGCTTCTAATACATTTCAATTGAACAAATTCATATGAAATGCTATTGATCATTGGAAACCAAAATTTCTTATTTTCCAGCTTAATAATAATCAACTTATTAAAAATGTTAAAAAGAAAAATGTCCTCTCCCAAATCAATAACTATATTAAAAATAAAAAATTTCTCTCTTTCAATTCATAAAAAAAGAAATGAAAAAAAATTCGTCCCTTCCAACTCTAAAAAATGTTAAAATAAACCAATGTCTCTTCCATTAAGATACAAATTTAAAAAAAAACAATTTCCTCCCTCCAAACTCGATAAAAATCTTAAAAATAAAAAATTATGCTTTTTCCAATTCATAAAATATTGAAAACAAAAATGTCCTCCTTTCCAGTTCGATGAAAATTTTAGAAATATAAATTGTCCCTCTGCTGATTCGATAAAAAATAACAAATAAAATTTCCTCGTAAAAAAGTTAAAAATACATTTGTCTGCCTTCAACTCAATAAAAATATTAAAAACAAAAAACTTCCTCTTCGAGTTCGGGAAAAAAATTTCTTACCTTTTTTTAAAATAAGAATTGTGAAATTCGTACGCTTTTCTATATATAAATCTTTTGAATTTGAATTATTTTTATCTTAAGTCGCTTGACATTAATAATTGTTTATTTGTTATTTATACAGTTCATTTTTAAAAATCATTAATTAGTTTATATATATAGTTGATCAAGTTGAAACGTTTTTATCAAAAATTTTCAAATTCAAACGCTTTTAATTTTTGATTGTTGAAGTCTTTAAAACTGAATTTTGAAATTCTGAAATTGAATATGTACTCTTAAAAATGAAGGCCTAAAATGGAAACATGTTTTAGAATTAAGCATTGTGAACTGAATGATTTCATAATTGAAAAAGTTAACAACTGAACTTAATATTCAAAAAAAGGTGAAATCGAACTTATTTTTAATTGCATTATTAGATTGCATTAATAGATTTTTCTTCTTACAATGTATAGAATTGCCGGTCAAAAAATATATTCACTACCATTTCCCGGTTTTCCCGGTCGCAAACAATTCACGGTCATTTCCCGTTTTCCCGGTCCAGCAGCCAATCTGAATTACAACAGAATGACCACTAAAATCTCCGAAAGAAATTCCGGGTCACTTCCCGGGTTTATCAAACTTTAAAGTAAGTGAACTGATTATAATTTAAAGTATTTAAAGAAGAATTTCAAAATAGAAGAATTGAAGAATCTAATATAAAACAATTATAAAACTTTAAATGTTAAAAATTCCATCACATTAAACATTAAATTTTAAACAAGATTAAAGCCAAATGTGCAATATTGTAAGATTTCAAAATGAAAGTCTTGAAAATATGTAAACATTCAATACAGAACATTTTTTCATTTTTAATATTTCAATTTAAACAATTTAAAACTGAAAGCAGTAAAAATTCAAAAAGGTTGAATTTGTAGTGCTTAAAATTATATAGTAGGACGAGGCCAAAATGCTGACATTAATCGAATAATTTGAGCCGAGCGAAAATATTATTGTTTGACATACGAAAAGTAAAACAAAATTGAAATCGGTTAATTTCTTGTGTTCGGTTTTTGTATTCGAAAATTCATAACATTTCACCTGTGGACTGCAACAACAATAAAACTTTCGAAATAAGAAAAAATTTTTTGTACAAGTCCAATTTTTTGGAAACGAGCAAAAAACATGTTTTCTTTTTAATGTAGTTAATTGCGCATTTTTTCAAAAAAGGAGTACATATCAAACTAATCTAGAAAAGTAAGAAAAAATGTTCTTTTATAATAAAAAAAATAATGGCATATTTATTCGATCAAAACTGAAAAAATTTCAAATTCGACATGTACAACTTAAAAAATGTGCATTTCACTGAATTAAAAAAAAAACGTTCTTTGCACATTTAAAAAAAGTGTTAGCTTCCACATTTGTTTATAATTTCTAAATTTGTATTGCTGCTCACTACTAAAAACTCGTAATTGAAGTTATTCATTTTGGAACGTTCTCAATTAAAAATTATCCGATATTAGGCATGCTATTCATTGATAAAATTGGCTAAGTTAAAAAGTTTCAGGAGGATAATATTCGATTTTGAAAATTTTTCAACTATATTAACCTAACCTAACTATATTAACCGCAAATCACAAGCCGGAAGGCCCAAAAACATAACTTTCAAGTCATTAGGCCCAAAACCATGAGCCCCAAAAACAATACTCAATTGAAAGTCCCAAGTCGCAAGGCCCAAAAATATAAGTCCCAAGCGGTAAGATTTAAAATCGTGAGACCCAAAAGCGACGAATAACATAAAAATTAAATTTACTTGAGTTAGAATGAAATTATAAAGTTAATTCTCAAAATAAATAAAAACATCTTATTCTTTTGAAAAGAATTTATTACTGAAAACAACAACTCTATTAGGTATTAATTCTGACTTAAAAAATCGTTTATTAATATTTATGATATAGATTCTGACAGAGATGAAAATACGACTTTTCTCTTGCATTCATCTTTCACTCGTCCCAGTCTCACTTGTCTCTTTTTTTCTGTGATCGTTTATTAGCATTTCGTTCCAAAATGCCACGAACATGTCCTTGGTGTTGGAAAATCGTAACAAGTTGAGATCGCGCTTCATTCATACCTTCACTAATCAAACTACTTCTCTGCATATTTCCCTTAATTAATTCATTTGTTCGCTCAAGTCCATCATCTTTCACACTTTGTTCAGCCTCCAAAATCGCGAGGGTCGATTTTAATTTGTCATGCACTTGCTTCTCCATTTCAGCGAGATCTTCCATTTGCGCCGTTAGGTGGTAAATCTTCCAGCCGTTCAATTTTTGAATAACATTCTTCCCTTGGGCCAATTCCGCAATTGTGGGCCTCCTTTCTTCCTTGGGTCTCACGTCGCTCGGCCTTCTGTAGTGGTGAAGTCTTCCATTCCACCTGTTCTTCCAGGAAGAACCTGCAAAAAAGATTTATTATTATTATTGTACAATTAAGCCAGATCCCTTTAGGGGTAACCGTAACTCGTTCGGTTCTAGCCTCGTTATAATACCGGGGATCAAGGAATTTATATAGTAAAAGTAAGGGATGTATAGGAGAAGGGATAGGTTTTAGAACAATCTAGAAGTCGCGTGTTGCTGATTTAAACGACACACTCTTTTCACAATACCGCTTCAACACGGGTCACTGATCAATCTCTTTAGCAAACACCCCAGGTGAAGAGATTCACAGAGCCAAGATACATCACGATTCACACATGAATACTCAAACTAACTGCTAAACCAACCCATAGGAAGATCCATACTCTTTACCCCAACCACATCCACTAAGCAAAGCTCTTCACGAGGGCCATTGAGTATCCAAAATCCAATATTTGCATACATATTTTTCATCCTTTACATCTATACATCTTTTTAAGCATGCATTTGTGTTTCTATGACTCCTCATATCTCTTCGCTTTAGAGTCTCATTCGCACAATCCAGCAATGCGTTCTTCAGTCTACCTCTAGGTACGCTACCATTTACTTCACCTAAATACACTTGCTTCGTTAAACATCCTTCATTCATTATATTCAAATATATCAAAAAAAATTCAATGACTTTTTGTAATCTTGTGGATGATATTACCGCTGAAATGCTTAAGAGCGGTGGCGGATAGTTGTTTGTGTGGCTGAACGGATTCATGAATGTGTGTGCTGCGAACGGTGAAGTTCCAAATGATTGGAGAAAGACGATTATCTCTCCAATCTACAAGGGAAAGGGTGATTCAGGTGACTGTGCTAATTATAGAGCGATTAGCCTACTGAGTACTGTGAGCCAAATATGGTATTTACCAAAATACTTATTGGTAAGGTCATGGTAATAACTAAAGAAAGGATCTGGGAAGTCCAATGTGGATTTATGCCTGGGACATCATGTGCGGATCAGATAGTGGCTTGAGACAGATCATAGAAAAAAGTTTGAAAGTAAAAAAAAAGTTTTCTGTACCTTTATTGATCTTGAGAAAGCTTTCGATAAAGAACGATTGGTTTGATAATAAGCAGGGCGTTAGGCTAGACTGTGTTATGTCCTCCTGAATGTTCAATATATATGTCGTAGGTAATTAGGAAAATTAGGGATTTTGCTAAAAACCTAGGAAATTAGCTAAATGCCGGGTTTTAGGAAGAATCTGCCATTCAGGTATTACATTTTCTCGAAATCCCTTGTTTATTCATAAAATTAGAACACTTTCAGGCCATTTCTCTAATTTCCTAGAGCGTGTTAGGTATTTAGAAAAATCTGAAATTTAAGCATAGAATTCGTCGAGGCGTTAATTACTCGGATTTTTGGTGTACAGTAGATTTCAAGATTGCAAGAACGCATGGAATTGCAAAAGATTGCGAAAGATTCCATGGATTATAGGAAATTCACTATAGAAAATCATTATATAGAAAACGATTATAGGATAATCAGCATTGGAATAAATCATATAAAAATATTAAAGGAATTAATGTAAAAAGTAGAGAAACCACAGAGGAACGATTTATTTTAGACCACTCATAATCTCATATGGAAGTACTTGGAAGTCCTATAACATCCCTTAAATCTTGTGAAATTCTTTTGAATTCCTTAAAATCTTAGGAAATCCTAAAAAAATTCTTTGACATCCCTTGAAATTTTATAAATGTCTTGAAGTTCTTTGGAATCTTTTAAAATAACTTCAAATCTTTAAAATCCTTTGACATTTTTTCAATCCCTTCATATCCGTTGAAATTGTCGAAATGCGTAGAAATTCTTTGAAATAAAATTTAATTTATCCCCAAAAGTTCTCTAGGAATTCGTTGTAATCCCTTAAAATCTCTTGAAACCTTTGGAAATCATAAAAATCCCTTCAAATAAGTAGAAATCATTCGAAATCCCTTGAATATAAATTAAATTAAACTTATTCATGAAAGTTCTCTAGAAAAACTGTTAAGATTCCTAGAAATCTTTGGAAATCGTGAAAATCCACCAAAATCAGTAAAAATCACTTGAAATAACTTGAATAAAAAATTTAATTAAACTTATTTATTAAAGTTCTCTAGAAAGACCGTTAAAATCCATAGAAATCTTTGAAATCCTTAGAAAATCAATAAAACTCTAAATTTTGTCAAATTCCTGGAAATACCTTAAAATTCCTTAAAACCTTTGGAATCGCTGGAAATTCCTTGAAATTTCATTCCCTAGAAATCCCTTGAAATATTTGGAAATCGTGAAAATCCATCAAAATAAGTGAAAATCGTTTGAAATAACTTGAATAAAAAATTTAATTAAACTTATTTATTAAAGCAAACCATTCACTCCATGCTCATTCAGGACTTCCCAAAGTTTAGTTCTATCTACCTTATCAAAAGCTTTTTCCAGATCAACTAATGCACAGAAAGCTTTTTTGCTTACTCTCAAACTTTTTTCTATGATCTGTATCAAGCTAAATATCTGATCTGCACATGATCTCCTTGTTATAAATCCACATTGGACTTCCCAGATCCTTTCTTGAGTTATTACTATGACCTTACAAATAAGTATTTTAACAGAGTGCCTAGCGAAATTTCGATTTCAAATTCCCGGATTTCCCGGATCGCAATTAACATTTTTCCCGGTTTTCTCTTGTGCTATACGTGTCTCAATTTCGCACGTCATTATTGGTTTAAAAATGTACTAGAAGATACCAGAAAAGTTGACAAAATTAATATTTTTTTATCAGGATCGGTATCATTTTACCAAGAGGACTGATTTAGGATAAATTTTAAAGAAAATACCTTGAAATGAAAAGTCGAAACGTCATATATATCAGAAAAATGAGACATTTATTACTTCTAAACCAAAATTTAGAAGAAGGTTAGAAGAACGTTTAAAAATTATTACGACTTATTTGTTCTAAGTTCAAATCTTGGCAGAATCTAAAGAAAAATCATCACAGTTTTGTCAAAACGTCAATTAAATTCTATGGAAACTAAGCTTTACCATAATATAAGCCCAAGAAAATTGTTTTATTTAGACTTTTTTCGCAGTGTAATGTATATTGAAAAAAATGGTATTAAAAAGGTTAATTGTACTATTAAATTGTTATTTCTATTTTATTTAATACTGGTTTCATTTTTTTATTTTCTTAAACTTGTGAAAAAATGTTTAATGTGAAATATTCGCTCTTCAAATTAATGATCACTCAAAACAAAACATACAGCAAGTATAACACAATTTAAAAAAATGAATTGCAAAAACTTACACCTTACATGTGTCGATTAAAAATAATATAAAAATTACTGAAATGAACGCTAATATGAATAAAAAGTAAAATTTGAAAGAAAAAATTCTAATTAAAAGTTTGTCAGAAGGGATAAATTCTTTGATGTTTACAGAAACACGAAAACAATTTACTGGAAAATTATATTTTTTCGACCTTTTTGAATCTTGAAGTTTTTACCCTAAGACTAATAATTTTAAAACAGGGTGGCCGCTGGACCGGAAAAAATCGGGAAATTCATTTTACAAGACGATTCTGAATTTGTTCAAAACTAAACAATTTACAGATTTGAAAATTGAGAATTGAACTGTTAAAATTCGAAATGTAGTTAAACAAATGTAAAGTCCGATTGAAACTTTATAAACTGTTTTCAATTTTAGAATAATTTAAAAGTAATAGATTCATAATAAAACCTTTTTATTCAATTACAAATCGTATTTTCAAATATTGTTACAGTCTAAAATATTCCATTTTTAACCTACGCAATTTGAGATTTTTTTAAACAAAAAAAGAACATTTTTTCAATATTTAGCAATATTTGACTGTTTAATTAAAATGAGCAATTATAAATCAAATATGCAAAACTAAATAATTTAAAACTGAATTGTTTCAAATAGAAAGCCTTGAATTGTTAACACTTCAGAGTGCTAAATTTAAACTTTCAACGCTAGAAATTTAATTGTTTCATTTTGTTCAATTTTAAATTTGTACGTGAAATTTTTTAATTTTAATTTATAAATAATAACTTAACCATTATTTATTTCAAACAATTTGAAACTCAAATAATTTAACTTCTAATATAAATAGTGTTTTAAACGAAATTTAAACTCGTTCAATTTTTAATGTTTCTAATTTAAAATTGCTTCAAATTGATATAATTTTCAACATTTAGAAATTTATTGATTCATCTTTTAATTTAGAGCATTGGAAATGACAACGCGGATTTATATTTTTTAACCAGAAATCTTTCAACTGTTCAATTTATAAAAGTTTAATATTTCAAATTTTTGAGTTTAACGGCATTTAGTTTAAAATTGTTCATAATGTTGAGAGCTTCCATTTTACACATGTAAATTATTGAGCGATTGAACTGAAGCATTTTAAAACTTCAATTTTAAAAGTTTAAAATTCAAAAGAGTTTCATTTTGAGTGCTTTAATTTGCAGTTCAGTTTTTATTTGACTACTTTGAATGAAAAAATGTTAAGCTTTAAGAATTCGAATTTTTTAATTTCAAAGAGGCATACATTTTTTGTGATCCGGAAATAAACCGGGAAATGGCAGGGAAGTTTTTTCTCCCACTGCATCAGATCCCTGTAAAACCTCAGGATCAAAATACGCTCGGAAATTTACTAGAAAAATATAAATTTTTTTTTAGCAAATACCGTGTTTATAAATAACAAACTTATCGACAAAAAAAAGCAGAAATAAGGCAGAAAAACAGCACAAGAAATTTCTCTGATTTTGATTTTTATGCTAGCATTAATAATTTTACACAGAAAATAAAAAATTTTAATTTTAATTTATGACCACGGATTTCCCGAATCTGCTCACGAATTCCCGACATTTTCCCGTACTTTTCAAGATGCACTAAACTCTCGGATTTCCTGGATCGCTAGACACCCTGTATTTTGGTAAATATTTTGCTCACGGTACTCAATAGGCTAATCCCTCTATAATAACACTGATCAACAAAAATGACCTACCTCCTCGCTGAATGCGACATATCATTTCCGAGGTACTTTGCAATGCTGAACACAAATCTGGCTTCCGTTTGTTGCTATCAGGTCTAGTTTATGAATATCATCTTACTTTAGCGATATCTATGAAGGTTTCTGAGATATTCTCAAAAAACTGAAAAAAGTGCAAAAAATTTACTCAAATTTCAATGCACTGTAATTCAGGATATATTTCCTTTTTCACATAGATTATAGGTTGATTTGTTTTTTTTTTCACGAAGAATAATTATCTGTAAAAAAAATTGAATTCGGATTATCTGTTTCTGAGATATCTGGACAAATGTGCACCCTTCTTTTCAATTTCCGAAAATTTGTACTTAATACTGCTCTTGGTATCAGATGTTCAATTATGAAACATAAGACGATCACTCATATTTCATTCGTTTCTGAATTTCATACAGTTGTGAAACATACAGAGAATCAATCAAATTGTTATTTGTTTAAGAATTTCTTACAATTCTAAAACATAAGGCGATCAATCACATTGCCATTTGCTTCTGAATTTCATGCAGTTCTAAGAAATGAGACAATCAATCACATTGTCATTTGTTTCTAAATTTCATGCAGTTCTAAAACATAAGACGATCACTCGCATTGTCATTCGCTTCTGAATTTCATGCACTTCTGAAACATAAGACGATCACTCACATTGTTATGTGTTTCTAAATTTCATTGAATCGATCTTGGGTGGATGTCTTCGGTGAAACTTATCTTCAATCACAGTGAAAAAGTTTATTTTTCTTTCCCTTGTCTGGTTTTCACGATTTGTGTTTTTGTGTTCTTAGGTTTAATTCATTAGACATAAGGTGAACATTTTTATGTTTTTCGCTTTGAGCCAGTAGATATAAGGTCTGTACATATGCATTAGGAATTAATTTTTTTTTGTTAAGTTCAAATAAACTGAGAAAATGTCGGATAAGTGTAAGAAAAATTTTCTGTTTCGTTTGTGGTCTTTATACACCAACAAATGAAAGACAACCACTTATCGACGCGATTAAAACAGGATATCGGTTATCCTCCGGAAGAATTTTGAAAAATGTGAATCAGTCATGGGAAGCTCAATTTTGCAATCCTACTTGTGCGATTGAACTGAGGTCTGCAAGTCGAGGAAATCATCCAAATCTGAATTTTTGTACACCAATGATTTGGAATGAACCGCAAAATCATGATTGGATTGTTATTTCTGTAACACCACACTCATAAAGAGCTTTAATGCAAAAAATGAGCAACAGATTGTTTATGCTGATGTACCATCCATGGTCAAGCCAGTTTTTATGCGCGTGCCTAGAGCAGAAAATAGCTTGGGTGTAACTGTAAATAAGCGGGTTAATTCTGAAGGGGATGAAACAGAACCGAAACGTTCGAAAAAAATACCGATTTTATTCGATCAAGCTGAATTGAACGATCTCATAAGAGACCTTAATCTATCGAAAGATAAGGCTGAATTTTTGGGCCAAATTTTTTCCGACGAACACGGTCTTATTCCTTGCAACGACGTGAATAAATTGATGAAAGCTGTCGGACATAAGCACATAGCCAGCGAATGGCGTTTATTCATCGATTCAAATTAGACTAGCCTGAAAGGCGTTCTTCTGCATAATGGCAATGAGTTTCCTTCCATACCTGTTGCCTATGCTTCACACTCAAAAGAGTGCTACGATGTTATGAAAATGCTTCTTCTGAAAATAAATTACCACGAACACTGTTGGCCAATCTGTTCAGACTCTAAAGTGATTGCTATTCTATTAGGAACGCAGACAGGACACACGAAGTATTACTGCTTCTTATGTTATTGGGACAGCCGTGAAAGGGACAAGCATTATACTTGCAAGGTTTAGTCCGAACGCGACTCGTTTTAAACCAGGGCAAAAAAACGTCGCTCCAGACCCTCTGTTAGACCCTAAAAATGTTATTCTGCCGCCTTTACATATTAAACTCGGAACAGTTAAGAACTTCGTAAAAGCAAAAGCTCGAACCGGAAACGCATTTGCCTATCCCAAATCAAAATTCTCAAAACTTGGCGAAGCGGAAATCAAAGAAGGGGTTTTCATAGGGCCTCAAATTCGTGAGCTTATGCAAGGCTCAGAATTCAACGACTGCTTGAGCAGTGAAGAGAGGAAAACCTGGTTATCCGTAAAGAATGTGATCTGAAACTTCCTAGGAAATCACAAATCTGAGCACTACAAGCGGTATGTGAATAAAATGTTAACACGATTTCAAGGTCTGAATGTAAATATCTTATTGAAGATACCTTTCCTACATTCACACTTGGAATTTTTTCCTGGAAAGTTAAGATTAGTCAGTGATGAGCACGGAGAAAGATTCCACTAAGATATAGCAATTATTGAGAAGAGATATCAAGGTAAATGGAGCACCAGTAGTCTTGCTGATTATTGTTGGAGTCTTATCCGTGACAACCTGATCAAAATTCGCTCAAGCAAATGACGAACATTTTAATATGGAGGAATGAAGATCTGATGCCCAGTACAGCATTCAGCACAAGTTTTTGGAAATTAAAAAGAAGGGTGCACATTTTTCAAGATATCTCAGAAACGGATAATCCGAATCAAAATTCTTTTTCAGATAATTATTTTTCATGAAAAAACAAACACATTGACCTATAGTTTATGCCAAAAAAGTAAATATATCCTGAATTACAGTGCATTGAAATTTGAGTAAATTTTTCGCACTTTCTTTCAGGTTTCTTAAAATATCTCAGAAACAGTTATAGATATCGCTAAAGTAAGACGATATTCGCAAACTGCGTTAAGAAACGCATCGACGTGATCTGCGATGAGGGCGCAAAAACATATTTCGCCCTTTAAAAAAATGGTTAAACAATTTGTTATCGAAAAATTTAATTGCAAATATCTATTAAGCTAGACCTGATAGCAACAAACGGAAGCCAGATTCGTGTTCAGCATTGAAAAGTACTTCGGAAATGATAGGACGCATTATATAATAATATCACCCACAAGATTACAAAAATATTCAAATTATTGCGAGGGGTTGATCACTCTTGAAATCTGGTGTACGACCCTTCGTGAAATCGTTCAAATCTTTGTGAAAGCTTTGATATTTTTAAAATATTTGTGAAATCTTTGAAATCACTGTAACATTTTTGAAATCTGTGACACTGATAAAATTTTTGAAACCCGTTGTAATCTTTTGAAATCTTTAAAATCTATGTGAAATTTGATGTACACTCAGAAGACGAGTGGTCAATCCCTCGAATTATTATTAAAACTGAAATTGAAATTATTATTAGACGTTTTTTTATAAGAGTTTAAAAAATTATTCAACTCACCCAGTAAAGTAGGAGTCGGTCTCGTCCGAACCGGGGTTTGTTCAATTTCTTGTCTAAGAGCCGAACTCTGTTTTTTCTCATTAGCCGCTTTTTCTTTCTCTTCTTTCTCTTTCCTAATTTTTTCTTCTGTAATAAACTGCATCTCTACTTCGTTGCATCTCGACTCGGTTAATTCAACGCCTGTCAGTTGCTGCTTTCGAGGTTTTTTCCTGGGAGACATTTCCACTGTTGTGTTTATATTAATATTTAAATTGATATTGATTCTAGACTGTTCAGGTTCTTCGTCAAGCCCTGGAGAAGATGTGGCGGAAACTGTCGTCGATCCTGAACTTTGACATCCTCCGCCGTCTCGATCTGCTCTCGGGGAACCAGGTGGACTACATGATGGCAAAGGCAAATTCGCGAGGACTGGTGTTAAATTTTTCACTACTCCTGGAATAGTAAGGACATTTTTATTTAAGACCACGATTCCAATTTTTTTAAATTTAAAATTGTTCGACTATTAAGGGTTTCAATTTGAAATAAAATAATTGTAAAAAGTATTCTGAGAGACGATTTTTAAAACCTGTAAAAATGGAACCTCAAAATTCTTGGAAGATTTACTCGGAATTGGCTAACATTTTTCAAGCAGACCGTCATAACCCGCATTCCGAAACTCAATATCTCGGGAGTAAGCGTTTTATTTTTTATTCAAATTGAAGATCACATTTTTTATCGCAATCCACAGCCGAGGTTGTTCCAATTTGTGGTCACTGTCACTTTGAGATTGTCAACTTCTTCATCTATTTCCCCGAAATTGGATAACTTTTTCTAATGCAATTTTCTTCGCCTTAATTCAGCCACACTTCAGCTCGGCAGTGGACTTTTGTTATATCTTAAAATAGTGACTTCTATCTTACGGAATGCTTTTCCGCTTTCCTGAAAAATTCTGATTTTTTTGGTTATCTAGTTTTGTACTTTTTGTACTGTTTTGTTCGATTCCAAGAACTTTCAATTCTGAATTATTCGATTTTCAAATTGAAATATTTGAACATTGAGTCTATTCAAAATGAAATCATTCAAAATGGAAAAACTTTTAATTTAGGTCAACTTAAATTTGACAGATTAAAAAAGAAGCAATGTAAATTGATCAACTGTAAAGATTTTCAATTTGAAATTGTACAAGAATGAGCAATTGAGATTTTGTCTCTTTTATAAAATTTCCAATCTCAAATTATTCAATTTTGTACATTTACAATTTAATTCCTTAACAATCAAGGCTTTCAGTTAGAAATTTTACATTTTTGTACAATTTAAATTTCAAGATAGAAAGTCTTTAATGCTTCAAATGAAAATTGTACAACTGGAAACGCTTTTAATTCAAAATTGTCCAATTCGAAAAATTTGAATCTGATATTATTCAACTTTTATTGATCTAAAGAAAAAAGAATAATTCAAGTACTGAAGAGCTTTCATTTCTAATTCTGCAACTGTGAGCGATTTAAATTTGAAAGAAACAATTTTGAATCTTTCAATCTAAAATAAATTATTTACTACATTCTGTTCCAAGCTCTTTTTTTCAAACGCTTTTTTCTGATTACCTATTCAATATTGACATTGCTCTTATTTCAATTTTTGAACTGCTTACTTCTTAAAATTTCCCCCTTTTAGGTGAAAATACTTTTTAAATTTTCCTCGTTTCAAGTCAAAAAATTATTCACGCTTCAAGTTTCCCCTTTTCAAGTCAGAAAATTTTTAACTTTTTTAATTTTTCTCATCTAAGTCGAAAAATTTTTTACTTTTAAAATTTTCCTCATCCAAGAAGAAAAATTGTTTATTGGTAAAGTTTCCTCTCTTCCAAGCCGAAAAATTGTTTACTTTTTAAATTTCCCCCCTTTCAAAGCTGAAAAATTCTTGACTTTTTAACTTTCCTTCCTATCAAGCCAAAAAATTATTTACTTTTCAAATTTTCCCTCTTTCAAGCTGAGAAATTGTTAACTTCTTAAATCTTCCCTCTTTTAAGTAAAAAAGGATTGAAAAAATATTAATTTTTAAATGTTCCCTCTTTCTAGCGGAAAGATGGTTTTGGTACTTTTTAAATTTTTCCCCTTTCATGTAAACAAATTCGAATCTCCCAATCTAAAATTATTCAAGACTTCCAATTAAAAGTTCTTCTATTTAAAACGCTTCTTTCAAAATATTTAATACTGCAGACTTTAAGCTTAAAATTGGGCAACTTTTAAGGCTTTATTTAATAGTGAAATTAATTTGCAGAAATTTTAAGATCTGAATTTGTGACTTTTTGAGACCGGCTCTGAAGAAATGGGTCTAATGACTAAAAATATCGATTTTGAAGTTTTTTTCGGTATCAGTATGCTAAAATCTTATCTTTTAAAATAAAACTTGATTTCTTTGCACTAGACCCATTTTTTGGCACCTGATCACATTTCATAATCTTGAAAATTCAATTGCTTCAATATTAAGGGCTTAATTCTTAAAATTGCTTATCAATTAAGGTTTTTAATTTGATACTCTTCAATTTTTAATATCCGAATTAGAAACTTAATTGAATTTGACAAGAATTTAGATTCGTGAAATCGATATCATTTAAATCAACAAAATCAACAAATAAATCCTCTATAAAGTACTCGAAATCGCACTTTAAAAAGATTTTAGAAATTTTGGAGAAAACATGGGAAACAGTGGGAAACAGGTAAAAAAAAATAAAAAGAGTCAGAATTCTTGATTATAGCTATTTTAGGGGATTTTTTTAATTGAAGGAGAAAAAGTGGAATAGGTAAAAAAGAGGACAGGCTGCGATCCCTGAAATTAAAATGGTACAATCTTTCAAGTTTTGGATTAGAAACAATATAAAATGAAAAAAATAAATACAACAGTGAACGATGTGAGCAAATAGTAGCATTAGTACAAAACTTGTTATTGTCGATAATTGAATGCTAACTTAATTAATATTTTATTCTCTTCAAATTCATTTATTCGCTTTGCGCACATTGAAACTCTTTCTGCTCGCTTTTCGCGTGTTTTTTGTCTCGCGACTTTTTCTGTCATGTCAATTTGACAATTAAATAGTATAAGTCAGTTACACATCTCATAAAATTGTCTTCCCATTTGAAGTAACATGAAGTTGTTTCCCTTTCATGGAAATGCTTCATCATTAATTTTTAAATATTTACTTTTGTAATTTAGATTGAAATTATTAAATTTTAAAACGCGTGATGCACAATTGGAAAATTATTAATTTTTAACGACTTAGTTTTCAGATCCTAATTTAAGAATTTTCTAATATAAGACCAAGTTTGAAATCGTTTGATTTTTAAGCCTCAACTTTGAATTAATTAATTTTGAAGGTTTCCAAAGACATCATATAATTTTCAATGTTTTTAGAATAATTAAACTTTAAAGGTACACAATATTTAAAATTCTTAAATTTTGAACGGTGAAATTGGCAGTAATTTTTGTTATTGACATAATTCACATTTAGTAGTAAAAAAATCTATCCAATCACTTTAATGTTACTTGATACTATATGATATGATAATTATTAATAATATATTTATCATCTTTAAAATTTCTATAATTTCAATTTAAAGTGATATCTTTAAATGAGCAATTCTAAAATAGTTTAATTTTTGAGGCCTTGAAACTTAAGTTTTTTTTTTGCTTCAAAAGATTAAATTCGAAAATAGTTGGCTTGAATTGAATGATGGTTTATAAAGAAAACATTTTTGTTGTTATGACACATATTTACCGAGGGGAGAAAATGTAGGTCAATAATAAATTTGCCTTTTTTAAATTAAGGGTCCTTTTTTTTACTGAAAGGAAAGCTCAAGTTTTGTTCTTCAAATACCTTCAGGTTGAAAAATCAACACTTCATTATTTAATCGTAAAAATAATCATTCAGTAGGTTTTGAGCAGATACTATCTTTTTCAACAATTTATGACTCTTTTAATATCAATTTGAAAAATGTTGTTCTCACTACAGTTATTGAACATAAGCATCATTAATGACCTGGAAAAATGATTGATAACCGGGAAATGACCAGAAATTTGTTTTTGTTTTCAGAGGTCGACCTAAAATATCTTAGATGCATATCGAGAATTTGACTGCTAGTATTTTATAATAATTTTTAATTGACAGCCTCATTGGCTTAACAATTTTAAATTCCAATCTTCCTGAATCAATAATAGTTTCAAATTGAAATATTATAAATCTTAGGACAATTTCACTATTAAATCTTTCAAAATTGCAAAATTTCATATCAAAAGCCTTGATATTCAGTTTTAAATTTAATAATTCTAGATTTAAATCTTCTAAATTATTTGGTTTCAATTTTAAATTTGTGCAATTTCAAAAACTGGAATCATAGCGATCTTGTTTTGTTTTCTTTTTTTATAATTTTTAATTTTCAATATAATATCTTAAAATTGCCTGATTTTAAGTTGAATATTTTTAAAAATTAATCATTTTGAATTGAAAAATATTTAATTGAAATATTTCAAGAATGAATAATAATTCTAAATGAAGTGTTAAAAATTAAACCATTTGAAATTAAAAAGTTGAAAATTTTGTGATTTAAAATCGATAAAAATTGAACTACATATCTGAAATTGACACCTCAGTAATTGAATAATATTTTAATTTAGAATGCTCACAATTTTAGAATTCTGAATTTTCATATTGAACGCAGAATTTTCAATTTTTCCTTTCATAAATTTTAATTTTTCAGTTAAAATTGCAATAGTTAAATTTTGAAAAGTATAATTAACAATTAAAAAATTTTCAATTTTTGAATGACTTGAATTTACTTAAAATAAATAAAATATTAAAGGGTTTGTGCATAAGAAAGTTTTAATATCACAATTCTTGGTAATTACAAATTTTCTCAGTTTTAAGTGAAGTTCGGGTTCGTTTAATTGTCAAGGTTCGGAAAAATTAGTCTAATCAATGTGAATGTTAAATTATAATTTTTTATGCAATAATAATTTAAAGTTGTAGAATTTCAAAAGCTTCGACTTTGAAACATACAAATTAGTTTTTAATTTTAAATTGTCCAATTTTAATCGCTTCGAATTGAAAATTATTTAAATTAAAAAGTTAAAATTTTTTAATTATTCAATTTTGAACGTTTTGAAATTGTCCTATTTTCGAAATTTTCATCTGAAATCATTGAATTTTGAGATTCTTCAATTCAAAATAAAATTGTTCAATTTTCAACGCTGTGAAAGAGAAATGATACAGTTTCAACTCTTTTCTAATCAAATTGTCCAATTTTCAAAATTTTGGTCTGAAATTTTTCAACTTTGAGAGCTTCTAATGAAAAAGTTTTCCATTTCAAATAATTTCAATTTCAGGTTTCTCAATTTTAATCCCTTTATTCAGAAATGATACAATTTCCATTCCTTTTCATTCCATTCAAAATATTCTAATTTTTTCAAAATTTTACCTAATCTAAAATTGTTTGATTCTGGAACGTTCTCAATTCAAAATCGTTCAATATGTATATATATATATATATATATATATATATATATATATATATATATAATTGGCCAAACAACCACCGCAGGGTCCTGCTGGGAGCGACTGCCATACATGAAAATGACACAGGCTCCCAGTAGAACCGCGGTAAATCACACCCATGGCCACGCCTCACAACCGTGAGATGGGC
>JAUMHM010000001.1:2526111-2555859 GCA_032362435.1 Melikaiella ostensackeni | reverse complement strand
TTCTCGATACGCTCCTGAGCGTTGCGAGTGCGGAGGAACTCATCCGCTCTTTCTTCATCGCGCTCCTAGTCCCTGCCTTCTAGCCCCTGACACCATGCCGCCCATCCTTCTAAGCAGTTGTCCAGATGTGTGTGTGTGTGTGGATGTCACACTTTTTTGTGAACACGATAACTTGAAGACGGTTGCATGTAAACTGATGTAAACTGATGTAAAACTTATTTTATTCACATAATTCAAAGTTGATGCAAGAATATAAAAGATTCCTTGTTTCGAGACGAATCCCATGCCTAATTTCGACTCCTGGGTCTTAGCTATTTTTTCCTAGTGCACTTTTGTCAATGGAAAGTTTTCAACTAACCGAAAAAATTCTTCTTCTATTTACACAGGTGTTAAGAATTTTTTCTGAAAACAGAGGTGAATTAAATAGGAATCATCTCTTTAAAAATGGCTTAAAAAATCCTCAAGAAATTTGAAGAATGTTTTTGACTAACCAAGGTGGATATCATCTATCAATTCCAAATTAAATATACTTTTTTAGGATCTCAATGCTTTACTTTTTCGCGTAGTGACGATTTCGAATTTCAGAATAGTTTAATTTCGACTCACCTTACTCCCTGATCCACAATGAACTAACGTAAAACAAGAAATTTGTGAAAAAATTCTTAATAATTGAATTAATTACAAAGTTTTCAAGAAAGTGGTATTTGTCTAATAATTTCTTAATTTTTAACCTCAGGCACTATCATTCTATGGAAGTGTTTGCGACCTTTGACATAATCGATTCGCATGGAAAGCGAGTTGCTGAGGGCCACAAAGCATCCTTTTGTCTCGAAGACAACCAGTGCATGCCAGGAGTTCAAAGAAAGTAATATTAATTCTTAATCACAATTAATTCCTAATCTCTAATTTTTATAAATTTCAAAATTTTAATCAAAATATAAAGGAAGTAAAATCTGTACTATTTCCAGGTACAAATGTGCGAACTATGGTGATCAAGGAATTTCTGTGAACTGCAGTGATATTTACAAGTACAATATTGACTGTCAGTGGGTCGATATTTCGGAACTAGAACCTGGACTTTACACATTCAAGGTAGTATCCTAAATTAAATATTAACCCACCTTTCGTAAATGTAAATAACATAAAATTGGAATAATTCGCTTCAATTTAAAAATTCTTTGCTTTTGGTGTAATGAAAACGAGTTAATTAAGCTAAGTAATTGAAGTTAATCATAATTTAAAAGTTCGGTTGATAATCAAGAGAAAAACATAGTAAAAATAAATGGAATTGCTTTTTACGTGATTAAAACTTTTTATTTTGGCTGAACAAAATTTAGGCAAAAATTCGAAATTCCCAAAATTAATAATTTCAGGCCTCGCACTACTTTATGACTTTCAAAAAAGTAGTAAAAGTGGCCTCTGTCCCTTAAAAAAGTAGAAAAAAGTAGCAAACATAGGAATATTTATTTGATTAATTTTTTATATAAAAAATAAGGTGAAGTCTTAGATAAAAATAGAAGAAAAGTAATTTTTTATATTTTTTATTTGAATAATGACGATTAAAAGAGTCAGTTGAAAATCCTTAGTTATTATTTCAAATATAAGTAGGAATGCTAAGGTGCTAAACTTATATAATTTAACAAGATAACTAACCCCCAATTTTTGTCGTTTTTCTTTTAAATTTTTTTAAACTTCCGCAAGACATTTAAAGTTATGTGATATGTAAACCTTAAAAAAGAAAAAGTAGAAGGTAATTATTTTTTTTAATAAAAAAATCTCATGGGTCAAAGTTAAAAACATTCAAATATGGGAGATTCAGACTACCAAGGTTACTTACAATATTATAAATTTCAAGGAATTTTTTCAATTTTCCTCTAAAACAAATAAGCTTTGGAAACGAAATTAGTTATAAGAGGAGAAAATGGTCCTTTGTAGCCGACATTTCTTGTAATATTTTTTTTTATATTAAACCCTTTCTACGGACGGTATTTCACTTTTTTGTGAAGAAAATGCATTGTTCAATTTTTCTCTCAAATTAAATTTAACGATTACATTATAAAGGAAAAAGATTTGTTTTTTCTTGTTTATTTTTTTTCTTGAACTACTTTTATAGCGACAATTTACAAGAAAATTTAAGGAAAAACTCTTTTTTCACAATAAAGTTAAATATTGTCTACAAAAAAGGTAAGAAAATGTTGGTCACATAAAAAAAACAAATCTTTTTTCCTTCATAATGTAGTTTTTAAAGTTTATAGTTTTAGAGGAAAATTGGAGGAATGCTATTTTCTTCATAATAAAAAAGCGAAATACTGTCTTCAAAAGGGCTTTAAGTTAAGAAAAGAGTCAGGGTCAATATACGTGTAAGTGTGTGTGATAAAATTCAAAAATTAAACTATGATTAATAATATTTTGAGCACATATTTGAGAAAATTCTGATTTCAAATTTTGCCAGAATCATATCTTTGAACATTCTCCCTTCAATTGTCCTCTTTTGCAATCAGAAAAAATTTACGTGAAGAAATATTTTGAATTTTATTTGGTAGTGTGTTAACAATTTCCGAGTTTCCGCCATTACGGGCAAGTGTGATACGTGTAAAAAAACTAAAATCATGATTTTACAAAATTGTACTTTCTTACTTGTTGATAAAATATTCACTGATTCTTTACGTATATATTTACTATCAATTTATCATCAACTTCAAAAATATCTAAAAATATTAAAAAAGTAAATTTGAGTCTGATACGAAAGTTCCAGTGATATTCATAAAATTACCTATTTAAAATTGTATTATTCCTAAGTTCATTTAAAATTGATTTGTATGTGTGAGTATATTTATAAAAATGTTACTTAACAATTATTATTATGCACTTAAATTTTTATTGCAAAATAAGGTTTATTAACCTCTCCAAATAACTCGAACTTTCGACAGATTCTCGTATTTCATAATGAAAAATAATAACAAAAAAACAATTATCATACGGACATTCAAGGAAAATACAATAATCTTTCTTAATTCCTTGAACAAAATTGAACAAAATGTGTTTTACGTAGAAAAAATTCAAATTCGAAGACCGAATAACACAATTACGAATTCGAGTTTTCTAAAAGCCTCTCAGTTTCTTTAAAAATAATATTGATTAAATCAATACCTAATGGCAGTTTTTCCGGCCCTAAAGTAAGAAATATCGGCCGTAAAAAACCAAACGTTTTTCCTTCCCAGTATAGTTTATAAATGTAATATTTTTACACGGAAATGCCTTTTTCTTCACTCTTAATTCAGTCTGCAGTTAAAACTTGTAGTTTCAAAAATGATTAAAAAAGAATCGGATTTGTATCCTTAAATGCTTTGTCTGTGTCCTAAAATATTTTCAAAAATTTGAATGGGGGTTAATCAGATGTACATATAAAATTTTGGAAAAAAATTTTTCAATTGGCACAATTCTATTCTTGGTACTTTTTTTCCTGATCGAACTGATTAAACTAACAAACAATAATTGTGTGTATTAAAAGAAAATTGGTTAAAATAACCGGAATGTAGAGTTAAATATGAACTTATAAGGTTGTTTTAACCAGAAGTCTGGTTATTTCAACTAGAATCTTGGTTCTTTTAACCAACCATTTCTGGTAACAAAGTGTTTTAACGGGCAATTCGGAATTCTGGTGGAAACAATCAGAATCCCCGGTTAAAACACATTTTTCACCAAAACTTTTTTTGAGTGTGTAATTATTATCGATTATATATTATTTCATTAGAAAAGAGCAAGAAATATTAAAAATGTCAATACGTCTTACTAAATCTTACTTCGAAAAAGAAGCCTTACTTGCACTGGACCGAAACAAAGTAGCTTTTAGTAGAATCATCGCAAATAAAGTTGTCAAATAGCAGCCTCATCCGAAAAAAATAGCAAAAAGTAGCAGATACAGGGTGGCTGCGTAGCTCAATTAAAAAAGTTCTCTGACTTTTCCCTGATTTTTCCCTGAAAGGTTTTTCATTTTCCCAGACCAATAATACTTGAATTTCGGCCTTAGGTGAAAATAATAATTTTCCGATGCTGGCGTATACATGGCAACAGCTTCTTTGGAATTCATTTTTTTATTTCTAGCAGACCTTCTTTGCCTTTCAGATATTAATTTTCCGGGGGGATACGAAATTTGAGACATCCCAGGAGCGACGGGATATTTTTTAGGAACTTTTGAAGTTCAGGTGCAGGTGAAAATTCGAAATTTCCGATGGTGGCCCATAAATGGCTACAGCTTATTTTGAATTTATTTATTTTTTTACTTCGAGCAGAGTTTCTTTGGCTTCCAGATAGTGACTTTCCGGGCGAACACAACATTTGCGACATCCTTGGAGCGACGGAAAATTTTTTAGAAACTTTTGAATTTCGGGTTCAGGTGAAAATTCGAAATTTCCTATGGTGTCCTATAAATGGCTACAGTTTATTTTGAATTAATTTTTTTATTTCGAACAAAGTTTCTTTGGCTTCCAGATGGGGACTTTCCGGGCGAATACAACATTTGCGACATCCTAGGACCGACGAGGAATTTTTTAGAAACTTTTGAATTTCGGGTTCAGGTGAAAATTTGAAATTTCCTATGGTGGCCTATAAATGGCTACAGCTTATTTTGAATTTATTTTTTTACTTCGAATAGAGTTTCTTCCGCTTTTAAATAGTGACTTTTCGGGTAAATACAACATTTGCGGCATCCTAGGAGCAACAGTACAATTTCTTAGGAACTTTTGAAAATCGGGTTCAGATGAAAATTGGAAATTTCCTATGGTATCCTATAAATGGCTACGGCTGATTTTGAATTAATTTTTTTACTTCGAACAGAATTCCTTTGGCTTCCAGATAGTGACTTTCCGAGCGAATACAACATTTGCGACATTCTAGGAGCGACGGGAGATTTTTTAGAAACTTTTGAAGTTCAGGTTCAGGCGAAAATTCGAAATTTCCGACGGTGTCTTATAAGTGGCTCAAGCTTCTTTGGAATTCATTTTTTTATTTTAAACAGTGTTTCTTTGACTTCCAGATAATTACTTTCCCGTAAATTATAACATTTGCATAACATTTTCCTGATTTTCCCTGACTAACGGAATTCCCTGGCTTTCCATTAATTCCAGGTTTTCCTTTAGTTGCTGTCACCCTGAAATAATAGGGGAGCGCGAGGTCTGTAAATTGAAGTGTCAACCTCCTTAATTGAGGATCTATAATCAATTTGATAACTATAGAAAAATAAGAATTTGTCATTTTTTATAAATTCCTCGACGAGTTAAGCAATTTATTACGTGGATAAAAAGATTAAACTCCGACACTAAATGAATTTCGATTACGTCATTTCATTTTGTTGCAATGGTCCACTTTTGTGCCCCATACTCTAAGCAGTCTGAGGCCGATCTACTTTGATTAAATTCGACGCTCGAAGCCTAATCGCCTCTCTCAGCGAGAAGGCTGAGTGTGCTCAAGTCTCTTTGGCTTTCTACCTTGATTTTATCCTCAACTTTACTCGCAAAGGAAAATCCAGAACAGGAGCTGTCGATAGCTGCTTTGTATTTCTTTTTTTTTCAGGTGGCTGTCAATCCGGAGTTTAAAGTGGGCGAAATGTCGTTTGACAATAACGCGGCCGTTTGCAAGCTTCTCTATACAGAAACATTTGCTTCTGTCCACAGTTGTGTTATGGCACGACCCTGATTTAGATCGAACATTTTATTGACTTTGAAACGAATTAACTCATTTAGGACGAATTAATTAACTTTGCTGTAATCTTAGAAAATGGAATAAATATATTCTGAAAAAAACTGTACCTTCTTCTCTACTCATACATAATGTGTTTCCTTAGGGCTCACATAACTTCTGTTCCTCTACATCTCTATTACCTTCTTTTTATATCGCTCATTCTAACTTATTCTCTAATTTGTTATACATAATTTCTAATTCTTAAAAGTTTAACTAGTCGGAGCGAACGAATGAGCGAGTCTTTAAGCGAGTAAGCGAGAGCGAGTGAGTGAGGGGGGGGGGGGCGAAGAAAGTGTAGTCGCATCTGAATTTTACTCAATCTTACTGTACAATTTCAGCTGCCCTTATGCTTCTATGTGATTACCTTTTCCTTTTTCTCCTTCCGTTCCCACTCATGCTTACCATTCTCTCTCCTCCACACTTCCTCATTCTTCTTCTTTCACTCCTCTAGCTTTTCTACCTCCCCCATTCATTCTTCTCCCGGTTCCTTCTCCCCTAAATTTTTTTGAATATTCTCTTGCCACCCTCCCCTCTCCTCCTTTTCTTTCATCCTTTCCTCTTATACAACCATCCCGTACATACTCCCATGTCTCTTCCACCCATTAACATACTCTGCATTTTCTCTTCTCATCCTTCGCCTCATACATTGCTTCTTTACTTCATTCCCCAGTCTACATCTAGCTATTATTGTCCATCTCTTCCTCCCCCCCCCAACCTCTTTCCAGATATTTTAGCAATCCTTATCTTTTTATCACCTCATACCATTTGTTATATCTTAAAACTTCTATCCTTCCCCATCTATCTATCACCCGCCTTTCTCCAAATCCTCATAGTCTATGTTTCCTTATTCTCCTATCCCTCAATTTCTGAAAAAACTCTCTTCTTTCTGCTTCTCATCGCGTCAACTTTACGGCCCTCTTTCCTCAATCTTCCACCTCTTTGTAACACATTCTCGCTAACACCTCTCCCGTTCATTTCCTTAGTTTCTCTTCGAATTCCCACGCTCTCTTCTCCGCCCTTGTTCTTAATTTATCCCTTTGATAGTGCTGCATTCCGATACGAGAATTTTGAATATTTCGAGGCGTCTCAATGGTTTTCGAAACATATTCTGAAGCCAACATTTTGTGCATTCATTTGTCCCCAATCACATCATTTCATGTCAATCTTCTGATGAATGTTGAACGATAATACCGGAACTTTCATGAAAAAAGTGACTTTGTGGAGTTTCGTAAAAATTAATTAAGGGGTCGTTCATATATTACGTAACACGTTTTTCTTTTGTTTATATAGTTGTGTCCTTTTTAATATCACGGCAATTTTATTCTCGTCTTTATTTAAACAAAATATAAATGCGTTACGTAATATATGAACGATCCCTAATTACGAAATTTTAAAAATTCTGATAAAGCAAGTTTTCTCCATTTTCCAACTGAATTTAACTGCGAACTGAACCAAATTTTTAATAAAGTAATATGTGTCTCAATGTGTCTGTCTGTCTGTGTGTATGTATGTATGTATGGTATGTATGTATGTCTGCCTGTGAACACGATAACTTTTGAAAAAAGTAATCTATTGGATTGGCCTTTGGTACACACTCTTAGAGTAAAAAACTGAATGTAAAGTTCGTTAGACAGCTATTTTGGATAAAATTCAAGAAGTTGGGGTATTTTCCAAATTTTTGAGACCATTTTTTTCAAGATTTGAAAATTATATGTACGGCTATTCGTAGTACTTAAAAATCGAGCAATTTATCCTCATAACTTTTTTCGATGAAAAGAAAATTATGAGAGTTATAGCATTTTCAAAATTCAAAAAAAGAAAAGAAAATGAAAATTTTAAGCCAAACAATGCACGATATGAAAACAAGTCGAGAGTAGAAAAATGTTGCTTTTTGAAAGCCCTACAAGACTTTCATAACAAATTTTTCAATTTTAGAAAAAAAAAATCGAAAATTCAAATTTTGAGCCAAATAACGCGAGATGCGAAAAAATGTCGTGATATCAAAATTGTTGTTTTTACGAAGGCCCATAAGCTTTCTACTGAAAATTTGTTGGCAGAACGCATAGTTTGTTTTTTAAGTATGGAAAACGATATTGAAATATTTTAGTTTTAATTTTTGAGCCAAACGACGCAAGATGAGAAAAAAAGTCAGAAGAGTAGAATTTATGCTTTTAAATAAAATAGACGTTAGACATTTCTCTATAAGACAAATCGTGAATCATTAAGATAATTCTTTAATCGTCTTTTTATCTATTCATTTGTATATATTATGAGACGAGCGCAGAAATTCGTGCGCAAATATTATGATGAGAATGTATTCCTTAAGGTCGACAGAGCCTTGAGTAAATAAATTTCCTTTTTTATTTGAAATCAAATCAAATTTAGTAATTTGTACATAAAAACACATAACACCGAGCGCGTATAGCGCGAGAATCATGATTGCTAGTTATTAATATTGTCTTACCTTTCGCTGGAGAACTGTCATGATCTCTTTTCCTCAAAATACTCGGCCGGGGTGAAGCATTTGGTTTGTATTGTGGCTCTTCGTATCCGGGTTCGACTAAAAGTCTCACGGGTTGGATGGCGGCAGGTCGATATTGTGAATATGTTGCTGCAAAAAGAAATTTATTTAATTAAAGAGTTGCAATTTGAGGCCATGTAATACTTACCCGATACCTACTTTACCGTCATTTTTCCGCAACAACTTACATCCACACGAATTGAGATATGGAGTTGAAAATATAAGAAATTAAATGAAAGACGCTAAGGAACTTTCAAATGGTCCTATATTTGGAATTACAAATAATTATTTTTTGAAAACTTTTGTAACTTTTTGTGTATTTACAGATTTAGAACTATATTATAAACTTCCTTAATGCATTTCATGTAATTTCCCAAATTTTCAATTCAATATCTGAATTCGTGTGGATGTGAGTTGTTCTGAAAAAAATGTCAGCATGGTAGGAATCGGGTAAGTATTACAAGGCCTTAAAGGTATAGGAATCGGAAGGCTTTTTCAGATTTTAGACACCTTGGACGGGTTGAGGAGGGTTAGCAACAGCCACCGTATTGCTAGAACTAGTAGCACCACTTGTAACAATTCTTAAAGTTGATTGTTGTACTGGTTGTTTAGGTTGAATTGTTTGAGCAACATTCAATGTTGGGGTTGTTTTGATCGTCGTTGGCGCCGTTCTTGTAGGGGTCAGAGGCAAAGAATGCATGGAAATCCCTGTGATTCTAGCAACCGATGTTGGTCCCGGTTGACTAACCCTCGGGACGCTTGTTGTATTTGCTACTGTTGTAATGACCCGAGAAACTTGGGCCAAGGAGGAGACAGAAGCCACGGTTTGTACAACCCGGGGAATTGTTTGCTAGATGAAAAAAATTAGGTAAATTAAAAATATTAGAAGCTTTTTCTCATTTTGATCGTGTATTCTAAATTTGAAGCGTTTAAAATTAAAAGTCTTTGAAGTTGAAATAATTTTAGTGTCAAGACCTTAAAAATTTGAAAAGTAAAAGATGCCTCCAAAGTTTAAATCAATTCAAATTCAAAACTTTCGAAATTATAAAATTGTCCAATTTATGAAGCATCAAAGTAAAATTACAACATTAAATTTGTAGAGCGTTTTCAACTTAAAATTACTTAACAATCAGAATTTTAAATAGAAACTCTACTACTTTCTATGTTTATTGTTCTATTTCCTATTTACTATATTTTCTTGTTCGATCCCTGAGCCGGTACCTCTGGAAATTTTTCTATGTACTTCTACTGAGGTTCTGGTGGTTCGGATTTCACCTCAAGCTGTAGATCCCCCCATCATGCACTTGGCTGCAACCCAGTCCGTGGATGGTGGGGTAAAAAAGAAACCAGGCTGCCCAATATGTCATATTAGGCATATTACTCTCATCAGATAACTTGACTGCTTTTTAAAAATGCGTCCGTGATTGCCGATACATATCGGACAGCCCCATGTAGAAAGGTTCGCACTAAAAATCCAATTCAAGAACAAAAAGTGCCTTCGACATATTGGGCTGTAACGATCTTAAGTCTGAGGTTTCTTTTTTTTTATTTGAGTATCAAAAGGAATTCATAATCCTCAAATTTGAAAAAAAATCTGAATGCTTTAATCCAAAAATTATTTAACCCTTTCAATCTAAAGTTTGTCCATTTTAAACGCTTTATATTTGAAATTTCTTTAAAGTGTACACTTTAATAACATAAATTTGCGCGATTGTCTCATTCATAAATTTTCAATCTAAGATGATTTTATTTAATTATTAAAGTCCTATAATTATGGCTTTCAATTGGAAATTGTAAAACTTGGAACAATTGGAATTTTCCCTTATCAAGTTGAAAAATTGTTTACCTTTAAATCTCCTCAACCTTCAAGTCGAAAAATTACTTTCTTTAAAAAATTTTTTCCTTTCAAGTCACAAAACTGTTTATTTTTTAAAATTAAAACCTCAAAACAATTAAGACTTTCAATTTGAAATAAATGTGCAGAACAATAAAGATTTCAACTTCAAAATTTTCAAAATTCAAGATTTTTCAACATTCAAGGCTTCCAACTTAAAATTTCTCAACTATTCAGTTTTTCAATTAATTCAAAACTACACGATTTTGGATATTTGAATTTAAAGTGATTAAATCTGCAACAATTTCAGTTTGGAATACATTTGTAAAGTCTAGATGGATTTAATTAATTAATTAATTAAGCATTCAAACAGTTTGAAAATATTGTACGTTTTCAAATTTTTAACGTTCGGAATTAGACAATTAAAAATTTACGAATTAAAAAAATTAAATTGCCTAATTCAAGCATTTAAAATGAAACATTATTTGATATTATACAAAGTTAGATTGAACTGATTGGATGGATTTTTCTATCAAAACTAATAATCAACAAAATTCGGGATCAAAAAATAAATTCACTGTAACAATAAAAACCATGAGACATTATTGCGCAGCCAAAATATAATAAAAAACTTCTGCGCAGCTGGAAATGCCAAAGAAGTCTACTGCGCAGCCGCAAGTATCCGAGAAATCTACTGCGCCGTTACAAACAGACATATGGATGCGCAGTAGAGTTCTATGACATACACGGCTGCGCAGTAGAGTTCTAGGGCATTTAAGGCTGTGCAGTAGGTTCTGGGACTCACAGCTGCGTAGACTTCTCAATAATATTTTATATTTTATTAGTTCATAATTAATTGGAATTTATACCTGTTGAGGAAGAACAATGCGACTGACGGTCGCTGATCCACTCGTCGGAGCAGAAGTTGTGATTGCCACTTGTTTATTAACCGTGGGTTGCACAGAAGCAACACTTGTGATTCTACTTGCGGTTCCTATAACTGGTGCTGCAACTGCTATTCTATTCACCGTGCTTGGCGTTGTCAGAGTCCTCGTCGGTTGAGTCAACTGTAAATTTAGAAATTCAAACAAAAAGAGATCAATCAGTGGAGCAGTAGAGTTCAAATAAAAAACTCACCTGGATCGGTTGAGAGACCGCCCTCGGTGATTGGCTGATCTGCGGAACCTGCTCCTGAGGACCTGTAGGTCTCGTCGGCGCAACAGGAAGCCGCGCAATATTGTTGTTGGTCTGGAGAATCGGGGCCCTCAATCTGCACGGCGCACCAGGAACTCCAGTGACAACAGCTGCCTGGACGGCCTGGACGGGACGACCCGGAACCGAAGTCACCAGGCGAGGTTGCTGCACACTACTGTAAACAGCAGGTCTCGTCGTCACTCGTTGTACAATAGGTAATGGGTGTCTTTGTGGTGGAACGTACAAATAGGGCGTCTTAGGTGGCCATTGTGAATTTGGGACCGTAGTGCTCACACTGTAAGCATAAATTCAAAAAGTAATTTCACAATTCCAAGTGGTCTATCATTTCGAACTATAAATTTAGATTCTTACCCAGGTCTGGAAATCGGCACAGCTTGTCCAGTCGACCTAACGATTGGAGTCGCAATCGTGGCTCTAGGGGTTGAAATACTGGCAACAGCTGCTGGACCTCGAGGAACGTGGTAAGTAGCAGGAATGCTAGTTACTATTTGTTGCAGTTCCTGACTTTGGGGCTGAGGTTGTCGCTCGACGTTGCCAATCATGTTCGGACTTATTATCCGAAGCGTGGGACTCATTTGACAAAGCTGAAAGAATTTAAATCTGTGTTTTAGATGTCCAAGGCCAAAGATAACATATATTATTTTTTCTTTTTAATTAAATGTTCTGTACTTACAGTAGCTGTGAGTTTACTCGAATCGGAGGAGGAAACTATGTTCGACGGCATACCGGGCTTTGCAAGGGAGAGTTTTGGATTTAACTCTAAGGAAACTGATTTTCCCACCAGAGTTCCAGCTTGTCCAACTGTTCCCACGATTCCCTGGGTTGACTGAATCGTCTGGATGTTGCTCTGGATGACATTCTGAGCACTTTGAACAGTTTGAATGGTCGTCAGATTTTGTGGAATGGTTTGTATCGCTGCCTCTGGCAAACGCTTATCCCCTCCCCCATCTCCTGGATTTGTACTCACGTTCATAATTCTATCTAAAAAAAATAGGCTTCAATTTGATACAATTCCAATTCTAAATTGTCCTAATTTGAAAGTTTATATCTTAGATTGTTCAATTTTTAAAGCTTTGCAATTTCTGGGTGGCCACTAGGCCGGTTCGTTTTCCAACTTTTTTTGTGATTGAATTTTGATATCCCGCAAAAGTTGTCCATCCATATCACTTTTCCACCTGACAACTATTTTTCTGATCCGCCAATATAATGATATTTAATTTTTTTTTGAAAATGTGCAGAAAGCATGTTTTTTTTTTGATTGAGTTAAGTGCACACTTTTTTCGCAAAAAGTTGAATACATATGTTGAACCTGAAATTTCTTCAGCTTGAATCGAAGAAACATGCTTTTTTTTCTTTCATGGAAAAAATGTTTATTCGTGATTTTGGATATTATTCAAATCCGAAAAATGAATAGAAGATATCCCGGTTTTCAAAAATGTTTCCCGGTTATTTTTTTTCAAATTCAAGCCTTCTAACCTAAAAAGTTTATTATTTGAAGCCAATCTTTAATAGCTGAAAAGGAAATGATTTGATTTTGCAAAGATTTAAATTACCAAGTTTTCAACTATTTATTTTTTTAGAACAAATGATTTATTAAATATGTTACGATTTTAATTTTGGAACGTTTTTAAATTTGTGTAGAATCGCGATTGTAATTTACATTGAATTCTCATAGAATTTCTGTAAAAATCCTGTGGAATTTCAAATTTTAAAAGGTTTTAAAGGTATGGAACTTCAAAATTTGGCTCATAGAAGAAATATAACACTTTCAAATTTAGACTCCTTGAGAAAATTAACTTTCAAATTTTTATTCCGAAAAATTTCAAATTCGGAGCCACTAAAAAAAAAACACATAAATTCGAATATTTTTAAATTGTCAATGTTTTTAAAACATCGAAGGCATTCGAATTTTTAGGGTTATACATTTTAAACCGAAAAATTTTAATCTACCCTACTTAATTCTCCATCTAAAAAAAGTGCACTCTTTCAAAAACTTCTAAGATTTCTAAGATTTATCCCAAACATACACAAAAATCTTTTTTCTCTCGCACTGTTTACATAACATACCGTTCTTTTAACGTCCCGAAAATAATAAAACAATCTAATTTACGCAACTCTTAACACAAAGAGCACTACAGCCTCATAAAAAAACACGACATTAATTACTGCGTCCCGAAAATTTCGTCACCTTGGGTGCATTTTCTGTCAAAATCTCACAAAATCTGTTCGTAAAAGTTTGTAGGTTATGATCAGTCATGATTCAAAGTGTCAGTTTCAGGTTAGGCACTTTGAATGAAAAAGCCGCTTAATTCGGAATTGTAATTAAAAAACGGAAAATTTCTAAAATAAAAGAAGTTTCGTAAATAAAACAAAAGTTGTTTGACTTGTTTAATCTGACAGCGAGTGGCAACAGACGAATTTGTTTGATTAGAAAAACGGTACTTACTTTTATAGGATCACGAAAATGACGTTTTTGTAGGAAGTTTTCAGATCCACTTTTACATTTTTTTTCATAAAACAAACGAATTTAAGTGATTTTTAGGTAAAAAAAGTATTTTGAGAAAAAATACAACTTCCGAACATCAACGGAAAATCATGTCGCCTACCTAGGAATCATGTACAGCCTCCGCTAGATGGCGCTGCTCTCGACTCTGGGGAAGTTGGATAATCGATTAAAAGATTTTCGTAAGTTCTTTATACTTGAAATTTTCAAATGTTTGAGAGATATTTAGTTTCATTTATCTATTTTGAATATTTTAAAGTCTAAAAATCATTTTTTAGACAAGTTGCAAATAGGAATTAATTATTTTCTAAAGTGGTATTTGAATTTCCCGAGATGCATTACGCATGCGTTTTGAGCAATTTTAGGCACTGAATGCTAGTCAAGCCATGTCTAAATTATTATTCTTTATGAGAATTATAACAATTTGGATATCATAAAAGAAATCATAGTCTCTTAATTATAAGATTTTAATATTTTTTAATTAAAATTTTACTATTTATGAAATAATTTCTGTACTAATTTCGAGAAGTGTTTTAGCAAAAGGGTTATTTTGTTGATCGGAGAGTTATGAATTGTGGATCTTGCGTAGTTCGAGAATCGAGTCCAATCTTGTCGGTTTGATTGTTGTTAACGTTGTTAATAATACTAAATAATCGATTTTTTAAGTAGAGGGGATCAGGAGTGGACTATGAATTTGGTGAAGAATCACGTTGTTCACAATTTTTATCAGGATCAGTGTTTGTGTATAAATTAAAAATCGACTTTTTTTCTGCGGAGCTTCTGGGTTTGACGGCTGTCTATTTTTCAGGTTATGTAACGGTCGATTTACCGCCCGCGCCCGCGATATAGTTTTTAATTAAAAATATTAAAAACATGCTCTGTGATTAAAAAGGAATTTTTTTCTAAATGTCGGAAAAATACTCTTTCGGTGAAAAAAATTAGTTAAATGCATATAAAGTTTGAGGTTATTTCACTGCGTTTATATTTCGTTCCTTAGTTTTGTATAATAATATTTCGTTAATCGCTCATAAGTAATTTCTCCTAATACAAATTTCGATAAAATAAAACAATGAAGATATGAGAATTGTGAGGATTCTTATTTTCATTAGTTTGAGGAATTTCAGCTCCGCAAGCGTTTAAAAATTGATTAGTTCATTAATTAGTGAAGTATTATTAATTATTATTAATATTAACTATAATAATCTGCCATTCATTCATTCAATTTGTATACATTGAAAATTGAAACTCCTATGTTTCCGCAGGCTTTTCGCGTGTTTTTTGTCTTGCGACTTTTTCTATTATGTCAATGTGACAGTTTATTTGCATACGTCAGTTTGACATCTTATAGTACAGTAAATCTGTCACAAAAAAGTTGGTTTTGGGGAAAAAAATAACCGAAGTTATTTTATTTCATGAATCGTTAGCGGGGCATGTGAATACCACGCAATCAAGTTTTCGGGATCCCCCCCCCCCCCTTAGGGGTTTTGAAAAAATTCAAAAAGTTTTTGGATTTGATTTTCCGTGAGAACGGTAGGTCGTAGAGAAAAATTTCACTAACAAAAATTATAGAGGACTCTATTATCTACAAATTATGTTCTGTAGTCGCTGCGCTACAACCAAAAGTGCACAAAATAGAGGGCGCCAAAGTTGCCAAAAATCAGTTTTTACTCTTTTTCAACCCGAAAAGAAATATTTTTACGGTCGCAAGGATTAAAAAATTGTAGAGCAGGAAAAAACCTTTAAAAACTATACGAAAGTTTTTTTCTTGCGATGCACCGTTTTTGAGATACGGCGCTTTGAATTTATAATATCAGGTTATATTCTTGAAAAGTACAGTAAATTTGTCTTTTTTTTTGCGAAAAAAAATACTTGCAGCTATTTTATTTCATAAATCGTCACCGGGGCATTTGAATAACCTAAAACCAAAAAGTCGACCCCCCTCCCCCTCCTTATGCGTTTTGATAAGACTCAAAATATTTTTGGATTTGATTTTCCGTGAGAATAGCATGTTACAGAGAAAAAATTTTCAAACGAAAAATGTAGAGGACAGTATTATCTACAAATTATCTCATGCAGTCGCTGCGCTTTAACCACAAATGCACGAAATAGAGGGCGCCAAAGTTGCCAAAAATCAGTTTTTGCTGTTTTTCAACGCGCAAAAAAAATTTTCCATCGCGGTAATTCAAAAGTTGTAGAGCAGGAAAAAACCTTTTTAATTGAATTGAATCTACAAAAGAGCTAATTTCTTCAAATAATTTATTATTAATGTAATATTAAAGTTTATACTTTGTAATTTTAAATAGTCCTGTACTTTTCGGCACAAATTTTAAATTACCTTGATGGTAAACAATTTTTTTTCCCGTTGAAAAAGAGCAAAAGCTGATTCTCGGCAACTTTGGCGCCCTCTATTTCGTGCATTTGTGGTTGAAGCGCAGCGACTGCATAAGATAATTTGTAGATAATACTGTTTTCTACATTCTTTCTTTGAAAAATTTTCCTCTGTAACATGCCGCTCTCACGGAAGATCAAATCCAAAAACATTTTGAGTCTTATCAAAACGCATGGGGGGGGGGGGGGGGTCCGACTTTTTGGTTTTAGGTTATACAAATGCCCCGGTAACGATTTATGAAATAAAATAGCTGCGGGTATTTCCCGATCTCAAAAAATAGTTTAAATCAGGAAATCATTTTAAAAGCCTTTAAATTGGAATGAAATCTGAAGTTTACAGTCCTCGCGTATAAAATCCAATCAGATTTCATAGTTTTGAATTGAAAAGGTCTTTTTACCTTTTTCCAAAAAGTTCTTAATTGAGGAGAGAAATTTATTTCTCAAGTGATTTCTGTACGTAGTTTTCTTTTGTATGACATGTGAAATTTTAACATTTTGGCTTGAAAATGTTCCACATCGAAAAATATAAAATTAAAATTTTCATATTTGGAAAATTTCGAATTTAAACCTTTAAAATTCAATCAAATGCCCAGAAAAAAATTATAATAAAGATTTCAAAAACGTAACTGCTTAGACTTTAACAATATTTGACTCTAGAAGAAAAGCTAAACGATTTTCCGACTGAAAGTTTCAAATTTTAATGGTTTAAAATTAAAGAATCAAATAATAGAAAATTAAAAGTAATTTCAGCGATTTAATGTCACAAACTCACAATCCTAATTTAAAAATAGTGTCACTTTTTAAGCCCTAACACTTATATAACACTTATAACACGTATTCAAATTAGAAGGCTTTCAATTAGTAATGAATTATAGTAATAAATCTTTAAGTGTTCTAATTTTCCATTTCAAATGCTTTTAATTTGGAAGAGTTCTGCTTTAAATGCTTAAATTTTTAGCGTATAAACTACAGTTTTTTGTGTCCAAATTTTAATTTTTTAATTTTAGTGATCGGCAAAAAAGAGTTTCAGAAATTTTTGTCAAAGATTCTGCTAGATGAAAAAAAATACAAAGTTTCTCACTAGCGCATTTTTAAATTCGATGAAAAATTAAAAATTAGATATAGGATTTTAAAAGTGCTAAGAAAATACTAGAAATAATTTTTCTAACATCTCAAGAAGTTTCAATGGAAATTTTTAGTAGACATAAAATATAATTAGAAATTAACCCAATGCAAATTTTTTTCATTAGACCAAAATTAAAAAAGTTAGATCATTTTCAAAGTTATGATTTTTTGAAGAGATTCACAACTCATGATTACGATTTTTATCAGAACTCAAGAAGATTTATAAGTGATCTTGATGACATTTTTCGATTGAACACAATTTAAAAAAATTCTAAGATTTTTAAGCTTTTCAAAAACTACCAAAAACCAGCTTTTAGCAGACTTTTTAAAAGTGGCCTTTTGTAAATTTCAAAATACTTTTTTATTCTAATATGAATTCTTTACAATATTTAATACGATAGCGCTTAAGAATTGAAAGTACAATTTTCCAAAACGGTACCCCTTCAATTTTTTCCTTTTTGTGACAAAAAAAAATGGAATTAACATTTTGAACAAGTTTAGTGATGCTGGGAAGTTTTTAAAACTTTCGAAATTTTAGAACTTTTTAAATTCATTTAATTGGTCCAAAAGTCGGTATAAAAATTATTTTTGTGTAGTGTCTTAGGTAGCAAGTAAGAATGAAGAATTGTAAAGGATAAAAAAATTCATGTTCATGTTCATTGAGTTTAAATTAGAACAGTAAGTCATGTTTTTATGTTTTCCAAACAAAATTATTCAGCTAGATAATAGCAGCTTGAAAATCACCAAAACTGGCAAAATTCACAAAAATTATAAATAAAAAAATTTTTGTTTGAAAATATGAAATGGTGGCATTTTACTCTAATTTCAACTAAATAAGTTTCAGATAATACATTTTTCAACTTCTTAAAAATAAATTTTTATCTAACCGAATCCAAAAAATTCATTTTTTTCCTAAAACGTGAACGTAAACGTACTAAAACAGTAGGCAAAAAAAAATTCTACCATTTTTGCACTCATAGAATAAATTCAGAGAATTTCAAAAGTTTTAAAAACTTCTTGGTACGACTGAAACTTTTTTTTAATTAAAAAAAAATCTAGTCAGTTTCTTTCGATAAAAAAAACCAATGAGAGGAGTATCGTTTCATAAAATTGAAATTTCAATGTTTAAGCGCCACCCTAATATTGAATTATTGTAAAGATTTATCAAAATATAAGCAAAATTCTAAACTTATTTCTCTTACATTTTCTCATTTTGTCTGCATTAGCTTATTTCTCAAACAGGCTTGAAATTTGTCAAATGGAAAAACAATGTACAATCCCAATTTATGAGTATAGCTCATAAGTTTTTAGTAGAAAAATTTATTGTTAAGTTTTATCATCTTTAGAATTTCTAATTTTCTGATTTAAAATTATAAACTTTTAAATGTATAGTTCTAAAAAAGATTAATTTTCGAGGCCACAAGCTTTAAATTGTTCAGCTTTGAACATAAAATTTTAAAACATTTGTTTTCAGTTCTTTCAACTTTTTGAAAATGCTCCATGGGAAACGTTACAAATTGTTAAATGTACAATTTCTTCAGTTCTAGAGGCATTCAGATTTACATTGCACAGTGTTGAAGCAGGCTTCTGATTTTATATTGTTAATACATTTCTCAGAATAATAAATAAAAGCTTACTCAGTTTTGAGTCTGGGAACAATTTAGGTAAGAAAATTTTCACTTTTGCATGTTTAGAAGTGAGGCTTTTTAAAATTGAAAGTTTCAAATTCAAAATTGTTCAATTTTTTATGGTTTTAAGGTTAAAAAACATTAACATTTTAATTGATTCAGGTTTGGCGATTATAAAATCTTTGAGACTTTAATTAAAATAAAAGAATTTTTAAATCATTAATTCATCAAACTTTTAATAACATAAAATTAAAAATTAGAAGCCCTTTAATTCTCAACTACCATCTATTTTGGTGATTTATAACTCTGTTAATACCAATTAACATTTTTATTTCCTATACAGGTTCGTTATGGGTTTTCCTAACCTTTTTATTAATCGTAAGCATTTTTTAAAAATAAACATTTGACCTTCTGAAATGCGGATCAACGAAAAATTAGACTTTTTTCATACTTAAGGTTATTTTTTTGTCTAAAAAAAAGCTTAGGTTTTTTCTTAATATCTTTAGGTTAATAAGGACGTATTATTATTTATTCGTGAAAATAAGCGTTTGGTATCATTTCTAAATGAAACTATTCAAAATTGAAAGTGTTTGAAATTCAAAATTTTTAAATCAGAAGTTCTCAAAATTGAAACATTTCAGACTAAACGTTTGAAAATTCGACGATTTCATTAGAAAGGAGTTGAAATTGTACCATTTCTTATTCAAAGCGTTCAGATTTGAACAATTTTTTTTTCAATTGAAGAATTCGAAAGTGGATGATTTTAAATTAAAATTTCGAAAATAGAGAAATTTCAAAGCTTTCGAAATTGAATAATTCCATATTAGAATTTTGAAAGTGGGATCATTCAAAATTCAAAGCAATTGAATTTTTATTATTTTTTATTAAAAGCCTTTAAAATTAAATAATTGAAAATTGAAAACTTTTTTATTCAAATAATTTTCAATTCGAAGTTATTAAAATTTGAAAATTTGAAATTTAAAACTAAATTGAATGTTTCAAAGTCAAAGCTTCTGAAATTCTAGAATCTCACAAATCAACAAAAATGCATTTTTTGTCATTCTTTGAAATATTATATTTCGACGAAAAAATTTTTTCGTGTAAGGTTATTCACTTCCGCAAACTTTACCCCAAAAAAAAAATTGGGAAAATTTTTTTTCCATACACAAGTAATTTTTAAAATTCAAAATTTGAAAATTTCCAGTGCTATTACCAATGAATCTAATTATTTTGAGTTTTTTTGGCCTATCCTAATACACATATGTATCTCAATTTTTTAATGTAATATTAATATATTAATATTTTAATAAAACATACTACGTGATTTTAAATTCATGTTTTACTTTTCATTAATGTTTCATACTGAAAAATAATATTTTGTATCGTTCATCATCTTCGTTTTGTTTTGTTCGTTTCTAGTTTAAATTTAAATTATTGTTGGATTGGATATTATATGCGACGTTCGTTTGCAGGCTCTCACGACGGTTCTTAAATTTGCCCTATTCTTGAAAATGATTTACTTTTGCATTTTTATGCTCGAGCCCCTTATTACTGATAATTATTTGAAGTTGATTAAATTGATCAAGGGAATTGATTGAATTAATTGCTTAATTGACTGATTCATTGAAAAGTTAATTATAAAAGGGGAAGTGATGAGTCGACCCACAATAAACCTTGAGAAGTCGAAAATCGCTCTCCTATTTAGAAAGTTGAAATTTTCTTTTCCCTCGGTCCTGGATCAATAAAATTTTATTATAGCGAGAGGGGAAGGGAATCTTGGAAGTCTCTGTTAAATGAAAATGAGTGTTAGTATTAATTCGAACGCGAACAGAGAGAAGTCTCTCTAAAAACTTTGTATTAGGTATTAAGGCATTGAGGAATATACCATGAAAGGAAATTCCAAAAATGCAGTCTAAATTATTTCAAAACTACTATATTCCTTCATGAAAAAATTTATATTTATAAAAAAATAATTAAAATAAATAAATCAAATAAAATAAAAAAAATACAACATACCGAGTGAACTTAGTTGCTAACTCGGAGGTATCGTTTCATACGAAAAATTTTTTGGTCCTTCGAGCCGGATTTTATATAGTGATTTGAAAACATTAGTGCAAGTGCAGCAAGTGTAAAGTGCAAGTGCAGTAAGTGTAAAGTGCAAGTGTAGTGAACGATATCAGTGATAGCACCACGAAAATCAAAGCTCAAAAGTAAAGCTCAAAATATACTTATAAAAAAGTTGCTAGCTACATATCAACACCGACTTCAAGAAATCAACAAGGCAGAAGATCGCATGCAAAAATATCTAGATTTGTTCAAAGACTTCCAAGAACATTTGGAAGAACTAGAAGCATTAGACAAAGGAGACCAACATGACTCGATCGGAATTAGGTGTGAGGTAGAAGGTAATTATTCAGAAAATATCGCAGAGCATGAAAAACTGAAGGCAATTGCTAGAGAAGAAACAACCTCAGATGCCCGGTCAATATCAGAAATCGTCACAGACTCGACTATTACTCATCGACGAAGATTAAAATTGCCCGAATCGACATTGCCCACCTTCAACGGCGAATATGAAAATTGGATGTCATTTAAGGCGGAATTCGAAGCAGTGATACACAAATTGATATCAGTGATGTTGATAAGTTTACGTATCTTCGTCGGGCCACCACTGGTCCAGCACTCGATAAAATAAAAGTTCTTGCCATCACTGCAGACAATTATAGTCGTGCTTGGGCACTTCTCGATAAGACATATTCAGACCAGCGTTTCATTATCTCGAGGCACATTAATCTCCTTTTGGATCTCCCAAAATAAGAACAAAAAACAGCGAGTGGATTATCAAAACTAGTGGACGACACAAGACAACACAAAGAGAAGCTGAAATCCATGGGCGTGGAGATACAGGAAGAACTTTTAGTAATTCTTTTAGAGCGAAAGCTGTTCCGAACCACTGCATACGATTGGGATGAGACAATTAAACAAGGAATCTTCCTTAAACTCGACGATCTGCCAGAATTTCTCTCACGAAGAGCTGCACGCTTGATAAATCGAGGCAGCCACAAAACACAGACGGCTCAAGGTCAGCAGACCTACGGAAATAAAGGTAAGAAAAGACCTTATGCCCAAGCATTTGCAATTCACACCGAGCGAACATGTCATGCATGTCAAGGAAAAAAACATCCTCTTTTATCAAAGGTTGCAATTTACTAATGACAAAACATTAAAGACATTGGGAATAGTTTGGAATTCAAAGTCAGACACTATAGCATATACAGCAAATACAATCACCCCGAAACATTGTGTAACAAAACGCACAATATTATCTGAAGTAGCTACGATCTTTGATCCAATGGGTCTATTGGGACAAATCATTCTCAAGGCAAAAACAATCATCCAAAAACTCTGGGTAGCCAAGGTTGACTGGGATGAATCCATTCCAAGCAGTATTCATACATCTTGGATTGAATTTTGTATTCAACTACCGCACATCAATCAACTAACATTCAAAAGACAAATTATTATAGACAATACAATCGATAACCAAATACACGGCTTTTGCGACGCCAGCGAGACTGGCTACGGAGCCTGTATATACATTAAATCAGTTAATGCATTCGGCCAAAGCCAAGTCAATCTTCTCTGCTCTCGATCTCGAGTTGCCCCATTGAAAACAATGAGCCTACCTAGATTAGAGTTATGTGGAGCATACACTCTTATGAGTCTATACAATGCAGTGAAACAAGCCATGAATATCTCAGTTTCAAAGACGATCCTCTGGACCGATTCCACGATCACACTGCAATGGGTGAACACAGAACCCCATACTCTCAAAACATTTGTTTCTAATCGAGTTGCAGGTATTCAAAGAGGTACACAAGGTTGTCAATGGCGACACGTTCGCTCAGAAGACAATCCAGCGGACGCGCTCTCGAGAGGCCAACAACCTGGTGAATTTATTCGTAACATGATGTGGCAACATGGTCCAGACTGGTTAAAGGGACCTGAATACACATGGCCAATGAGTCCCATTCCAACATGCACTGAAGATTTTGAAGTTAAGAGAACCACGTGTCTTACGATGTCTATTGAGATGTATCCTTTCGAAAAATTTAATTCGCTAACCAAACTTGCTCGAGTATTTACATTCTGTTTCAGATTCATAGATGCTCTAAAACATAGAAAGAGCACATCGGGATCCGCAGACGCAACGTCATACGTTGGGCGAGACACGCTTAATCCCAAGCCTATTAATTCACGAGAACTTAATGATTCGATTCTGCGTATTGTTCGACAAATTCAACGGATGGCATTCTCCAAAGAGATCCAAGCTCTAGAGAAAACAGTACAACCAAAAATCCTGCCAGCAGAATCATCGCCCTCAATCCGTTTATCGACAACAAAGGAATGTTGAGAGTCGGTGGACGACTACAAAATTCATCATTAACATTTTTTCAAAAGCACGGTGCCATTTTACCGAAAAACAACCATTCAACTGACTGGATCGTACAACACGAACATTTGTCACATCTCCATGCTGGGGTACAGACGACTCTGTACGCAGTACGGCAAAAATATTGTCCAGTGGATGGTCGAAATCAAGTCAGGAAGAATATACGCAAATGTCATCGTTGCTGCCGTGCAAACCCACCGCCTACCAATTATATTATGGGGAATCTACCAAAGGCTCGAATATCAGGAGATATACGTCCATTCATCAATGTTGGAGTGGACTACTGTGGACCTTTCTACATCAAAGAAAAAAAATACCGCAATAGAAGTAAGGTGAAGGTGTATGTTGCAGTCTTTATCTGTATGGCAGTCAAGGCAGCACATCTCGAACTCGTAAGTGACTTGACTACAGCAGGTTTTATTGCAGCCCTTGACCGTCTTATAGCACGACGAGGTAAACCAAGCAAAATGTACTCAGACAATGGTACTAATTTCACCGGTGCCAGCAATGAACTTCGGGAAATTGTAGCGTCACTTCAAATACCGGAACAAGCTGAGAAAATAATGACTCACCTCACTAATCAAGGAATTGATTGGCAATTCACACCTCCCTTGTCACCACATTTTGGTGGCATTTGGGAAGGCGCAGTTAAGTCTTTCAAACACCACCTCGTCCGAGTAGCAGGCAATGGACTAATGACATTTGAAGAACTGAATACTCTAATTATCAAAGTCGAAGCCATCCTTAATTCAAGGCCACTCATTCCGTTATCAGCAGATCCGAACGATATCCAAGCACTCACACCAGGTCATTTCCTGATTGGGACTACACTAACAGCACCACCAGAACAAGATCTTAATAATGAAAGGCCAAGTTTGTTGTCCAGGTGGCAACTCATCCAAAAAATGAAGCAAGACTTTTGGACACGTTGGCATAAAGAATATTTAAACGAGTTGAACATCAGAAAAAAATGGACAACAGGTACTCATTCCATTCAGATCGGATCTATTGTTTTACTTAAGGAAGACAATATCCCATCAATGCAGTGGAAACTGGGACGCGTGATTGATATTTATCCAGGAAATGATAAAATAGTTCGCGTGGTATCAGTCAAAACTGCCACGGCGATATATAAGAGAAATGTGATAAAACTCGCACCTTTACCAATTGCCTCATCAGAGAAAAGGGTTGATCGCTGAACCTCTCAACGGAGGAAGTGTGTTTCATACCGAAAAATAATATTTTCTATTGTTTATCATCTTCGTTTTGTTTTGTTCGTTTCTACTTTAAATTTAAGTTATTGTTGGATTGGATATTATATGCGACGTTCGTTTGCAGGCTCTCACGACGGTTCTTAAATTTCTCTATTCTTGAAAATTATTTACTTTTGCATTTTTATGCTCAAGCCCGTTATTACTGATAATTATTTAAAGTTGATTAAATTGATCAAGGAAATTGATTGAATTAATTGCTTAATGGACTGATTCATTGAAGAGTTAATTATAAAAGGGGAAGGGATGAGTCAGCCCACAATAAAACTTGAGAAGTCGACAATCGCTCTCCTATTTAGAATGTTGAAATTTTCTTTTCCCTCGATCCTGGATCAATGAAATTCAATTATAGCGAGAGGGGAAGGGAATCTTGGAAGTCTCTGTTTAATGAAAATGAATATAAGTATTAATTCAAACGCGAACAAAGAGAAGTGTCTCTAAAAACTTTGTATTAAGTATTAAGGCATTGAAGAATGTACCAAGAAAGGAAATTCCAAAAATGCAGTCTAAATTATTTCAAAACTACTATATTCCCTCATAAAAAAAATAATAATGAAAAAATGAATAAAATAAAAATAAAAAAATACAACATACCGAATGAACTCAGTTGCTAACTCGAAGGTATCGTTTCATACGAAACAGTCACCATTTCAACTAGGGCAGTGGTCAGAATCTCACTAGAAAACTGGACTAGTAAGTTTTAGTCAGGACCCCTTATTGCCGTTTCAATATTTTCCATTCTTTGTGACTAAAAAAACCATGCAAGTCTAATTAAGCCCCAATCTTATACCTTTGGCCATGCTTTATTTGGGTCCTAATTAGGATAAAAGGACCGAAAAGTTTTTATCAGAAACTGTTCGGGCTTTAGTCATCATAAACAATATGAGCTTTGTGGAGATGGCGCTGTATTATATATAATGCAGTGCCATCTTCAGAAGTTTTTATTCACTAAATTTTACTTTAGTGAACACGCGAATGGCTTCCCGAACTGCACGTGGCAGCAAACTAACATTTATTTTTATCCGAAGCATCGGAGTGTTTAACACTTATAAAAACGTGCTTTTAATGAAAATAACACATCCGGAATTCTCATTAAATAAAGTTTCAATGATAGTTTTGTTAAATTCCGTTTAATATATATATATATATAGGTACTAAATAGAGTGTGTGAATATAATTGATAAATTTTAACTAATTTATTTTTTCACCTCACACAATAAAGTTATTTTGTTTAAAACAAAGAAAAAATTGTTTCTAATGTATGAAATATAAGGAAAAGTTGTGAATTTGTACTGTGTAAGTCAAAGCTAGTGGAAAATAATGAAAATAATAAGTTGTCATAGTTGAGTGTAAATATTCAATTCTCAGATATTGTGTGATTTATAGACAAAAAACGATTTTTAAGCAACAAAATATAATAATTTGAAGTTATGAATTCAAGATTTGCATGTATTTAAATATTCTTATTCAATTTTTTGTTTGAAAATCGTTTTTCACATATATTTATATCATGTGTGAATGTTGAACGTACCGAAAAACAGAAAGGATATAGCGATAGGATAGCGATAGGATAGCGTTACAGAACTAGTCAGGCCCTCTCTATTTTTCCCGATCAGCGCTCATACAATGCTCATACAATGTTTAGAAAAAGAACATGAAAACGGCTCTAAGTATTCTAAAGTGTTTTCGAAATACCTAACCTATATAATTGCTCTCTCAATGCTAAAAATTCCACACTAAAATGTTTTTCAAAAAAATTGTTTTTGCCAAAAAGTCTTTCAAAATTCGATTGTAAGTATACTTATTTATAAATAATACATATAATCGATCATGATAATACCAATCACAAAAAATACATGATAAATATAGTTGTGATGGAGTTCACACTAAATCTATTCATATAAAGTTATTATTAGTCGATCTAATCTCTTCATAAACCAAAAACCAAACAAGCATGGAGAGTCGTTTTGTTTGAAATATTGCAACACATAAACCGCAGTGGCATGAGAATAACTCTCGTTAGATAAAAGCTTTATTGCAAAGAGGATGTGGGTCGAAGTATGAAAACGCCACACTGCTTGCACGTATGAGCCCTTGCGGCACGGCACAAGGGCACGCAAATGTGCGATTAATTAAATTGCGTTTTGCCTGCGGATTTCGCAAGCGCGCGTGACACGAATAAGTACAGATCGCTATGGTATCCTCAGCATGTAAACCATAAATCCTCTTTTTTCTGTTCTCTAATACTCGGATTGGTAACAGGCTACGTTACGAATGTTAAAAAATCATGTAAGTTATCACAACTACTTCTATTTTCCATTTATTAAATCAGAGGAAAATACTTACTTGATCCTCTGGAGTAATTATCAATCCCTCAAGAGAGATACAAAATTTATTACTTCACCCGTATTTCTTTTTTTAGTAGAAAAACTTATCCAATCACTTTATTCAATCTCATAAAATTGTACAATTTTGAATAAGTTTGATTTGAAATTCTTCCAAATTTCCAGTGTTCCAGTTTGAAGAGGCCGGCAAGCAACCTCAAAGAAATATTTGTAGGCGGCGGCAATCCATTTCAAATAAAATTGAGAAAAAGGAACTCATATATTTGTAGTTTTAATAATAAAGAAACAGTGAAGGCGTTAGGTTAGCATTCGAACTCATGTTTCTCGAGGTAGGGCTGATGTCCCCATTACTGCGGGTGCGGCGGGGTGCCCCAATTGCTGCGGTACTCTTATATATAATATGAGAAGATCAAAAACTGTAAATAATTGATAAATTTCAGTAAATTGTTAAGTTGTTAAATTATTTTCAACAATGTTATATTTTAAATAACTTCCGTTTTCAAAATGTAACCTATAAATCCGCAGTAATAGGGACGCAGTAATAGGTACACATCTCTGTTATTTTATTTTAGGATATAGATTAAACATAAAGTAAATTTTCTATTATGTCATCATTTTTTTAAATTATAAGATTATTATCAATGAGAAATCCTCACTTAAATCATATTTTCCCTTTTTATACGTTCCCATAGATAAATCTAAGATCCGCAGTAATACGTACACAGTTTTTGTTAATCCACATTCCGCAGTAATACCTACATACTTTTCATCGAAATGTTAAATATTTTTGTACACTATATACCTTTATATTTTGGTATTTAATAGTATTTTTTATTTCAAAATACGTCGTACTTTAGAGTGAAACAAAAACATATTACCATTTAAATATATATTAACCCCTTAACTGCCGACCCAATTTCAAGAAACATGCCCAGACTGCCGAAAATTCAAAATTGCTGTTCAAACTCCTATTAGGGATTTCTGAATGTGGGTCGAGAACTGATCAAGAAAATACATTTTCCTTTTGTTATAAGCAATTTAGTGAACCAGTGTGGTTTTTGGGAATTGGCTACTTTCTGTTGCTTCAAACTGACATTTTTTGCAGGAAATGTGAGTGTCATGAAGTCTAATTAGAAGCTGAATGGAAATAAGCAATATATAGTCATTATTCAAACAATTTTTATTTAAAAAATGCACATTCGGACCATTATCTGATAAATATAATGCGTTTCTTCTGCAGATGTGACTGCAGATATCTTATCAATGGTTCTCTTGAGTGATAACTTTATTTCAGACAGCAATTGTTAATTGTTTAAACAACCTTAATTCAAATATGTTTAACTTTGTCAGTTTTTATCACAAAGGTTTAGTTTTTCCACAAAACCAATTGAAATTACCTTGCTTTTGGCTCAGTACTGCCACGAACCTCCATTAGACAACCATGGTTGTGTTATTTACGAAGTTATGCATTTCTTAAGTAAAAGTGTCTGAATAATAGACAATGGTTATCCAATAGAAAGCGACAGTACTGAGCCAAAAGCAAGGTAGTTTTAGTTGATTTTTTGGAGAAAAGTGAAGCAACAAAAAGTAGCCAATTTCCAAGAAACCAAATTTGTTCACTAAATTATTTATAACGAAAGAAAAATGTTGTTTCTTTATCTAATACCGCTGGACGTTGTTTCTAGACGTTATTTCACTGCAAATTCAGGTTCAGCGACCGTCTTAACATATTTTTTCATTCATGACGTGTTTTCTGATATTATCGGCATTTGGAAGAAGTGTGTATTGAAGTAAAATGGGTGGTTTTTTTCTCATCAGGGTGGATTACAAGGGGTAGGATATATTAACAGTCTTGGAAAAGTCCTCTTTGCATTCCAATGAATATTTTCTTGAATGAAAACTGAGTGTTAGCATATAAAAGAATGAGTAAACGACTATCCTCCACTAGGGGTAGTTTCTCTGAATTCAAGGGTGATATTCAAGGTTTGTAACTACATACTATTTTTTTTTAGATATCTGTGAGCTTCAACATACTTTTTCATTTATCATGTGGGCGTAAAATTATTGCAATTCAAGAAAAGTGCTTAATACAGTAAAGTACTTCATGGCAAAAATTTTCAAAAAGTCGGGCAAAACGCGGATTTTAAGCAGCCATATTAATTTTCAGACACAAAAAATTGTTAAACTGACTATTGAATTATGAGCAGCATATCCGAAAAAATATATAAATACTCTTAATTGTTAATTAAAACACCTGTAGACTTAAATACACTACTATATTTCGTGGCAAAGATCTGTCTTTTTCTGGCTGCCTGGGAAAAATCCTAAATGGCAAAGATCTTTGCCATCGGCAGATGATGGGTTAAAGATAATAGATAAAATGAAACTAACGCTTCACGGAAAAAAGTGCTGGGAAATTCACTGGAGTAGCGCTAGACTTTTGGATAGGCCATCATATTGATAAAGTCTCATACTTTTTATAAAGAGGTCATAAGTTTTCATGAAAAATTAAAAATAGTCATGGAAGTATTCAAGCACAGTTAAAGAACAACAGTCTTGGATTTTTTATCAGACAGTTGATAGCAAAATTGTAGAAAGTCGTGACATAGTTATAAAAAAATCTTCATATTTTCAAAGACTTAAATTATTTGCATCTCTTTTTTAAGTTTCGACCTTAGATTAGTGCATAAAAAAGTATCCGGTGTGGAAGGTCAGTAATAAATAAA
>JAUMHM010000001.1:2499261-2518493 GCA_032362435.1 Melikaiella ostensackeni | reverse complement strand
GACGCACTTGGCGTAATTTGCCGTTGGCGCCAGTTAGTGTCAACTTTGACGAGTCTCAAAAAATCAACTCCTTCAAACAAAAACTTGAAAATTGTAAAAATAATTAAATATAGCCTATAATCCCGAATTCACTTGCACTGATAAGCCGGTTACGAACCGGCTCATCATTGAGTTACGAACCGGGACATCGGGTATGGTCGTTCAAATTCTTAATTATTTGATTAGTGCATCCTTGAACTTGCTTTCAATTACATTTTCGATTGGAAATGGATTATTCTTTACGTAAGAAGAAAGTTTATTACATTTAAATATTGCTTGAGGCATTCGAATAGAGTTTTATTCTTTTCAGCTTCTTAGCAGATTACGAACCGGGACCTTTGCCTTGAATTTTCTACATTCATATTAAAATCAAAATAAAGTTTCCAAAATTTCTCCATATGAGCAGAAATCATGCCTGTAATCCAATCGTGTCTGAAATCATGTATTTGTTATAAACAATATCGTGTGCACCAAGATGGAGGGGACCTTTTATGACTTGTGTATTTTTTTATTACTCGCCGCAAAAGTCTCTCTTCTCCCCCTTGGCGTATAATATACTATTTATTTGTTACTGAAAGACTCTCCACAGGGGCTTAGTATAAAAGGGAGCTTTGTCAATACAATTTGTTGCTATTAAATGAATAATCATGCAGGAATATAAGTTTAATTTTTTCTCAAGCCCCTTCACTTTCCAGGGGGTCTTGTTACAATTTCATAAAAATATTTCAGGAAGTAAAAACAGGAATTCGTAAGATTCCTCTTATTTTCTTAATGTCTATATTTATTGAGGTAAAAATTGCTTTGGCCTCAGTTGTTGGACAATTAAATCCTAGAATAGTCATCTCATCAATAATAAAAAAATAAAAAATGAACAATCCTTGAATTAAAATATCCTTGAAGAGTCAATCTTCAACGCCCATTTCTTATTTTCTTTAATTAACAGTTTGACTTACTTAATCATTAATCTTTAAATGAAAATCTTTCTAAATAATATAATTTTTCTAAATGTTTTCCAGTTTCGACACGTGCGATATTCTTAGCCCGGAGACAATAATTACATTTTGCATAAGTCACGAAACGAGAAAGTTCAAACAACTTACGTGTACCGATTTCTATCCTAAAAATTAAATTCTAAAATACTAGGTGTCAATTAATGAAAGGCATTTATTTATTTGCTTTCCGGGTTATTTTCCTACAAATGTCAAATCTATAGAAAATCATCATGTTAATGAAATTACGAAAGATTTATTACGAAAAGTCGTCAAACTCAAGACGTTTTATAAATGACATAACTTTGATTTACATAACGCATAAAAGTATATAAATAAAGATGAACACACAGAAAAGTACATGAAAAATGTTTTTTTCATTCTACTACTATAAAACACTTAGCGTAAGGATTTTTTAGTTTTCAAATTTTTTGATGAAGCATTTATTCAATAAGTTTGGAAAACTGTATATTGGTATATTTTTTTGAGTTTATATTAAATTCTATGTTCTTTTTCTGTTTTTCGCGATGAGGGTGTAGCAGAAAGAAACAATAGACGGTTTGCCTATATGGGACGGCAGTGACATTTGTTCCGTCCTCCGTGAGATGCTTCACCTTTCACCAGTCTTCTGAAGAAAAATCGTTTCACGATGTCAGTTCCATCGATAGAAATGCGGCTACCACAATGCCTTGCCTAAAACTATTGTTTCATTCTGAAACCGTAACATTTCCGAACTAAAAAGTATAACATAATTGAAAAGGTACCTTCAATCTCAATAGTACACTTTTTATCATCAAGAATCTGCAATAATTAGATCAAATAGGGGAACTGGGTTTAAAACGGCCAATGCGATAATATAGCCAATCTTTAATAACTAATTAGAAAAGCAAACTAAATATTGATTTTGAGTACAGATATCCCAGTGGGCACCAGGACATCCTAGAAACGTCTTTAGAATGTACCTCTATGTCTTGTGACTTGCCGTCTTTAAGACATCCTTTGGATCTTTTCATGTCTTTAAAAGGGCCTCAAGACGTCCTCCAAAAGATTTCCATATGACAACCTTAGGACTTGTGTGCCCACTGGGATATTTAATAATTGAATTCACATTTCGGGCAGATAGTTTCAAGCATCAATTATTTAAATTAAAATAATAAAACCCAATAATTGGTCAAGACCTTTTTCAGTCAGCATTATTGACTGGACTTTAGGCATATTATTAAGTAATTTAGCTTGTATTATTTTCATTGTTGTTCATGGTCATTTATAGTTTATACACTGCGCTGTTAGGTCAGTGTTTAGCAAATGCAAAATTCAAACTGCATTTATTAAAAAATAAATAAAATATACAAGTACTGCCATTTGTCTCAAACGGCCAGTGGGGTGTGTGGATAAAACGGCCGGGCAGCAGCCTACTAAAGCAAGCTCTTGTGCGCTGTCACAGGGCGTCGATGGGAAACTGAATTGATAATCTTTGATATCCATTATAAATAAATAAATAAATAAATATGTATATATATATATATTCAATATAATAATATCTATTATTGAATTTATTATATAATTTAATTAATATAATTGATTTTTTATGTACGGAGCTATATAATATGTACTTTTGAAACTGTATCGTAAATATATGTAAATACTGTTTCAATATATTTCCAATATTCGCGCCGCATCTCTAACTTATCGTCTGCTATAGCAGACGATAAGCCTTGAGTTATAACCTCAATTTCGTAAGAGTCATAATATTAAGTTTTAAAAATTATTTCTCGTGAGATGAAGTCACTCAAAGCGCTATTCATAATAATAAGCTAAACAATAATAGTTTTTGTGTTTGAAAGTGTAAGTATAAACCATCTTTCCAAGCATTCTTATAACCGTACCATTTGACACCTATTTTATATTTTATTACAACATTTTTATAGAAAAATGTAATGTTTCCCTACACGGAATTTGATCGGTAATCATTTAACGACATTGGTACCAAAATTTAATGGAAAATAATACAGTTTCAAATCTTTCAATTTAGTTGGCCATGTTAGCCACACGTGTAGCTAAAACGGCCGAAAGCCTGGCCGTTTATTTTCGACATTTTATACTTATTTAACTGTTTTCTTGGTGACTTTTAATATTTGTAATGTTTAGAATACATGAAAGTATTGCCTGTAACACAATTCATTGTTAATTAATATTTAATAGTTAAAAGTAATATTTTTTTTCCTACCGATACAAATTCACTGGAAATTATCTAAATATTCTCAGGCCCAGTCAAACTTCTGAAATTTTCTCTACAAGTACCCAGGTAGCACTTTTTAAAGATCTAAGTAGCTCTCATAAATTTTCCGAAGGCTCAAAAACTTGTTTTTGTAAATATAATAGAAATTTTTGTGCATAGCAAGGAATAACAGAGGCTGCCTTGAAAGAGGAAGCCCAACTCGGCATCTGTCAAGTTTAAGGCAAGTTTGAATCCAGTTTGAAAAATACGTGGAATTTTTCTGGAATGGTTGTGGAATATTTATGGAATTTTGTTGTTGAGTTCTTCTGAGAGGTGTCCATGGAGCTATATATAATCCAAAAAGTTCATGGAATTTCATGACATTTTTGTGAACGATTCCTTTTTGCATGAAATTTTTATAAAATCCATGCCAAGAAACATTAGGAAACTTTTTGAAAAGTTTTGTGAAATATTTATGTACTTTCGTGGTATTTTTGAGAAATAAGTATGATGGAATTTTTCCCATCTTTTCTGTGAATTCCGTGAATTTCTGTACAATAATACTCGTAATGGAACATTTATGAATTTCTTCTAAGATTTGCATGGTATTCATGTGTATGAATATATCCTTGAATTTTTTGGTATTTGTTTTCAATTTCCCTATAACGAAAATATGGAAGTTCCACATAAAATGCCCATTCTAACAATTCAACATATTTTTTTATGATAGAACAAAATATCAAAATTTTTGGTGATTTCTCGAATTGAAGTTTCTTCCGCATCTCAAAAAAATTCCTTGTAAGTTTATGAAATTTTCGTTGAAATTTAAATTATTATTCTTTTTTAGGGGGATGGAGGGGGGAGTTTCATTTATGTGCGATGTCATAGAATTATGTAATTCCAATTATACAATATATTGCAATTACCACAAAATTTCTGTGGAATTTCCATAGAATTTATTGCAAATTTATACCAATTTTACAGAATTGGAATTTTTGTGATTTTTTTCGGACTTGCACAAAAATAATATTAACAATGCCTGCCGTGAATTCTTTAGAAATTTTTGAGTGATATTTGCCAATTTTATTAGGATCTCCGCAAAATAATTATGATAGGCTTTTATGAAATTTTTTTGTTATGTTTTGAAGAATTTTTCTGAAATTGCATGGAATTTTCTCTACTATAAGTAGAATAGAATTCTGGTGCTTTTTTTTAAATTTGCATGGACTTTATGTAGAATAAATATATCACGGATTTTTTATGCAATTAGTTTATAACTTCCCCTCAAATGAAAAGACGGAATTCTAATAAAAAAAATACATATTTTTGTAGCGACTGACACACAAGTTTTTCTTGAACTAAAAATTAATATACACAATTTTCAACAGTCTGGAACTCATTTAAGTCGTCGAGATATGTTCTTTTTTTCACAGAAAGAAATTTTGAAATTCACTTCTATATAGAATTTCGTGAAATTTTCCTAAATATCCAACTGAAATCCTAGGACCTTTGATAAAATTTCAAATTGATGGAATTTAGCTGTAATTTCATGAAATTTTAAGATATTTTGTTGTAACTCGCATTAAATGTCAATAGAGTTTCAGTGGAACCCATTCGATAGATTTTCAATCGAATTCTTGTAAAATCATACAATGTGTATCGGCTAATGGAATTCTATACAGAAATTAAAAAGGATATCGATGAAAATTTCATGAAAAAAATTCCGCCAGGTTTCCATACGACTCCCATGAAAATTATGTAATATCTCTAGATAAATTATATGGAAATAAACATAGGAAATTCCAAATAAATTCCACTGAGCCAGACGAATTCTATAAAATAGTTGTATAAAAATTCATTATGAATTTTACAGTTATAAATACTTTTTGAAGTTCCATTTTTTCAAAAATTGTCTGAAAATATAATATATATCCCAACGAGAAACAAAGAAATAGGAATTATATAATAAATTACCCAAGTGAAGAGTTGGAGCTTTATGACTCTGATTAAATTATCCCATCATCTGATAGAAAAATGATTTTGTAAACATGCACATTATTACTCCTGAAACAATGTTTTCAATTAAGGAACATCCAAGATGGACTGAAAGGCCCATAAATTGAGTAGAGAATGTGAATCGAAAGGTTCATAAATCGACTATAGAGAATCGTGTTGACTGGCTCTTATTGTAATTAGAAATCTGCAAATTGCAGCTAAATTATTCATTTTTATTACCATCCTCAATCAGGACTCTTCTCATTAATTCAGCTATGTTCAGTATGCGTTTTTTGGGTATGTTTTTTTCCCCTTGGGGTTTATTTCCCATGGGGTTGTGTATGATTTTTCGGGGTATGGCTTCTTTTCAAAATGTGGCAGGCTTCATGTAATTATTGCATTATAATGTTATATTTTAGTTACCTTGCGTAAGTTAAGCTCAGTTTACGCACGGTATAATATAGAAAAATATTTTAATATTTAGTTTTCATGTAATTATTGCAAAACAGTGTATATTTGCTGTATTTTAGTCACTTTGCATAATCTATGCTTTTTAATACTCTCATTCTCTTCAATGTTTTTGTTTTTTCTATGTTTTGTGTTGCATCCTTTCAGACTGAAGTTTCCCCATAATCTATGCAACATTCAGGTCAATTATTGTCTATTTTTCATCTTCATTCCTGCAGTTCGTTTATTTTCGCGATTACATAACCGCAGAATTCACCTATAAATAAGAATTGATTACACACTTGGAAAATAAAAGTGAAACAGAGAACGAAAGTTGATATTGAAATTCGGTAAATATTGCAATATGAAGACTCAAGTGGAATGCAAGGGACATTCATTTATTAAAAGAGTTAATCTGCATCTTATGTTCTCTCCTGTAGAGAGGATCCCATAAGCAATAAACGAACTATAAATTGATGTTGAATTAACAGAGAGTTGTATGTTAGGGAAGGTTAATTATCGCGTCAGTTGAGCAGATTAGACGGAATCGCAGTACTCAAACGACAAATTGTAAGTGAGGTACATACAGATACAGTACATGATTGCCACGACCGCGGTTATTAAATGCGCTTATGCAATTTGAAAAGCAGCTCTACAGGACGCGTATTATGACACTTTTACTCGCGGAGGACTACGTCATTTCTCTGCACATCAGGGTGTCGAATCGGACTCGGTGACTTTTTCTTAAATTGTAGCCTCCATATCGAAAGGCGAAAATTTTTCGTACTTCTTTTCTTTTAAATGCTTCTTTCAGATATATTTTTTCCTATGGGTATTTTCTATGGGGTCTGCATGGGTTTTCAGTGTGAGGGTTTTCTACAAAATGTCCTGGGTTTCATGTAATTATTGCAAATAGTGTAGATTTGTTGCTGTGTTTTAGCCACTTTGCGTAAGCATATGTTTTTTATGCGTATTTTTTTCTATGAGGTCTGTATGGGTTTTCAGTGTAAAGGTTCTCTACATAGTCTTCTGGGTTTCAGGCAATTATTGAAAATAGTGTAGATTTAATGCTGTGTTTTAGCCACTTTGTGTAAACATATGCTTTTTATGCGCGGTGTTACTCCTCTCAATTGTGGGGTTATTTCTCAGTTTTTTTTCTAGTATGTTTCTTTAGAGGAGTTTCTCTCTGGCATACGCTACATTTCGTATAATTATTGTCAATTTTATGCATATTTTATATTAAAAAAATGTTAATATTTTTTTTACATGCGCTTTTTGGATATGGTTTTTCAGAGTGGGGTTTCTTTACACAATGCCCTAGGTGTGGTATTATTATTGCAGATAGTGTAGATTTGTTGCTGTGTTTTAGTCACTTTGCGTAAACTATACTTTTTATGCATAGTGTTACTCGTCTTAATTGTGGGGCTACTTAACTACGGTTTCGAGTATGTTTTTTCGGATGAGGTTCCTCTCTAACATATGCTAGATGTCATATAATTTTTATCCATTTTGTATCTTCGTTTCTGCATTTACATTATTTTTCTATTCCAGCGCATTGTTATTTTTGCATGTTTTTTTCCTATTATGTTGACTACGGGTTTTCAGGGTGGGATTTTCCTTTAGCACATGCTTGATTTTGTACAACTGAAGTATGCTCTACAACAGTGCATTATACGCCATTTGCTATAAGGATCATTTTTGCCTATATTGAGTTTTTAAATGACCCTTATGACAAGTGGCGCATAATGCACTGTTGTAGAGTACGCTTCAACTATTGTCGACTTTATTATATGCTTATTTCTGCAGGAAACACTATTTTTGTATTTCCGTACATGGAATTTTCAGTGGAATTTCTCTGGAATTTTCTATGAAATTTTGTACCACAAAATTCTTCATTTAACAAAAACACCATCAAAATTAGTGACATGCTGTCTATATGTAAATTTTTTGCCAATTTAAGAATAAATTCACAAAAAATGCATGGGATTTTCTGAGGAAATATACATAAATTCCAGCGAAATGTCTCAAATTTTTCACAAAAATGATATAAGAATACCAATATGAGTATATTACAAATAAACATAACGGATTCTTTAGTAGAATTCGACAACAAAAATTTTGTTAATATTCCACAACCATTATATAAAAATTTCATGCAATTTTGAAACTAGGCTAAACAATGTCAGAGATTCTAAAGAATTTACGGGCAATTAGTGAAATTGTAGATGAAATTTTCATGGGAATTCCACGTGAAAATCATCTGCTGTCCATGGAATGGATTCTACATCATTTTTTGCACCTTCCAATAATTAAAATAAATATAGCTCTCTTACATTAAAACCAGCTAAAAACAAAAGTTACAATATTATCACCATGTGCTTTTCGGATTTGTGTTTTTACATGAGGATTTTTTCTATGGGGTTGAGTATGGTTTTTGGAGTGGGCTTCCTTCACAAAATTTGGTAAGTTTCATATAATTATTACAGGTAGTGAAAATTTCTTTCTACGCTTCATGTACTTTCCGTAAGCAATGCTTTTTACGCATAGTCTTATTTCTCTCAATTTTGGGCTACTTCACTAAGGTTCTAACTACGGCTTCTCAGTTTATGCTTTCTCTACAATATATGCGATATTTTTCAATAATATTCTCGATTTCACATCTTCATTTCCACATTTACATTATTTTCCTATTTTGTGTATTCTTATCCTATTTTTTTCTATGGGGTTTTTTCCTATGAAGTTCAGTATGGTTTCTCAAGGTATGATTTTGTTATAAAATTCCCTATGTTTGGTATTATTTTCCCAGACAGTGTGAATTCCTTACTTTGTATTAGTCACTTACCGTAAACTATGCTATTTACGCATTCTCTTATTTCTCTCAATTAGATTGTCCTATATCACTGTACGCTTCCGACTATGGTTTTTCAGGGTGGCTTTTGTTCTATAATGTACAAATGAAGAAAGCCATAAGCTGATGATAAATAACGAACTTTTACGGAAGGCATTAGATCGGCACGGGGATTCCCCTTGAGTCTTAACCTTGAAATTGGCCCACCCACCCATAAGGGGATGGATTTTTTTCTATAAGGTTAAATATGGTTTTTCAGGGTGTGGTTTCATTATGGAATGCCTTATGATTGGTATTTTCAGTCCACACACTGTAAATTCCTTGTCATGTCTCACTCACTTTCCGTAAACTATGCTATTTACGCATATTCTTATTCCTCTCAATTAGATCGTCTTATTTCACTATGCGCTTCCGACTATGGTTTTCCAGGGTGGCTTTCATTTACAATATACAAATATAGAAACCGATAAACTGACAATAAATAACGAACTCTTATGGAAGACCTTAGATCGGCATGGGGATTCCCCTTGAGCCTTAGCCTCGACATTGGCCCATCCTCCCATAAGGGGATGAGCCATAGGTTTCTGGATCGATCGGGGGCGATCGATTTTTTTCAAATGCACTGGTCATAAGAAGTGCATTGTGAAGAGGGCAGGGATGACCCCTTTCACTGAAAGCCACGTTCGTAAGGCCGTGTATATAAAGAGCCTCGCCTCTTACGAAGAACCACAAGTAACAACCCATCGTCATCTGCATCTCAAGTTTCTTCTTCACCAACTCGCCACTATCAGTGTTGGTTATTATGTACACCCTCCAGGTAAGCCCACCTACAAAAAATAAGTGCTCAAAAAGGACTCTTTTAACCGCTACCTGCGAACAGTGCATTGAAAAAGTGTTTTTGACATTTTTTGGGCATGTTTTTTCTCCCATGGGTTTTTCCATGGAGTTGTCTATGGCTTTTCGGAATGGGGTTTTCGTACATAATGCCCCGAGTTTTATATAATTGCTGTGTTTGAGTCACTTTCCGTAAAGTATGCTTTTTATGCATAGAGTTACTCCTCTCAATCGTGGGGTTATTTAACCATGGTTTTTAGTATGTTTCTTCGGAGGGGGTTCCTCTCTGATATATGCTAAATGTCATATGATTATTGGCGATTTTATAGTTTCATTGCATTATAGTATATACTAATCTCTGCGTCATTGTAAGGGTTGCTCTATGTTATATACCAGGTTTGGTATTACTAATCCAAATAGTGTGCATTTTTTGCTGTTTTTTAATCATTTTCGGTAAACTATTCTTTTTATGAATTATGTTACCCCTCTCAATTGTGGGGTTATTTCAACATAATTTTGAGTATGGTTTTCAGGGGTGGGCTTCTCCCTAACATATGCTAGATTTGATATAATTATTGTCAATTTATATCTTCATTTATAATTTCTTTCGAATTTCCGCGTAAGGGTTTTCATCTTGGGTTTTTCTCAACAAAATGACCTTAGTTTTGTACAATTATTGCAGATAGTGTGAATCTGTTGCTGCGCTTTTACTTAGCGCTAATTCTCCAATTTTCTTGCAACTTTTAATGAATTCACGATGTAAATTTAAAGAGCAATTATTGTGGTTTCTGAGATGACAAGATTACACTTAAATATGTGTAAATACTACTCTTAAGGTTCAGAGATAAGTTAACACATTTGCGGTGTCGACACAGATTCATGTTAGCTACTTATTTCAATTACTGATGATTTCATCTTCTGCGTATTCCATAAATCTTTTCATTTACATGAAGATTCGGTTTTAAATTTCAGATTAGAAGTCGACCTATCTAAGGGGACTTTAATCCTTCAATTCGTTATTTTACCTAAATTAAATATTTATTTATTAATTTTGCATGCATATTTTTCTAAGGTTTTTTCCGTAAAAATGGGTCATTCTTTATGAACTGATTGCTATTCCATCAGCGAAGTGAACTACAGAAATGTGAATAGTCATCGGAGGAATAATAGCTACAACTCACAATGGGGCTGTGCTAATGCACCCACGCAAATACGTATCATTTTAGAATTGCATTCCTAGATAAGAAATGTCCTTCGGATGCAATTGCAATTTTAATTTTCATATTCCTAATAGAATTTTTCAAGAAGCTCATCTCGCCCATCTCACGGTTGTGAGGCGTGGCCATGGGTGTGATTTACCGCGGTTCTACTGGGAGCCGGTGTCATTTTCATGAATGGCATTCGCTCCCAGGGGGACCCTGCGGTGGTTGTTTGACCAATTTTATATATATATATATATAATAATAATAATAATAAGGAAGTGCACGAATTATGATAATTGTGCGATTTCTTAACTGCTAATAAACACTGAAAGACTGGCATGCGGTTTTGATCAAAGTAGCAATTAAACGATGATTTATTAGAAACTAGCAACATTTTGTTCAAACTAGTAATTAAGAGTCATAGAGATCTTTCATGCATTGTTTCTAGTAGTAAACACATGCGAGGTTGAATTTAAATTGCAAAGTGATCAGTGATCGGAAGTACATAATTAGTTTTTTTCAACTAGTTAGTTTTGTAAATAAGGAACAAATTGGTAACTAGTTACATTTTTTCAGCAACCGTAACTAAAAAAATCGTTACTTTTTAGTTACTTTCGAAATATAGTTCACAAGTCTTTTTTACGACAATCAATCAATTTTATTGTTTTTGCAAATATTTTTTCATTTCCACTATTCAAATTGTAGTGGCAGAAAGCTATAGAGATTTATAGCCCAATGTAGGAAAGTTGCAATATTTTTCCCATCCTGGAAAAATTTTTCAAAAATCTATAGAAACACTTCAAGAAAAAAAAATTAATTTCAGAGTTGAACATTATTTTTTTTTTGGTAGAAAATTAATTTTTTCAACTGAAAATTTAACTGTTCCAGTTAAAGACTTATATGTTTAGTTAAAAATTCATCTCTTTGGTTGAAAATTCATCTTTTTTGGTTAAAAATTGCATAATTTGCTAAAAAATTCAATCATTTTGTTCAAAATTCAAAATTTTTTATAGAAAATCATTCTATTCGTTTGAAAATTCAACTGTTCTGTTGAAAATTTGTCTTTTTGGGCTAAAAATTCAACTACTTTGGTAGGAAATTCAATTATTTGGTTGCAAATTAACTGTTTTGTTAAAAATTCATATATGCGGGTTGAAAATTCAACTCTTTTATAAAAAATTCGCATTTTCGGCTTGAAAATCCAAGAATTGGGTTTATTTATTTTCTATTTTGACTAAAAATTCAACTCTTTTGATGAAAATTTGTTTTTTTTTCGTTGAATTTTTCTGTTTCTGGTTTAAATCTGATTTTTTGTTTGTTTGCAATATCAACTATTACATTTATCGTTGAAAATTTATCTTTCTTCGTTGAAAATCCATTTTTTCAATTGACAATTCACCTATTCCATAATTAGTTGAGAATGTATTTTTGTTAGTTGAAAATTCGTCTTCTTTTGGTTAAAAATTGGATTGAAAATTAAACTGTTTTTTTTTTAAATTCGTTTTTTTTGTTCAAACTTAATTTTTTAACTCAAAATTCAACTATTCTATTTTTGGTGAAAAATTGATATTATTCAGTTGAAAATTCAACTATTTGTTTGAAAATTCATGTATTTTGTTGAAAATAAACTCTTTTGTTGCAAATTCAACAATTTTTTTAGAAATTTGTATTTTCGGGTTGAAAATAAACTTTTTCGTTGAAAACTAAACTGTATTGTAAAAAATTCGTCTCTTTGGCTTGAAAATGCAACTGTTTGCATGAAAGTTAATCTATTTTGGTTAATAATTCAACTAATTTATTAAAAATACTTTTTTTTCGTAGATTAATCATTTTAGTTGGAAATTCGTCTCTTTCATTGAAAATGAAACTATAGTGTTGAAAATTTGTTTCTTCTGGTTGAACATTCATTTTTAACTGGAAATTTAATAATTCCATTTTGGTTTAAAAATTTATCTTTTTTGATTGAAAATTGAACTGTTTGGTTGAAAATTAATCTAGTTTGGTTAAGAATTCGACTAATTTGTTCAAAATTCTTTTCTTTGATATAAAAATTTAACTATTATGTTGAAAATTTGTTTCTTCTTTTTGAAATTAATTTTTTTAAATTGAAAATGCAACTACTCGATTGAAAATTTTATGAACTTTGTTGAAAATTCGTCTTTTCATCATGAAAAAGCAATCTTTTCGGTCGAAAATTCATCTTTCTGGTTGAAAATTCAACTGTTTGGTTGAAAATTAATCTAGTTTGGTTAAGAATTCGACTAATTTGTTTAAAATTTCTTTCTTTGATATAAAAATTGAACTATTATGTTGAAAATTTGTTTCTTCTTTTTAAAGTAATTTTTTTAAAATTAAAAATGCAACTACTCGATTGAAAATTTTATGTACTTTGTTAAAAATTCGTCTTTTCTTCGTGAAAAATCAATCTTTTCAGTCGAAAATTCATCTTTCTGGTTGAAAATTCAACTGTTTGGTTGAAAATTAAACTAGTTTGGTTAAGAATTCGACTAATTTGTTTAAAATTTCTTTCCTTGATATAAAAATTTAACTATTATGTTGGAAATTTGTTTCTTCTTTTTATAATTAATTTTTTAAAAGTTGAAAATGCAACTATTCAATTGAAAATTTCATGTATTTTGTTGAAAATTCGTCTTTTCTTCGTAAAAAATCAATCTTTTCGGTCGAAAATTCATCTTTCTGGTTGAAAATTCAACTGCTTTGTTGAAAATTTGTTTACTTTTTTGGGTTGAAAATTGACTTTTTCTTAAGATTCGACTATTTTGTATGAAATTCGTCTCTTTGGTTTAAAAATGCAACCGTTTGGTTAAAAATTATATTGTTTTGGTGAAAATTTTTATTATTCGTTCGAAAATTTCATTATTTTTTTCAAAATTCAACACTTTTGATAAAAAATCATTCCATTCGTTTGAAAATTCAACTGTTTTGTTGGAAATTCTTATTTTTGGGCTGAAAGTTCAACTATTTTGTAGAAAATTCACCTTTTTGGCTTGAAATTTCAACAATCTGGTAGATTTTTTCTCTCTTGGCTGAAAATTTTAGAAAAATTGAAATTTGAAAATTCTCTTTTGTTAAAATTTTTTTTTGTTTAATTTAAATGTTTTTGATTAAGGAGTTACTCTACAATCTTTTTTAGGAAAAATCGATTCCCTAAAAATCACAGATTCTTTTAGCAGACATGTGTAGAAATGCTATTTTGGTCAGAAAGTTCGAGAACAGATGTAAAAAGGCGGAGCAAGTGAAGGGTCTCGGGCGCGCTGTCTTACGGCACTTACGGTGTATTTTTGGTAAAAAAAAAAAGTAAATCGCATTTTTCTCGAAACAATGTTTTTCGACCTGGTTGACATGATTGAGAAAAAACTATTCGACCGATCAAGCTCAAATTTTTATGGAATATTTTAAACATGTATGGCTATAGTCTATAGCAGAATCATAATTATTTAGTAATATTTACGATGTTTTTTCAAACAATTCAAGTTGCAAAAAAGGTTCAAAACTTTAAGTATCAGTCATTTTGTTATTTTTCATCGAATTTTTTTCATTGAGGTACCGGCTATAGCGGAAGGGTTACTTTTTAATAATATGGCGGAATTTTTTTTCTCAGGCTCTTTAAAGTGGAAATATCGTATCAACCCGTTTTCAGCAGGGTCAAATTCAGGCAGCCGGGTCAGCTAGATTTTCCATAAAAAATAAAAATCAAAAATCAAAAAGTACCAGACTTTTTATGTGTGGCTGAGTTATTATTGTTTTATTTCCAGCAGTGATGGGTAAGTTTCTTTTTAAAAGGAACTAGTTATCGTTACACGGAAAAAGTATCTAGTTATCGTTATCGTTACCTATTCAAAATGTAAATTTTTTCAGTTACTTTCGCAGAACAAAGTAACTATCAGTACTTTTTTAGTTACTTCTGTATTTTATAAGTATACCATATATCCAAATTTAATTCCTACACAATTTCATTCATATCTTTCGAGGGACAGCTGTTATACTTTTTATTGAAGGTTGCAGGTTAGTCATGACCCACATAATATTTCTAAAGCATTATGAGATAAATTTTCAACCAAAAATGGATTAGTTGAATTTCCAATTGAAAAATTATTTTTCGACAAAAAGAAAGTAAATTTTCAACGCAATAGTTCAATTTTAAAACAAAGACGAGAATTTTTAACTGAAATGATGAATTATTAACTAAAAAAAAATTAATTTTTAACAAAGGTGTTCAACTTTCAGCCTAGTTACATGTTTGACCAAAAAGATGAATTTTCAACCAAGAAGATCAATTTTCTACCAAAAAAATATGAATCTTCAATAACATACATGAATATCAAACCGAATAATTGAATCTTCAACTAAACAGTATAAATTTTGAACCAAAAATGAAACAGCAATATTTCCAGTTGGAAAAATTAATGTTTGACGAAAAAAAATTTTTTTCAACAAAACAGTTTAATTTTCAATGAAAGAGATGAATTTAAAAAAAAAATGATGAATCTTCAACCAAAAAAAAAATCAATTTTAAAAAAGTGGTTCATCCTTCAACAAAAAGGAAGAATTTTAAACAAAACAGTAAAATTTTAAACAGGAGAGATGAATTTCCATATCACAAAGATAAATTTTCAAACTAAACAGTTGAATTTTCCATCAAAAAATATAATTTTCTAACCAAAAATGGAATAAATTAATTTTTGAGATAAAAAATTATATTTTAAATGGAAGAAGAAAAAAAAAAAATTTCAACGAAATAGTTATGTTTTCAATCAATAAAATAAATTTTCAAGGAAAATGATGATTTTTCAACCAAAAAATACATTTTTAACATGAGAGAAATAAAATCAACCAGATTGTTGAATTTTGAGGCAAAAAAGCGAATTTTCTACAAAAATAGTTGAGATTTGACCAGCAAATGCGAATTTTCAACAAAAAAGTTAGTTTTTAACAAAATAATCAAACTCTAGAACAAATAATAAAATTTTTAAACAAAAAAGATGAATTCTCAACCACTAAAAGTTGAATTTTCAATCAGAAAAATTAATTTGTAACACAGAAGTTCAACTTTCAACCAAGTAGTTGAGTTGTAACAGAATAGTTGAATCCTCAACCAAAACGACTCAATTTTCAAACAAGAAGATTAATTTTCTACAAAAAAGCGAATTTTCAACAAAAAATGGAATAGTTGACTTTTCATTCAAAAAATTAGTATTGTACAAGAAAAAAAATGAATTTCTAAGAAAATACTTGAATTGTAAATTAAATGGATGAATTTTCAACTACAAAAGATCAATTTTCAACCAAACATACAATAATTGAATTTTCAGTTCAGAAAATTAACCTTGACCCATAAAAAAAATGGAATTAAAAAAAAATATTAGAATTTTCAATCAAATTCTTCATGAGAACAAGACGAATTTCCAACAAAATACATGAATTTCCTATAAGAAAGGTAACTTTCATCCAAAAATGGAATAGTTAAATTTTGAATTGAAAAAATTTGTTTTCAACTGAAAAAGATGAATTCTCAACGAACAATGTAGTAATTGATATTTGAACCAAAAAATATTTTAGTTGTAGAGCAAAAACAGTTAAATTTAACTAAGAGTTGAATTTCCAACAATGTAATTGAATTTTAAACCCGCAAATATGAATTTAAAAAAAAAATTAATTTTCAATCAAATAATTGAATTTTTTACCAAAATAGTGAATTTTCCAATCCAAAAAGTCAAATTTCCAACAAAACAGTTAAATTTGCAAATGAGTAGAATGATTTTCTTTCGAAATTGTTGAATTTTGAATAAAATAATTAAATTTTCAAACAAGTAATAAAACTTTCACAAAAAAAAATGAATTCTCAACCAATAATAGTTGGATTTTCAACCAAAGAAATAAATTTTCAACTAAAGTGAAGAATCTTCAATTGCAATAATTAAATTTTCATTAAAAAGATTACTTTCAACCAGAAGAATGAATATTCAACTGTGAAATTAACTTTCTTCTTTCTAAAATTTTGTCTATTGATTTTCGGAAATTCAGAATTCCATCGTGAGAGAAAAACTGCAATTTTCCTATATAAGGCTATTGATCTCTATGGCTACCTGCCGCCACAATTTGAATAGTAAAAATGAAAAAATAGTTGCAAAAGCAATAAAATCAATTGAATGTCGTAAAAAAGGCTTGTGAACTACATTCCGAAAGTAACTAAAAAAGTAGCAATTTTTATTGTTACTGTTACTGAAAAAAATGTAGCTCATTACCAATTTGTTACTCATTTACAAAAGTAACTTCGTTACCACTATCGTTACTAAAAAAAGTAACTAGTTACAGTAACTATTTGAAAGGAACTAGTTACTTTCCATCACTGATCTTCAGGTAATAATGGTTTTCTAATTTAATATTCCCATCATTTGTACTTGTTTTTTTCCGATGAATTATCCCTGATGAAGAAGGCTAAATTGGCTTCAAAACATGTTGGTCCCCAGTAGTATAAAAAAGACGGAAAAAAGAAAGAGCGTGAGGTTGGTTTTGGTTGACTCTTTCTTTTTCCTCCTCTTCTTTCTTGCGTTCCTTTTTAGTACACAAAAAATTTTTATAACAAAATAGATTTCATTTCGAACTTTGAGAAATAATTTTAATTTTCGTAAGGTCAGCACTTCGCCAGTCTCTGCGGCGTGAAGGAGTTCCTAGTGGACTACTTGAAACATCCCCTTCGCTGACAACCGAGGGGATTTGTCGAACACGAATAGATTTAGGTTGAAAGGACGTAATCCCGTGGAAGTTCAGTCCCACTTGGATACTACTTGGGACTCCATTCACGTAAGAGTTGCATCTCAAAGTAACTTGGATTTTCATTCATAGACAGCCGTTTATCTGCTCTACTAAATTCATGAATATTGAATCCTCAAAATATAATTTGTAAACCTAAAATAATAAAAATTGATCAAAATTATAAGTTCAAAACTTGTTTTGCACAAAAATAGCTCGACAGTTCAATTTTGAACCGATTTGGATGTATTTTTTTTTAAATCACCGTGAGGCTTCCAGGTATGCTGTGTAACTGCTAGTTTTCCACATTTCTCAAAGCAACATTTTTTTATTTTATAACAAATGAGATTGTTTCTTTATTATTTTATAAAATTTTGAGTGTGACATTGCTCCAAAGATTCTCAAATTCAATAAAACACCCTTTAAATCAGGATAAGAACTATACAGAAAAAATGTATTATGTTTTGCAGTAAGAAAAAAAATTGTCGCTTTTTGCAATATTTTTTTATTAAATTGACATTTTTGCTTCAGCTTAGGCTTATGAGACGCAGAATTTTGTGACCTTTCGTGTTATTATTGAGGAAAAAATGTAATAATAATACTAAAGAAATTGAAGCACTCTATCTTTATTATAATATATTATATACATATAATGATATAACATTTTCTAATTGATTTATTGAATTTCTTCTTAAGATTTTCACGCATTTTCCAGTATAAGTTCAACGTCTTTCATTAAGAATTAAACAAAATTTCCGGTTTTCCGGTCCAGTGGTTACCCTGGTTATTGGAAAGAGATGTGAGCTAAAGCGTTAAATGCTTGTCAATCTCCCGTGTGAGGGGGTTTTTTAGACATGTAAAAATCCGAAATAGGTATGCATGAAGTAAAAATCTAATCTAGTCTAAACAGCGTTTTGTGAATGCCTAACATTTAGGTCTGCAGTCTGAAAAGTGTTTCTGAATTTCTTTCAAGATTTAAGTACTTTTTATCGTTCTTAGTTAAATAGGAGAAACACGCGGAGAAATAAAGCAAGTTTACTCATTCCTTGCAGATTTACCTTAATTCTATTTAGCGTTTTATGACTGCTATAATTATGCGTAATGACTATGCTAAGAAAAACAAATTGCCCTCGGAGGAGGACAAGTACGAGGCTCTGGGGAACATAACATGTCCTTTATGGCGAACAACCACTTACCATAAACCTAATTGAGAAATGGGAGACTTTAATTACGCACAGGCTTGTGCTTTGTCAACAAGGATAGGTTGGCCTGCTTTATTATTCATAAACGCTTTTCTATGTTAATAAAGGTTCAGCATCTGCTTTTTATAGAGGATTTATGAAATTCTTCATTAGTTGACATTTTTGAGTTTTTATTGAATAATAAACCAAAATATCCAAAATATCTTCTGAAAATGCCATAATAACTTAAAGTGATTTGTATGTGAACGTCCATCAAGTACGTAAGGACGATTTTTGAAGTTTTAGACACCCCTCCCCCCCCCCCTATTGTAACGATTAGTGAAATTTTTCAGAACTCCCTACCCTTCTCACGTAAGATTTTATATTTTTTACTCAATTATCAATAATATACGAGGTGTGGCTATTGAATAACCGAAATGACTACGACCCTCAGTACGACAATTACTTTTGTTCGAAGTTGACCGTCTACCTGAGCTCCGTCGGAATTATATTGAGTGTGGAAGTAGAACAGCGCGTCGAAGTGAAGTTTCTTGTCAAACTTGGAAAATCCGATTTTAAAAGGTTTCAAATGATTCTAAAAAATTTCAAGAGTTTGAGGAAATTACCTAGTTCAGTTTCAGAGAAAATGACAACTTTTTACGAATTTTGGAGTATTTCAGGAGATTTCGAAGATTTTACGGTATT
>JAUMHM010000001.1:2484237-2499161 GCA_032362435.1 Melikaiella ostensackeni | reverse complement strand
CATTCCCCTCCGCTTGTTTTGAATCGCCCTCTTGAGCTTTTTTAGGGTCTCACAGTATCTTTCTGCGTTGATGGTCTCCCCCTGAGGCAGAAATTTGATCAAAATGATCCCTGTTTGGTCTCAAACACAGAAGCCATGATTTTTTTGCTTGAAATTAAAGTTTTGAATTTATTGGCGGATGCGCAACTGGCGTGACGCCACTGTTCTACCTTCTTTAAATTTCCGAAACCACTTAAAAACGTTCGTTCGATTCATAACAACTTTACCATAAACATCTTGGATTCTTTGGAAAATTTTAGAAGGTATTTTTCCTTCTGCGTGAAGGAACTGGGTGACACTGCGCACTGAGCACTTGGCGGGATTTCTTTTTGAAATGTTTCACGCAAACTGTCACTCCGGGGTGAGTTTTCGTACTACCGAGGTCCCTCTGTGCTCGTTGTGCTCAGGAGAACCACCTCTACCACTCAGTGTTACCGAACCTGGTGTTTTAAATTCCCACAGCCCAAAATGACAACAGTACTCGTACTTTCTGGACAACCCTCATACATAGGCAGTACGAAAGGCTTGAGAATTGAAGTTCTCCCGCCATGCAAAAATATGGAGTGGGGGACATTCGGAAGGGTACTGGAAGGGAGAAATACACTAGTAGAGTAGAGTAGATAAAAATACGAAGTTACCTGCAACAAGATTTACCTTCAGTTTCTTCTGTGTACAAAACATTAGGATTATTGCAATTTGCTGCAATTTGTGATGTTGAAGTATGACAAAGCAAGGTAAGGTTGGGTATTATGAGAGCGCGACAGCGATAGAATTGACTAGGGAGGAAGAAAGACTAACGCAGCCTTGTGGGGGGGGGGGAGTCAAGTACGGGGAGGGACCGACATGCAGCGCCATCGGACGGTCAATTATTTTGCTTAGTTTCTATGCTTCTGCACGATCGCCCATAAGAGTTGGTAGAGTCTGCCTTGGATTAAGAGCACTGAACATGGAAACACTAGCTATGGCTAAGTAGATAGCAAGCGAGTATTGCGCAATTTTGCGTTACAACTTTTCACGTGGTTTTCATGTGGTTGAATGTTTATAGGAAATGTCTGTTGTATTGGGAAATTATTGCCCATCTCAGGCAACTGTTTACAAGTGGTATTAAGAATTCCAGCGCGGAAACATTTCTTCTTGGTACCCCAATTTCTCCCTGATGAACAGAAGACCTGCAGAGTGAAATGGTCTGAAAAAATATTGAAAACATGTAATCGCGACCGATCTCGGGACGTCATTAGTATTGTTACGTGTGTCGAAACTTGGTGGTTCTGGATAAACAGAAGACTGTCACTTCTCAATGGTACCCCCAGACATGCCTTCCTCAGGTCATCCAGAAGCTGAAATTTTCCTGATCTCGGTCTTGGCTCTCATCCTGGTTTTTGCACCATACCAATGCGATAGCTCATCGGACTAATAAAACTGTCAAACATCTTCGATACAGTCCTGATCTTGCTCCTTGCGACTTCGGTCTTTTTGCAAAAATTGAAAAACAGCTTAAAGGAAGACGTTTTTCGAGCGATGAGGAAATGATTCGGGCATGGGATCAAGCTTGTGCCGATCTCCAGAAAGAAGACTGGGAAGTGTTTTTCTCTGACTGGTTTACCCATATGTGACCGTCCGCGAAGAAAGGGACCAAAAGTCCGAGAGTCACATTTCACAGCAGAAGCGATAAAAGAGGCGTTCCAGCACAGGAACTCCATAAAAGGGCCTCACTTTGCAGTTTGATAATAATTTGAATTTTTCAGATAAAAAAATAATTTTTTATTATTATGAAAGAGCAAATGAAAAGCTATCGATTAGTGCAAGAAAATAAAAATCGATTTTTTGGGCGTTAGGTCCCTTTCTTCGCGGACGGTCACTTATGGAGAAATGGGTAAAGTGTGGGGGGAGTATTCCGAAAGACTGAAAACTAAATCAGATTCTCAAAACTTTCGTAGTGCCCTATGTATTTTCAACTGTTGGAACTGAATTGGTTTTTACATTTTTTTTATAAATTATTATTTTTTTAAATGTCTTGTATAGCGAGATTATAGTAATTCTTATTCGCTGCCACGATAATATTACCTATATCAGCTTTAACAAATAACAAATGTTACTGTGCTTCTAATATTTAACTTATCCTCATCTTTTCCAAATTTTTGATGCAGTTTTCAATAGTTGCAACAATGTTGTTTACAGGAATATTATCGGTATTATGAGGCACACCACATTAATTGCCCAAGGCTAAAGATTCAACTATTTTATCAGGGATTTGTACATTTGAAACATTCTTGAAACATTTTTTAACTCTAAAATCACGAAGATTAACATTTTGGTTATTTTTTCAGCCTACGATATATCATTCTTCCTTCTCTTGGCGTCCGTGAACATCGTATCATTAAAAACGTTAACATTTCTTCTTTATTTGAGCCTCTCAAGAATTTTTAATGCCCAAAATAAATGTGGTCGAAACGTTGAGTAACCTCTATCAATAAATGTGTTTTCAACATATTTTATTGCCTTTTGATTTTAAATATTTTCCGCAAGACCGAATAAATTTGCTGCAACCATTTTTTGAAAACATAGACTTTTTCAATAAGAGAAGCAATTTTTATAATCTAGTGCTTTATCCTGAAGAAGATGGAAGATTTTTTAAGAGTAAGGGGCCGTCCATAAAGTACATTACCAATCTGGGGGGGGGGGGAGTTAGTATATTTCCTGATGATGAATTTTAAAAAAAATTTGCGAATTTAGCGGAAGATAGTCCTGCAACAGTGCAGTTCAATAATAACTGGATAAGTTTGAGAATCACTTTCATATTTCAGACTTCACACACAATTCCCCTACTCATTTTTCTTAAAGAATTATTTCACTTTCCCCTGTTTTCAAAAAACTTTCTCTTCTTCCCTCTTTTTTATTTTTGGTTTGAAGTTATTTGTTTTCGTTCAAAAGTCTACAATTATATTTTTGGTTTGAATTCTACTTGTTTGGTTAAAAATTTTTCACTTTGGTTGAAAGTTTAATTATTTTGTTGAAAATTCAACTATTTTTTTAAAAAGTCACCTTTTGTGGTCAAAAATGCAATTACTTGCTTGAAAGTTGAACCACTTTGTTGAAAATTCATTTTTTTAATTGAAGGCTCATCATTTTAGTTGAAAATTCAACAATTGTGTTGATAATGTTTTTCATTTTTGGTTAAGAATTAATTTTTCAGATCAAAAATATAACTACTCCATTTTTGACTGAAAGTTTATCTTTTTTAGTTAAAAATGCGTCTATCTGGTTGAAAATTGATCATTTTCAGTTGAAATTTCAACTATTTGGTTGAAGATTCAGGCATTTTGTTGATGATTTGTCTATTTTGGCAAAAAGTTAATCTTCTTGTTTGAAGATTCATCCTTTTTGGTTACAAATGTAACTGTTTACTTCAAAATTAATCTGTTTTGGCTGACGATTCAACTAATTTGTTGAAAATTCGTCTTTTCTGTTTGGATCCAACTGTTTTTGATTCAGAATAAAATCTTGTTTGGTTAAAATATCAATCATTACACTTATCATTAGGTAATCATCCATTTTGGTTGAAAATTCATCTCTTTGTTTAAAATTTAAATATTGTGCTGAAAATTCGTTACATTTTTGGTTGAAAATTATTTTTTTTTACTTGAGAATTTAACTATTCAATTTTTGGTTGAAATTTATCTTTTTTAGTCAAAAATTCAAATATTTGGTTGAAAATTCATGTATTTTGTTGACAATTCGTCTCTTTTGGTAGAAAATTAATCTTTTGGATAAAAAGAATCATCTTTTCGGCTCAATTTTGAATTCTTTCGTTAATATTTCTTTTTTTTCTTTAGGATTCATCATTTTAGTTGAAACTTCATCTCTTTGATGGTACATTATTATTTTTTATTATTTATTATTATTTATTTTATTATTATATTTTATTATTGTTATTATTTGTATTATTATTTTATTTTATTATTATTATTTTTATTATATTTTTTATATTTATTGTTTTAATTTATTCTTTTTATTATTATTTTGTTGAAAATTTGTATTTTTGGGTTGAACATTCAACCGTTTTGTAAAAAATTCACCTTTCTTGGCTCGAAAATTCAACAATTTGGTAGAAAATAATATATTTTGTGGAAAATTCGTCTTTTTGGGTAGAAAGGTAATCTTGTTGGTTGAAAATTCATCTTTTTGGTTGAGGATTGAAATATTTTGTTAACAATTCATTTTTTAATTGTTCAAAAGTAATTTTTCAGACTGAAAATTCAACTATCCCATTTTTGGTTGAAAATTTATGTTTTCTAGTTGAAAATTAAACTATTTAGTAGTAAATTATTGTATTCTGTTGAAAATTCGTCTTTTGGTCGAAAATTAATCTTTTTGATTGAAAATTCATCTTTTTAGGGAAAATTTAACTGTCTTTTAAAAGCAATTCGTTTTTTGGCTTAAAAATTTAATTATTTGGTTAAAAATGCAACTGTTTTTGGTTAAATTTTAATCTTTTTTGTTTGGAAATTCGACCATTTGGTTGAAAATACACCTTTGAAGTTTGAAAATTCAACTCTTCTGTTTAAAGTTGAATTATTTTGTTGAAATTTCGACTACCTTTTCGGTCGAAAATGCAACTGATTTATTAAAAATTTGTCCTCGTGGATTGAAAATTCATCTATCTTTTTCGATAATGAACTTTCCTGTTGAAAATTCAACTGTCTACGGAAAAATTCGTTTTTTTTTTGCTTGAAAATTTTACTATTTTGTTAAAAGTGTAATTCGTAATTAGGGCTTGGATTAGGGAACTGGGAATTAGGAAATTGTGAGATTGGTTGCATTAAGGGTAATTAGTGGTTTAGTGATTGATTATGAGGAATTAGAAATTAGGGATTGGAATATTAGGGATTTGGGAATTAAAGGATTTGGGTATAGGAATGGGGAATTGTGTATTAGGGTTTCAGGGATTAGGTACAAGTGGTTTAAGGATTGGGGATTAGGCATTATAAATTATAAAATTGTGAATCAGAAGAGTAGAGGATTAATGTTTCAGAAATGGGGACTTTGTTTCCTGAATTAAGATTTTAGGGGATTAAGGGTTTTTAGAATTGGTGATTGAGGTTCTTAAATTAGGAATCAGGCAATAGAGAATAGAGATTGGGCTTTTTGGGATTTGAGAATTTGGAAATTAGGAGATCATTACATGGGAATTTGAGATTGAGTTGCATGAGGGTTTGCGGGATTGGGGATTCGGGATTAGTCATTAGAAATAAGAAATTTGAATATTGAGCTTTTGGGTATTGAGAAATTAGGAAGTTGAAGTTTAGGATTCGGCGATTGAGCTTCTTAAATAAAGAATTAGGAATCTAAGAGTTAGAGATTGGAATATATGAGATTAGAGATTGGAATATTAGGATTTGGAAGTTAAGAGATTAGGGGATCGAGTTATAGGAATTAGGGTTTATAATTTAGGAATTGGAGATTAAGATGCATTAGGGTTACATGAATTAGGGTGCAGTGGTTCAGGGCTTGGGAAACAAGAAAATTGTTAGCTGGAATATTAGAGATTAGGAATTTAAGATATGAGGGGATTAGGGTGTAGGAGTTGGGGTTGTTAAGAGTTGGGGAATTAGGAGAAAAAGGGATTGGGATTTGGGAATCGGGAATCAGGTTTTGGGTTTCAGATTTCAGATGTTTCAGAAGGAAATCGATTAGACTATTGAAGATTAGACATTAGGAATTAATGATTGGGGTATTAGGGTTTTGGAAATTCGGAGATTGTTGCTTGAGGTTCAGGAATTAGGGGTCAGGGTTCTTGTTTATAAAATCGGGCATGAAAGGTTAAGATATTTGATATTGGGGATTGGGTGGGATATTAACGGAGTAGCAGTTGAAAGATTAGGGTTTCGAAATTGGTACACGAGAGTTTACATTTCAGCGATTGGAGATTCAGGATTGTACTATTAAGGATTCCATAATTAAAAGATTAGTATTTAGGGACAAGAATATGAGAGTTTTGAATTTATTCTCAGATATCAGGGTTTCATAATTACATGAGGAATAGATTAGCAAATTAGAGATTTGGAAAAGGGATTAATTAATGAATCCCTGAAATAAAACTACCTCCTTTTCCTAATGAATTTCAATTTTTCAGGTCGTGGTGGTCGTACTATGTGCGACGGGGATATTAAGTGCACCTCAGAGACCACAAGGTGGGTCTGAAAAGGATGCAGTTATCACCTCTCAGCAACTTGAGGTCAATCACGATGGATCTTACGTCAACAAGTATGAAGCCTCAATCCTAACAAATATCAAAATAATTCTCAGAAAATATATAAATTAATCTCATTTTACCTTCAGATATGAGAATATAAAGTTTAACATAACCCGTGTGGAAAAAGCCCCTTTTAGCCCTCTTTGGAAGCCCCTTTATCAGGGGCCCATGTGGACTATCCATATTGGAAATTTGATGACATTTTTTTGAAAGTTGAACTATAAAATACCATACATTCCACGGGGGTCCCCGTAGGGAGTCCTGCTTGTTGCCCTCATTCCTCAGTTTACAAAAATCAAATGATTTTCCTTGTTGTAATAAATTGTCTTTTGTGTCAACTGCGAGAGGCTCAGGAGGGCCGTTCGAGGACAATGATAAGGGCAACCATCAGAAAAGTCCATGTTGGGTCCTCATGAATTAGCATGTCGTTTCCATGAGGGACCATGCCTGAATTGCCTTCCTGGGCCCTTCATGGCCTAACGGCAACCTATGAGGGCCCTCTACGGGGACACACTCCATTTTTCCACACGGGAAGGAGTTAATTAATTATAATGAAAATTTGATTTTCAGCTTCGAAACGAGTAATGGAATCAGTCATCAGGAATCGGGACAAACAAAACAAGTTGATCAGGAAACTCCAGTAGTTGCTCAAGGCTCAGACTCTTACACTTCACCAGAGGGTGAAAGAGTAAGCATAACTTACGTTGCTGACGAAAATGGTTACCAAGTTCAAGGTTCTCACATACCAACCCCACCCCCAATCCCCCCTGAAATCCAGAAGGCTCTTGCTTGGATTTTGGCCCATCCGGAAGAAAATGACTTGGGACAAGGAAACCCACCACCTCGAAGAGGTATAATTAATAATTTATTATAAGTTTATATGAATTTAATTGCAATTGAGGCATGAATAACATTTAATTTTTAACATTTTATTAATAAAAAAATTATTGCAGGTTGATCATTCCATCCCTAAATCCACATTTCAAGAAGAAAGCTTGCCATGGACAAAATAAACCCAGCTTCTCATGTTTTCATAAAAATAAGTTAAGTGTGGTATATTAATATATCAATATTAAATATGCATTGCAACTCATAAAATCATATTACGACTCGTTAGCAATCGTACTTAAAAGTCTATTTTTTGTACAAAAAAAATGTTAATCTAGAAAATAAATCGTTCTGTTACGAGTTCGTAACACTAAGCGACAATGTCCTTATTACTATTAATATTATAATTATATAATAATTATAATGACCAGCATACTCGAAAATCTGCCTTTTTTTAGCAGATTATTTTGTGTATTAGCTCTGTGGACTACTGCAAAAGTCAGTGAATGTATAACTTGTGATTTTTATATGTAAATAAAGATTTTGCTGAATACTGAAAAATATATTTTAATAATTCTCCCTTCAAATCCTGATTATTTTACGAATTAAGAGATATTTCTGTGATTTTTTATTTGTGATAAATGAATGTTTTCAATATATATATAATTTTTATTTCTTTTTCATCGAAATCGGACAACTTTTCTTCTGTATTTTACTTTTTAAATGTAATTATAATTATTGAATAAAATATCAAAATAAAATATAATAATTATTTTATTATTGCAACCAGAGAAAATAAATATGTAATTACCAATTAGTTTTACCTGAATCGATTAAGTTGATGTGCAATAATTTGTATTGAGATAGTTGACCTTTAATTTTTGATGATTCGATAATAATTATTTTATGATCATTAATTTATAATTAATAGACTATAAATAATACGAATGCATATTTGAGAAGTTAGTCTGGATATCGTTAATTCAAATATTAACATTTGCGTGCAGAAAAGAGCATATAAAGATGAAAAGTTTGACTAAATCTAGAATATTATATTATTCAGTGCATTGCAAAGAATTTCGTTTCATGCGCCAATCTTCTTCTTATGAACAATTTTCCTCCATACATCCCTATCCTTGCATACCTCTTTTGTTTTCACTATATCCATACATCCTTTCATGCAAGCTCTTGTATTTCTATGACTCCTTATATTTCTTCGCTTTAGAGTTTGATTCACACATTCCAACCATATTTTCTTTGGTCTACCTCTGGGTACGCTACCATTCACTTTACGCAGACCTGATTGAACTTTGTCCCCATATTTTGCATCTTGCATGTAAGTTTGAATTGTGCGCTCTCTGTGAAGCAGAAAAAGTGCACGATCGATATCGATACAAAAATCGATAAAACATATACTTTCAAGCAATTGATTTCGTAAATACTTGCAGCGAAATTGTTTGTGAACAATGAGTGATAAAACGTCAATTTGTAAGCTCCCCTGGCATGTAAGCCCCCGGGCAAATTTTAGCAATTCACAAATTTCTGTTTCTAAAGTGTAATAAATGATGAGAAGCATATAAAGTATCGCAATATAACCTAAATTTCCAACAGGACACTATTGCTTGCGACTAAGCAAAGTATATAGCAAGTTCAACTAGAATAAAAAATTAAGAGGGTCACCCATAAATATATTGCTGTAAGTTTTAATTACTATACATTTCTCAATACAAAATTTTGTTTATTTATTTTAGTGCCAGAAAACTTTGTTAAAATCAATAAAATGCATATAAGTAAGGTTACCTGTGCTTCCGCACCTATAGATCTACTGTGTTTCTCATGTAATTGATAGGTATTTTCTCTAACCTAACAATATATTTATTTATAAATAAGATGGCAAGATGTAAAACGAGAAATTAACAACAGCAAAATGCAGTTATGGAAAAATAGAGAAGAGGTGGGCAAGAAAAACGTCGCCGAAATGAAAAGAAAGCTGGGAAAGAAAAATCGAGAGAAAAACAAATGGAGAATGAGCGCGAAGCAACATTAAGGAAGAAAAGAGAAGCGGAGAAAGAAAGGATGAGAAGAATCAGGGCGGACCCCGGAAAACTAGAAGTGCAACGACAAAAGGAACGTCAGAAATGGATTGACAGGAAATTTAAGGGATAAGTTAAAAGTACTGAAGATATAAATGAGAGAGAGAGAGGAACGTGCCCGACGGAAGAAAGTACGAGAATGGGTTCAAGTTCATCGAAAGCTTGAGAAGGAAAAGACCTCACAACATGTTCAAACTAAAAATTCCAGTAAGGTAGCTAAGCAAGTTGAAAATTCAAGAGACGTACCTTCACAAGTAAAAAGCAGTAGAAAGAGAATTGCCCACAAAGAAGCCATTTGTTATGAAGAATTAGAAAAACTGAGAAAGGAAAACCAAAATTTAAAACAGAAATTGGCTTGAGATGAAAAAGCACAGCAAAGGAAGAATAATAGAATAATGAGCATCCATTCTTCCCAAAAGACCGCATTTAAGAGGTTTATCGGTGAAAGGAAAATTGACGGAGATGTTAAGAAAAGGCTGCTTTTTGGAGAGGTTCTAAAGAAGCAAGTACAGGTCCTTGCTCAAGAAAATAAGGATCGTAGAAGTAAAAGCCTTCTGAGCCGTATCTTCCATGAAAAAATTGTCCAGAAATATCGACTTTTACAGGAATGTGAAAAAATCAGTTCATCATTCCGAAGAAAATTACGTCGAACGGAGAGACTTTTTGAAAATGTCAAAAAGTCAAACTTCAGGGACAATTATTTGTTGAGAAAATTGTTTCGAACTTCTTTGATGAGAACAGTCATATGGACTCAGGAAAAAAGGATACCATCTCTCAAAATAAAGACAAGAAACAAAAAATGTATCTGAATGATAAAATGAAAATGTTGTATGAGAAATTGGAAACAACTCATCCTAGTATCAAGATCAGCTATTCGCATTTTTGTAAACTTCGTCCATTCTAGACTGCAAGTTCACGAGTGTCTTGACGTGATAGATGTTTATGTACTAAGCACGAGAGCATGACTGAAATCGTGGAAGCATTTCACCGTGGAAAGGTCTTTCCACAAAACTTATCGTCAAAACTTCTTGCGACGCTCACCTGCAACCATTGTAAAGCAGAATGCCTCAAATGTAATTGCGAAACTTGTAAATTGAAATCTGTCTGCTTTACCGATTTTAGCGATTTTGATCCAATTCAAGTGAATGGAAGAACATCAAAGAAAGACGCATCTCCATAAAAAAAAGAAAGAGATCGAAGTACAGCGCACAGTGAAGCAGAAAGTGGATATCACTGTAGGAAACTTGAAGAAACTGCTTCTAGATACTCCGAAAGTATTTTTAAGTCACGTGTACAGAGTAGAGCGTCAATAATCGACTATGAGAAACTTGAAATCGTCTTTCAAGAAAGTTGATCTTCTTTTTCATATAGATTTTAGTCAGAATTTCGAAGGTAAGTATGCTAACGAGCTACAAGCTGTACATCTTGGTGTTTCAAGAGAAGCAATTACCCTTCGTACTGGTGTTTGGTATACCGAGCAAAGTCACGAGGCATTCTGCACACTCTCGCCTTCTTTAAAACACGATCCTTCAGCAATTTTGGCACATCTCGAGCCAATATTGAACAGGGCCTTAGTGAAAAATCCTGGTGGCACAAGATTGCGCTTTCTTAGCAATGGACCCACCAGCCAATAGCGCTGCAAAGCAATGTTCGCTTCGTTAAAAACTTATATAGAGAAGTATTACAACCAAATTGAGTGTATCATCTACAACTTTTCAGAAAGTGGCCATGGGGAAGGTGTAGCTGATGGAGTAGAAGGCTTCACAAAAAGAATTGCAGACACTGCAGTAGCCCATGGAAAAGACGCAAACAACTTTCAAAGTCTTCTGCGCATTATTTAAGAGAGTAAGGTCAAGGTTTGGTATGAATCTGTTATGCCCAAATATATTTAAAAAATGGACAAGGAAGTTCGGACAAAATTGACAACATTTCAAGGAATGATACAGGTCCATCAGTGGACTTGGACAAGAAGTAATCCCTACAAAATGAACTTCAATGAAGTAAGCTGTTACGAGTGTGATCTAAGGAGTCCCTGTGAGCATTATTATCTGGGATCCTTGACAATAGAGTCTCAATCTGCTGTTTTACCTTCTAAGCTTAAATAAAAAAAGGATTATATAGCTATTTTCCACGACTATTTTTATTTATGTATACATACATATCACCAAGTGATCACTTAACTATGAAATACTTACAATTTGTAAGCCCCCTGGCATACGTGTAAGCCCCCTGGTCTCCAAAAATCCAGTAACCTAAATAATTGAGCAACAGGAACGCTTCCTGTATTGATACTTCATAAAAGCATTACAAGTGTTCTAATGAACATGTCTAAGTAGATTGATTACTATTCTACCTACTGGATCGATGGCATTGACGGCAATCGATATATATCGAATCGCCAATATCGAGCACAATGTATTTCATATGGGGAAAATTATTGACTTTTGTCTATTGTCATTGCAATTGGACCACGTCATGAACCTTCCGAGTGACATAATGAACCACTGCACAAAGATTTACGTCATTCCGTGCAGTGGTTTGGTAGCATCGATAGCAATCGATATATATCGAATCGCGGAAATATCGAGCTCAATGTATTTCTTATGTGGAAAATTATTGACTTTTGCCCATTGTTGTTTCAAAAATGACAATGAGTTTGAGATTTGGACCAAGTCATAAACCTTCCGAGTGACATCGTGAATCATTGTACAAATTTTCACGTCATTCCGTGCAGTGGTTTGATATCTATAAGCGAACAAAGAAACAAATTTTCATTTTTATATATATACCAAAGAGTGGACGGTTTTATTGTTTCTGCCAGCCTACTAAAATATGCCATCAATACATTTTCTGAGAGCGATTTCCTGATTTTTGAGCTGATCCACTTCATGAGTCCATCGTACACTACATTGTAGGCCTTTTTTGATCTCTCAGGCAGGAGAGTTTCTTGACGCATTCTTTGCTGCTTCTATTAAAAAAAAAAAAAACAGATTTCGGAGCACTAGCTGTCATCCTGCCACCAGTAATCCACTGACCAACTGTCACAGCTGTTTACACTAAACTGCTCCAAGTAGTATTCGCACTGCTCCTCACATGTCGCCACCCTGATAGATTCTGATAGAATGTTCTTTCCGAAGCTATCCAATCGTTTCCATTTCTTTTCGAACCTTTCCGAGATCTGCATCTGATTTTTTCCGAAAATTTCGGATAAATAATCCATATATCATTTAAAGAAAGATGCTGTTGATTTCATTCACAATTGATTTACAAGCTATTTGCACTAACTTGAATTTTTCGGTCAAAATTATTCAAAATTTATGATAGAAACGGGAACCTTTGGATACAGGTCTCGGAAAGAATCTGAAATAAAATCGTACACAAACCTGTTCGAAATTTTCTTTCCGAAATTTTTACCAGGGCAGTACACAATATTAAGTCTAATCGAAAACATTGAATATGCAAACTTTCCTAAGCGTGAAGACAATAAAACTAGTGTCTAAAGTTACCGATGCCGGTGTCTCGAGTACTTTATCTCAGAAGTGCGCCAGCGCAACTTTTTCGCCAGTGCACAAAGTGAGTCATCTTCAAACTGCACATGTGCGAAAAGTGCTCACACACAGTCTGCTGAAATATGATCCTTTAGCACAATTTAGAAGCATGAAAAATGTCAACTTATGAGATGGGTGTTGCCAAAACTTTTTTGTTCAATCTTAAACTTCTTTCAATGATATGTTTCGAGCTAAATATTTAATCAATAAGTATTTTGGTGAATATTTTGCCCACGGTACTTAGGAAAGGTCCCGAGACCTCGCCGATTTTTCTCTGTGATATGGCGTAGTTCATCAAAAAACATGAGACACGTGTTTTTTCATATGGGCTAAGGTGCATGTTTAAGGGATGGAAACCACCTCCGAAGTTTACCCCCAAAAATGATTTTTTTCTATTTTAACAATAATCATTTAATATTTTAATACCAAACCACTTGCATCTGATCACAGCTCGGCAGGCAACTCTGAACGTGAGCTTCCATCAATCAGGGGCTGCTTTATTATTTTTTTTAAAGGATAAATATATTTTCAATGTTATATTTTATGTTACAGAAATTCACAAAGGCCGTGAATCGGGATGAAACTTTTGATATAAGATAGATGGGACAAAATAAAGTTAACGGATTTCAGCGTTTAAAATAAATCCCTTTCAATGGGTAACCACCCCTAAACATCATTTTTCATTATTTCGTTAAAAAAAGTAAATACATAATTGTCCGTCAAAGTCGATGCCAAATAATATATCTCTAATACAAATCATAGCCCGCATGCATTCACCCTTTTAGGGGGTATTGAGGGGTGTTAAGGGATTTTCGGGGGTGTTGACTTTAAATATGGGATTAAAATTGGGAAATTGTCAAACCCAAGATGGCGGATCCAATATAGCGGACCGAAACTTTAAAAGCCGAAGTGATTACCACGAAAATTATTGTATGAGGGTTTTTTCGGTCGCTGATTGCAAATCTGAGATAAAAATTAGAAAATTTTAAAAATCTAAGATGGCGAATTCAATATGGCGAATTCCAACCACAAAAAATTGACTGGTTCTAAACTCGGTATCGAGGGGATTCTTGCAGGACGCTGGTTTTGTATCTGGAATAAAAACGCTGAAATTCAAAATGTTGGATTCAGTATGTCCGACGGCACTTGAAACATATCACTATAATTTCATTGATTCAGTATTATTTATTTGAGTATGCTGATAGCGAATATGTTTTTTTTTATCAAGCGCGAGACGTATATTAAACGATTCGACGAGTAACTCAACGACGTAACCTCATTTTTTACTCGGCGAAAAATAACACGCAGTATGGTAATATCTATAAATAAATGCTCTGATATTCGGAATTAAGTTACTTTTCGTCGACCTTTCGATCCATTCGCCAAAGTCCTCCAAGATATTAGCAATATTGTGGACGATTTCACTATGATAATACTGTTACAATAATACAGCAAGTTTGAAAGAATATTCAAATATAGTGTTGAATTATGGAATTTTTGGTAAGTTATGTGAATTTATAAATTATATAAATATATATGAATGAACGTATTATTAATTTATATTATATTTATTATATGAAAATTATATATATTTCGACTGCTGTCGCATTAAAATACATATGCAATAAATTTCATTTCTAGAGAGGTTTCCAATTAAATGACTGTCAATCCTATAAACGTAATAAATTTGCTCCTTGTAGCACTTCAAGGATTCCAACTGGAAAACACTCGAGTAACACGACAAAAAATTGCTTTGAAAATCTCTATCGAATAAATATTACTTGATGCTATGACAGACTTTAATGAAATCGAAATAAACGAGGAAGAAACACTAAATTTTCAGGAACCGTATAGAGATATTCAAATGGATGTTGTTGAAGACACTGATAAATTATGGGCTTCAGATGAACATGAAATTTCGGAAGTGTGTACGCAAGACACGGAAGATTTATCCTATGAGTATAAAGCAAACGCCATGGACTAATGGAGAAGTGAACATACAAGAAATCGAGCGTCAAGTTTTGTACAATACAGATTTCGAAAGGTTTAAGCGATAACGCAGTTACCCGTGTAAAAATATTTCGTCTTGGTTTTGTCTTCAAGACGTTCCATTTTGTCTCCAAGACATTGAAGTCTGGTTCCGTCTCATAAGCCAGACTTGCT
>JAUMHM010000001.1:2452478-2463086 GCA_032362435.1 Melikaiella ostensackeni | reverse complement strand
AATCAGCATGCGAAGAAAGTGAACTAAAAAGTCCGCTCCGTGTTAGATCCCTTTTTGGCTCTACTTTTTTTACTGTGCAGGAGGCCAAAACGCCAAATTGTGAATTTCATGCTTCCAGTTTTGAAGAATACAAAATAGAAAACAGTTTTTTTTCTGTTTTTAATTATATTTATCAGTGTATTAATTATTGCTATTGCTGGAGATTGAAAAGTGTAACTATTATAATTATAGGAAAAACTATTGTATTGTACGTTATTTCTCAAAATGTCATATAAAACGTAAAAGCATTTTTTAAAACAAAACACTTTAACATTAAGAATTATGCGAGGTGTATCTCATAACAATTTTAACTTACTTAATTTTTACTACTTTTAAATAAACTTATACATTCATGAAAAACCTTCGATAGATAATCTTAAATTTTTTTCAATTTATAATAATTCAGTTCAATCTGTTCTTTCAGAAACCAAAGAACTGCTTTTGCACACATTGTTTAGTCTTCTCCACTGTCACAAGAATTTTCGTCTCGAAAATTTTTGCTGGATGTCAAGAAGTTATGAAAATCGTGATACCTAGACATTATTGTACCAATCTTATATAGAGTTAGAAGATCTTCCAGTTTATTTTTCTTCATTGGATTGCTTTTACTGAATTCGGTTTTTCATAATTGACACTAATTTTGCTTATTTTTAGCCACGCTATTTTTTTTCCTTTGGTATATGTGGCCCAGTTTTGCAATGCTACTATTGGTTTAAGACAATAACATAAATGAGTTAGTTCTTGCTTCTTCTTTCGACTAAAGCATGCATAGTATCTCCTTCATTTTGTGTATGACCCAATTCGAAAAATCGATGAATGAATTGGATTTTGAACTTAACGGCTGCATACAGATACATAGCGAAACAAATTGATTTCTATTTTGCTAATAAATAATGTTCTCGCAAAGCTTCTTTCTGTTCTTCACAACTATTTTCCCATGACACGCGTTAATCGCAATTCGCACTTTAAAATAGCTTAGCCTTGCAGAACAGAAAACTAACTTCAGCACTATTAAAATGTATAGATTTTCTATATACATTAGGGTATTTGGGTCAATTCAACTATTCAAAGCCAGAAAGAATTTGGCATGACGAAAATTGAAAAAATAAAACTATTGTTTTTCGAAACAGTTGTATGAAAAATCTACATCTGTTGGTTTCATGAGAGATGGTATTATTCAAATTTCAAATTGTTTTTTATAATTTTGTTTCTCAATTATATAAACTGCTTTTCTTAAAAGGTTAGTTAATGTAAAGTTTTTTAAGGCCTGCTTTTAAAGGGTTGAACAAATATTGAACAAATAGTTATACAGATGATATAGATGATACAGATGAAATAACTGCTCTTAAAGTCTGCATTCCCAATTGTCATCACGATTAGGGGAAGAAAAAGATAGCAAACCTATTCAGCACTTATCTAAATTTGATCGTTTGATTCTTGGAGTTTAGATTTTTAATTTGCAAGAGTTTTATCATTTAAGTTGTATATCGATGTTAAAGAGAACTTAAAATTTTATCGAATCTGAATTTAGTTTCTTCCTTTTTGAGAGCAGATATCCCCCCACTTTGTAATAACGCCCATTAGAACAACCCTTTATTGCTAGATCCATGGTACGAAATAGACCAAAACATTAGTAACTACTGAATATTTATTCCTCTTACTTTTAGGTTGATTGCTGTAGGTATTTGCAGTTTTGTAATAAAATTTCTACTATCAAGACGACGATTGATAACAGATATCCGTGAATTGCGATGAAGATAATGCGTCGTCGAAGATCTTTTACAATTCCAATAGTTTCAAATTCTACGTTCTTTCGATATTCCAAGATATCTCCAGTGTGAGAAAGATCACGGGAATAATTTCCAGTCCACTTCTGTCGCAATCCTGATTCAATCATTCTTATTATTACTTGGTTCATACGCTCCACATAGGGGGAACCTTTTTCTAAAATCATAATTGTGCTAGAACTCCAGAAGCGCTGTTTCATAACCTTGACAAGAAAATGACCGAAACCATCTCTAAACGAGTCTGCCATTGCTATTATCCTTGACCCAGGTAGTACGCATGAAACATTTTTGTATTTACTTATAAACTTTCTGCAGAATTTTCGCACGATCTCATTTTTTAAGGTCTTCTTTCCAAGATTCGATAAAGCACCTTCAGCATGATCGAACGTTATCTTAAATAGGTTCGGGTTCATCACTGGTATTAACCCAGAATTATCCAGATCTTCAAAGGTGTTGAATTCAATTTGGGTTGTGAGCTTTATATTTGTAGATGTAAGTCCTCCGAAAAAACTAGAACTATATAAGAAGGACAAAGCGACTACTGAGACGAAGAAAATTCTTGCAGCAGAATTTGTGGGTTCTCGGGGTGCAGGCATTCCCAACAAAACTTGCAAGGTGTTGAAGATGCCCCAATGGTGAGCATCGAATTTTATGAGATGTGCTGACACGTAGATCACTACTGAAACTATTAGGAGTACTAGTAGGGTGGAATAAGATGTACTTTTAGGCAATACTTTTTCCATACCCGGAAAAGTTGGCACCACGGCATAAAGAGACTCCCAATCTAACATTCGTGTACGTTCGAAGAATACGTTATTCCATGAATGGACTTGTAGGAGAGTATTAATTAAAATATTTATTTCATTGCTTGTGCATTTACCGATCATACCACTTGCGGATTTGTTTTTTTGATTAACAATACCTATTTTCGCATCCACAGATGAAACTACAGATGCAGAAAAATTCAGCACTTTGGACAAGGCCTGGAATGTCAAAACATCTGCAGCACTGTAATCAACTAGAAGTCCTTTACGATTATACTTCGCTTTGCCATAAGGAGGATAATCAACGAATCCTCCTTTCAATTTGTAGCCATTCATATTCTGAAGTTTGCCAGGAAACCACTCCATCTTCCTGGAAAATTTTAACTTTTCATAAACATCAGTGAAGGGGTTGAACCAATGAACTGAAGCTTTCACTTGTTGATGATTTTGAAAAGATCCTTTTCCAGTTGTTTCCTTAGAAAGCTGAAATACTGTTACATCCAAATACCATTCAGACCACATCTGTCGGAGCAATTTTTCATAAGTGCAGAGAGTTCCTTCACATCGTGAAATGATCATGCACTTTGGTCGAATCCTTTGTGGTGTTAGTTGGTTCAGAAAGTTTAAGAGTCCCACACCTGATGCCGATTTATTATGTTTGAGATTCTCGATATAGATGAACAATGTCGTTGCTCTTGGTTCGTCGAAAACTGGCAAATCAACGAAATTTTCTTGTGCTTCGGATTGAGTGGGATTAATTATAAGAGCGGGGAGTTCTGACACAATGGGGTAGATAAGATTATCAAAATCTGAATTGAGTTTCCTTGTATTTGTGATTAAAACTACTTGATACTTCCCTGAGTCCTCGTTAGCGTACTTTACAAACCTTTTCACGTATTTCGCGTACTTAGTTCCACATTCGTTGTATAAATCACAGAATAGAATTATATAAATTAACCAAATCTTTAGGACCATATAATTCATTTTGAACGTGAAGTGAATTTTCACTGTTTTAGAAAAAACTCCAATGGAGCTTTTTCGTAAGGTCTGAGCTGTTCGACTGTTTTACGCGAACTTCTGCATCTTCACTTTCGCAAAAGTACACGTGGCACAAATTAATGTGGGCTATTGATTTTTCTTCAAATTTTATTAGAAAAACGTTGAGCTAGAATTTTTATAGCTTTTATCATGTACAGCTGGATGATATTTCATTCCAAGTGATAAGACTGCAGATACGGAAAAGTTTAGTATTTTATATCCGTAAATGATATAGCCTTAAATAGATACTAGAGGCATGTGGCTGTTATTACTGGCAACTAGGAGGTCTTGACATAGCGACCTCGACTCAATTTTAAAATTCTATTTTATCCAAAGTTTCTTTTCATTTCAAGTTTTGTTTTGTAAATTTGTTTCGAGGATTCACTACGTGAAAGTAACTTGTTTACAGTTAAAACATCGTCATACGTCATATTCACGAATGATGTTCTTTATTTTATTTATTTACTTCAATATCACAGTGTTTAAATATTCAAAGTTCAGATTGAAATTTCAATTTTGAAAAATTGATATTATGCAAAAAAGAGCATGGACGGAAGTTTTTTCTCTAACTTTTCGATAAAATGGATTCCATGAGCTTTCAAATGAACCATCAAACCTATAACCTTTGCAGGAGAGCCACGATATCCATTACAAAAAGCACACTGACGCAATTCTTCATATCGGACTTTATTTCTGAAGAGTATCCACTCAAAAAATCAAGTTGTCCAACCTAAGTCAAACTTGGGCAAAGTGTTGTGCTATTGAAAAGTAGTTTATCCGAAAAAAATTTTTTCATTCAGTTTATCAAGGGGATGGGGGTGGAAATTTTGGGATTTTCGTGGATATCATCTATCTCGGCGATTTTTAGTTTTTCTGATAGCGATGAAAAAAGTTCGTCCAGTACGGTTTCGATAGGTTTTTCACGCCATTTTCATTGAACGTCAGCATTTTTTGAAGAAATAAATGTTCGACCTTCAGCAATGGGTTAAAAACAAATTCAACTTTCTTGTAAGAAAGGCATATTTTGTAATTATTTTTCTCAAAAGAGGTTACAAAGTGAGATTTTAATTTTTTATTTATGAAAATAACGTATGAGTGGTTTTCGAGACTTTAGCATCTGTTTTGGCGATTTGTAACTCTTCTAATGAAGATAATAAAAATATTGTTCAGCATAGTTTCGATAGGTTTCTTCGTACACTACAATGATCGTAAGAATTTTTTGAAGAAATAACTATTTGACTTGCAAAACTGAAGGTCGAAAATAAATTTGACTTTTTTCATAGGAGGACACGTTCTTTGAAATTTCGTATGGAATATAAAGAAAACCTTAGTTACTTCCTCTAAGAATCTTGAAATAAAAAACTAAAATTTAATTTTTATAAGGTGAAAACAATCATTTAGAACATCGGCGTGCGCGCGGAAGCGTCATTGGGTACACTGATATCGGGGCAATTAAGATTTATTTTGAATAATAAAAAATTAAATTTTACTTTTTAATCTCAAGGTACCGTAGAACGGGCTAAAGTCGCTTATTGAGGGTAAAGTAGCTCACCCCTTATTTTATATTTCAAGATCCAGTATCAAATTTCCTATGAAAAAAAGAAGATTTTTGAGTGTTTTAATTAGTAAAGCTGTGCCGTGCAAAACAAGAAAGCGGTAGCTCTGTTTGGGATTTGGCCTCCCGATCCGCATTTGTTTCCAATATATTTTGATGGAAAACAATTACGAATGAGGTGACAAATCCGAAATATAATTACCGCTTTCTTGTTTTGCACGACAGAGATGTCAAACTTTAATTTGGAATTCATTTAGCGCGATTGTACGGGAGAGTGACTTTTCCCACATGAGCGACCTCACCCCGTTCTACGGCAAGTCTGTTCTCACTTCTATTGCTAAAAAATTTTCATTCTCATCTAATATTTGTTTGCAACATCTGCATGAAAACGCCTCTTTCGCGTACGATCTACAGACACCGAAAGGAAGCTTTTGCGAACAGTGCGAGAGAAAGCCTTCTCTCGATGCCTGTAGATGGCGCGTAAAAAAGGATTTTCCATACAGATGTAACAAAAAATAGAGTTAGGCACTCGTGCCCAATGTGGCAATGCCTAACTCGCGAGGACATTGCCGCCTTCGTACACTTTATCGAAAGATCGTATCATTATATTCCATGTAGAGTATTGTTGATTCTCTTTTATGAATTGCATTTTACAATTTTTTCATGTTGCAAAAAAAATAGTCTCTACCTCTAGCCTAACGTGTTGGTATCTTTAAAGGTGTTAAAATCCTTTTGCGATGTTTTTTTTCTTAATTTGTAGACGTGAGTCCTCCGAAAAAAACTAGACGCGTATAACATAGACAAAGTTATTGCTGGGCCAAGATAACTTTTGCGGCCGCAGTTGTTGCTTTTCGGGGGGCAGACATTCCCAATAAAACTAGCAAGATGTTGGAAATGTCCCAATGGTGAGCATTAAATTTTATGAGATGTGCTGACACGTGAATCACTACTGAAATTATCAAAAGTACTAATTGAATGAAATAAGATACACTTTTGGAAACTACGTCATCCATGCCGCTGAGAATTGGTATCACGGCATAAAGAGAATCCCAATCAAACATTCTCGTATATTCTGTGAATGAGAGCTTCGATAAATGGAGTTGTGGAAGCGTAGTAGCGAAAAGATTGATCTATTTCATTATCCTCTTACCGATCATACCGCGTACAAACTCGTTTTTTCGATTAATGACACCTATTCACGCATCCATTGACAAAACTACAGATGCAATACAATTCAGCACATTGGATAAGCCCTAGAATGTCAGAAAATCTGCACCACTGTAAGTAAGCAGAAGCCCTTTGTTATTACACTTGCCTCTGCTGTAAGGAGGATAATCAACGAATCCTCCTTTTAAGTGGAAGCCAGTCATATTCTGGAGTTTGTCAGAAAACTAATCCATCATTTTGAAATATTTCACCATTTTGTGAATACCAATGAAAGGTTTGGGTTGATAAATCACAGCTTTCATTTGTTGTCGATTCAAGAAAGGTCCTTTTCCAATTCTTTTCTTAGCGAGTTGAAAAACTGTTATATCCAACTTTTATTTGGTGTTAATTGGTTTTAAAAAAATTTTTAAGTTTCAAACCTGACATCGATATATGTTCTTTTGAATTATCGATGCAGATGACTAACGTTATGAGCTACGGAAATTCAGAGAACATAGGCTTGACAAGTCTATCCGGATCTCAGTTTTTTATCCTCGTATTTGAAATTGACACTATTTGAAATTTTCATAAGTCCTTCTTGACGAACTTCACAAACCTTTTCGGATATCTTACTTACTTGGTTTCACATTTGTTGTAAAAGTCAAAGAATAAAATTGCGTGAATCAACAAAGCTTTTAGGAAACTTATATTCATTTTAAAACTTGAATAGTGTTTTCACTGTTTTATAGGAAAAATTAATTGAGTTTTTTCGTTACGTCGGAGCTGATCGTCTGTTTTACACAAACTTTTGCATGCTGTTTCTTGAAGTATAAGTGATTCCAATCAAGTCGTTGGGGTTCAAATAAATTCACAGATTCTAAACTAAAAAACATTTAATGCTCCCTCTGGCACCATTGGCATTGGTCGATTACAAAGTATTGACACTTGTATTCAGAATTTCTTCTGGAGTTTGGATCCGTGAGTTGAAAAATTATCAATTTCTAAACTGTTCGCAATATTTTAATACAATAAAATGAAACACGCAAGGATTTTATCTTATCATTACAATGCCCTTTTCAGAATTAATAAACATATAGGATCCATGATAGTTACGTTTTTTTTTTATGATGGAATATTTATTTTTCTAAAGGAAATCAGGGTAGGAGTTTCATTTATTTTATCAACAACCTTTTACTTGAATTACGTATGTACATTTCATTCATATCATGTTGACCTACGCCTCTACGAATTTTCGTCGCTTACAATTTTGCATTCTCCTATAATATTTTTATTGTATTCCATGTGAGGAAAATATTATTTTTATTTTTTTAAGCTACATTTCAAATTTTTCTAGCCTTGCAGAGAAAAAAATTGTGTTCAGCACTATTACAGTGTATCTATTTTCAGTATACACAGTAGGACCTTGGAGGTCGATTCGAATCATCAATTCTAAAGTAGGAAGCATTTCAAATACTAGAATGTGAACTGTAAAATATAACATAAATCATCTGCCACACCAAAACTTTTGCAATAGAAACATGCATTTCAACAGTAGAAAAATTATGATTATCTGGAGCAACATTTCTGGAAGTGCTCTCATAAATAAATTGTATATAAAAGCAATAGATAAAGCAAATATAACAGAAGCAAAAGTGTCCTTGAAAGGAGTTTTACACAATATCGACATCTGTCAGTTCAATATAAGAGTGTTATTAAAAAATTGCGTTTTACGTATATATCAATTATGTATTCTAGGTATTTATTCTACGTAAACCTAAGGCTTTGCATACCTTAAATAAATCAATATACTTTTATATCCACAATATTATGCATTTTCTCTTACATCGTCCAGAGTATTGTTCACTCAGGTTAAAAATACAATGGATACCTGCAAATAATATCAACTAATCTTATCCCCACATCATGTGACTACATATACCCCGTACGGAGCAAGTTGACATGCTATTCGTGCGGAATATGTGCGGTGAAACGCTAACGGACGAAGTCAGTAATGAGTAGGATCTCAAAGATTGTGGTGTAGAAGATACACTAATTGACAAGCGTGAAAGAAATTTGCTGAGATGATTTGGTCATGTTAAGAGAACGAATGAAGGATGTTTAGCGAAGCGAGTGTATTTGCGTAAAGCAAATAGTAGCGTACCCAGAAAAATCCGAGGAAAGGATGATGGGACTGTGTGAATAGGACTCTGAAGCAAAAAGATATAAAAAGACATAGAAACACAAGAGCTTGCATAAAAATATGTATGGATGTAAATGAAGCAAACTTTGTGTGCCAGGATAGGGTGGTGTGGGAGAATATTGTTTATAAGAAGTGTATGACCAGCAGTGACGCCTGAAACGAAAGATCTTAGATACTCATAGGCCCTCGTGGAGAGTTTTTCTTAGTGGATTTGGATGGGGTAACAAGGGTACGGATCTTCTTATGAACTTACGAGAACGCTTGTGTATTTATGTGGGAATGGTGACGTACGATGGCTTTGTCAAACTCTAGATTGATATAGAATCTATCCCACTTTTTGAAACTAGTCTATCTCTCACATATCCCTTATTTACCCTTACAATTAAAATTCCTTAATCGTCGGTAGTATAACGAGCCTAGAACTGAAAAAGTAACGATAAACGGAAAAGGATTTGTGTGAATGGTATAATAATAATAATAATATGAAACATATTTTCTCACTGTCTTTACCATTTCCTTTTCACACACTTTTTAACAGTATTTGCTTCAATCCCTCTTATTCCTTGGTCTATGGTACATATAGACCTAATATTGGTCTTTAGTGAATGTTTATTCCACTTGTTCTTAGATAAATTGCAGTAAGTTGTTGCAGCTTTCTATATAAAAATTTTCCTATAAAGACAGCGATCGATAAAAGATATCCGTGAATTGCGATAAAAACAAGACGTCGTCGGAGATTCTTTAAACTTCCAATGGTTTCAAATTCTACGACTGCTAGATTTTAGAAGGTATCACCAGTGTTGGAAAGATCACGGGAATAATGTCCAGTCCATTTTTGTCGCAATCCTGCTTCAATCATTCGGATTATTACTTGGTTCAAACGTTCTACGTAAGGTGAACCTTTTTCTAAAATCATAAATGCAGCACAACTCCAGAAGCGATGTTTCATCATAGTCACAAGAGAATTTCCAAAGCCATCCTGGAACGACTCTACCACGGAAACTGCCCTGGAACCGGGCAATACGCATGAAATATTTTTGTATTTATTTATGAACTTTCCACAGATTTCTTGAATATCCTCTTCTTTTGAACTCTTCTTTCGCAGATTGGATAAAGCACCTTCAGCTTGATTGAACATTACCTCAAATAAGTTTGGATGTACTGTGAGTATTAAAGCAGAATTATCCAGATCTTCAAAGGTGTTGAATTCCTTTCGCGATGTGATCTTTAAATTTGTAGACGTAAGTCCTCCGAAGAAACTAGACTCATATAAGAATGACAAAGTGATCACTGAGATGAAGAAAATTCTTGCGGCAGCAGCTGTGGGTTCTCGGGGTGCAGGCATTCCTAATAAAACTTGCAAGATGTTGAAAATGTTCCAATCGTGAGCATCAAATCTTACGATGTGTGCTGATACGTAGATCACTATTGTAAGTATAAAAAGTACTAGTAGAGTGAAATAAGATGTACCTGCAGGTACTTCGTCTTTAGTACCAGGGAATATCGGCACCACAGCATAAAGAGACTCCCAATCAAACATTCTCGTATATTCTGTGAATGATTGCTTCGATGAATGAAGTCGTATAAGCGCGGTAATGAGGACATTGATTTCATTTTTTATGCATTTCCCAAGCATACCACTTGCAGATTTGTTTTTTTCATTATCGATACCTATCTTCGTATCCACTGATGAAATTACAGATGTAGAAAAGTTCAACACTTTGGATAAGGCCTGGAACGTCAGAACGTCTGCACCACTGTTATCAACCAGCAATCCTATGGTGTTATACTTGCCTCTGCTGTAAGGAGGATAATCAGCGAATCCTCCCTTCAAATTGTAGCCATTCATATTCTGAATTTGTCAGGAAACCACTCCATTTTCGTGGAATATTTGAGCTTTTTGTAAACACCAGTGAAGGGGTTGAATTGATGAATTACAGCTTTCACTTGTTGACGATTGTGGAAAGGCCCTTTTCCAATTGTCTCCTTAGTGAGTTGAAAAACTGTTACATCCAAATACCATTCAGACCACATCTGTCGGAGCAATTTTTCATAAGTGCAGAGAGTTCCTTCACATCG
>JAUMHM010000001.1:2409750-2432437 GCA_032362435.1 Melikaiella ostensackeni | reverse complement strand
CGTGCGAAATGCTGGTTCGCAATATTGTTATCTGCATAATGCTGTCGACGGCATCAAATGATTTTCCACTAGCTTTCAATTTCCGCTCAGCGAGAAATCGGACAAGTGGAGGCTGGTCTGTTGGATTCAAAGTTTTTCTGAAGTTACGTATCAAAGATTGAATGCTGGGACCAAGGTACTGAACCGACTCAAGATTTGTACTCAGTGGCCTGGAAAACATAGGATATGATCGCTTTGTATTGAAAAAATGCATGTTTTACATAAAATTACCAATTTGCCACGTTTTTTTCTGGTTGGAGATGAAGTGTGACGTCATAAAACCACAACGACTCCGGATTCGTACTTCTGGGGCTGACAACTTTTTTTTTGTGAAGCTGTGCAATGAGTACGTTGGAACATCTATTTCACATTAATGAATGTAACATACTATTTGAATTAAACGATGATAAAAGATGTTCAAAAAAGCCATTATACTCATCCACTAAGAAAATATCTTCACGCGAGTTCATCAGTAACCAGAATCTTTCATATCCGACATCACTCTTCTTTTTATAAAACATTGTCAGGGCTGTCACAGCTCAACTTACTTGAAAAAAAGTGAAAAAAGTGTCTTGTACACTGCCGATAATCTTTCTACCCTCGTTCACCTAAATTTCTCGAAAAACGAAAAGTGGACTCGGGCATTTATGCCCGCTCATTTCTCATATTACCTAGATAGAGAAGAACTCGACACATTAATCTTAAGGTTGTCTGGTCTATTAATATCTATTCAAATGTTAATTTATACTAGAAGTGATAAATTCCAATAGACTTGGAGTCATCTCCATAATTTATTTGATTAATTAAAGGAATGTCCTCCGCGGAAAATCTGTTCACACCTAACCTCGTGTAATCGATGGCAGGACATAAGGAAAAATAACTGATAATCCGTGCAAATCATATTTTATTTTACCAACTCTTCTCTCCTTCCTATTTTTTGTTAGCTATATTTCAAGCAGCGGGCACATTATGTATAATTGTAGAAAAATTGCATATTTGGCATAGATTAATGAAAAAAGTGTGTATTGTTTTTTAATCTATCTAAAATTCAAAGAGAAAGAGCCTTATTATGAAAATGTTAATTAAAGAGTGACAAAATCGGGACTGATGTATGATGTAACAAATGAGGAGGGTGTGACTTTAGAAAATTGAGTCTCTCTTTTTATTCATAAGAAAGTTGCATCCCACTTATTGGAGGTTTATGTACATTATGTAAATAAACGGACCATGCCCTGGTGGCTACCATTTGGATGAGCATTTACAATGCAAGTGAAGTCTTTCTTCCTCATTTACAAAATTTTTTTATTTTTGTTTCAATTATTATATTTATTATATTCTATTTTTTATTCCTTGAATTTCTCCCTGACCTCAAAGGTGGGAATTTTCATTTCACGACTTCTTTTTACTTAAAAGACGAATTATTTTTTTGACAGTTTTTTTTACTCGAAAAGGAGAACGTTTTATTTTAATAGCTTTTATACTGACTTCGGAGAGGAAATGTTTATTTTTCGACGTTACTTCTGATTTGGAAGGAGGGAATGCTTATTTTTGGACTTTGTTTCTGATTTTTCTTTGTCTATTTATAACTTTGAAGGAGGAAATCATTATTCTTTGCCTCCTTCCATGATTTGGAAAAAGGAACTTCTTATTTTCGGACACTTTTTCTGATTTTTTTTGTATATTAAAAACTTGGAAAGATGAAATAATTATTTTTGGCCTTCTTTTATGATTTGGAAGAAGGGACTGCTTATTTTCCCACTTTTATCTACGCGCGTGAAAAAGTTTGTTTAGCCCTCTTTGGAATGCTAGCTCCCGTCAGGGGCCCATGTGGACAATCCATAGGCAAAAATTCACGAGGGCCCCCGCAGGAGGCCCTGCTCGTTTGCCCTCACGGTCGATCGGCTTAAGTTTCCAAGTCCAAAGGATTAATATTTTTTTGACATTACAAATTTTTGTGTTTTGTTAGCTCAGACATACAAAAAATGCTCGTTTCCTTCACGCCTCAGTTTGAAAAAATCAAACTATTCTTTGGTTGTAATAAATTGTCTTTTGTGTCAAGTCCCGGTCGAGGTGCTAATATTTGTATTTCTTAATTATTCATACATATTAACGATATATATATATTTATTGAAATATGCTCTTAAAAGACGAGGAGGAAATTATTGAAGATATTTTTAAAAATTAGAAATTTACCGTCAGCGCAACTTTGAGGGGCCCACATGGGCCCCTCGAGGGCAGCAGTGAGGGAAGCACATGTAGGATCCTCATGGTTTATAATGTTAGAATCTTTGGAGGGTTAAATCTGGATTGCCCACATGGGCTCCTAATGGCCCGAGGGCAATCCATGCAGGCCCTCCACGAGGGCTCTCTCCATTTTTCCACACGAGTGACTAAAAATGAGAATTTAATTATTTTTCGACTTTGTTACTGCTTTGCTGGTGGGAAATATTTATTCTTCGACATTGATTTTATTCCTCAAAATGATTTTTGACCTCTGAGGTGGGACTTTCAATTTTTCTACTCTCCTTCTGACTTGCAGGGGCGAATTATTTTTTTGACATTTTTTTACTTAAAAGCAGGACAGTTTTATTTTACCAGTTTAATCCTGAGTTGGAAGAGGAATTGTTTATTTTTCCACATTATTTCTGACTCACATGGAGAAAATGCTTATTTTCGAATTTCGATTCTAACTTTTTTTTGTCTTTTTATAACTTTGATGGGAGGAATCATTATTTTTGGACATCTCTTCTGATTTTAAAGGAGAAACTGTATATTTTCCAACTTTTAGCTGACTGGAAATGAGGGAATCCTTTTTTCTCGACTCTTTCCCGGTTTAGAATGAGGAAATAATTATTTTTTGATTTTGTTACTGCTTTGGAAGTAGGAAATATTTATTCTTAGACATTAATTTCATTCCTCAAATTGATTTTTGACCTCAGGGGTGTGGATTTTTTATTCTTCTACCCTCTTTCTAACTTGCAGGGGCGAATTATTTTTTTGACATTTTTTTACTAAAAATACGGACTGTTTTATTTTACTAACTTTCATTCTAAATTCGAAGAAAAACTCAATTTTTTTTGACATTATTTCTGACTCAGAAAGAGGGAGTGCTTATTTTTCGACGTTATTTCTGACGTGGAAGGAGGAATTTCTAATTTTTGGACTTTATTTTCTGACTCATTTTTTGTTTTTTCAAAACTTGGAAGAAGGCCATATTTATTTTTGGATTTCTTACTCATTTGGAAGAACTGACTGCTTATTTTTCAACTTTTATCCGGCTAGAAATGTGGATTTTTTTTTTCGACTTTGTTACTGCTTTAGAAGGAGGAAATATTTATTCTTCGGCATTAATTACATTCCTTGAATTTATTTCTGACCTCATAGGTGGTAATTTTTATTTTTAGATATTGTTCCTCACTTGCAAGGGAAAATTATTTTTTGGACATTTTTTTACTTAAAAAGGCCTGTTGTATTTCACTATCTTTTTTCATGACTTGGATGAGAAATTTTTTCTTTGACATTATTTCTGACTTAGAAAAGTAAATGCTAATTTTTCGACGTTGTTTCTGACTTGGAAGGAGGAAATGTTTATTTTTGGACTTTATTTTCTGACTTATTTTTCGTCTTTTCATAACTTGGAAGGAGGGAATATTTATTTTTGGACTTGTCTTCTCATTTGGGAGAATATACTGCTTATTTTTCAACTTTTATCTAGCTAGAAATAAGAATTTAATAATTTTTTGACTTTGTTACTGCTTTGGAAGTAGAAAATATTTATTCTTCGGCACTAAATTGATTCCTTAAATTGATTTCTGACCTTATGGGTGGGAATTTTTATTTTTCGACTTTGTTACTGACTTTAGAGGAGGACTTGGAAGGAGGAAATGCTTTTTTTACTTCATTTTCTGACTTTTTTTTGTCTTTCTATGACTTGATAGGAGGGAATCTTAATTTTCCGATATCAATTTTATTTCTCAAATTTATTTCTGACCTCAGAGGTCGGAATTTTCATTTGACGACTTCTTTTTACTTCGAATGGCGAATTATTTTTCATAGAATTTTTCACTTGAAAAAGAGAACTTTCAATCTTAGTATCTTTTTTCCTTACTTGGGAGAGGAACTGTTGAATTTTTAACGTTATTTCTGACTGTATTTATTATTCGATTTACTGTATTTATTTTTCGATTTTGTTACTGCTTTGGAAGTAAGAAATATTTATTCTTCAACACAAATTTCATTCTTCAAATTAATGTCTCACCCTAAATGTGGAAATTTTTATTTTTCGACTCTGTTTCTGACTTGCAAGGAAAAATTATTTTTAAATATTTTTTTGCTTCAAAAAAGGACTGTCTTATTATCTTAGTTTTTTTTCTGACTTGAAAGAGGAAATGTTTATTTTTTTATATCATTCCTGACTTAGAAGAAAGAAATAATTATTTTTGGACTTTGTTTAGTGACTTCTTGCTTATCTAAAAAAAGTTTTAACGGGGGATCATTAATTTTGGACTTCAACTTTTAGCTGACCTTATTCATGACTTGGAAGAAGGATTTCCCCTCATAACTCTGTTTCTCACTTATTCTGCGACCTTTTAAGACTTGGAAAGGGAGAATAATTATTTTCGTACTTATTTTCTGATTTGGAAGGAGGGCTTGCCTGATCTTCAACTTTTTTCAAACCAGAAATGAGAAAATACTTATTTTTCGGCCTTTCTTGACTTGGAAGGAAGGAATGTATATTTATATGACTCAATGTTGAAACATTATTATTCTCTTTTTTAAATGTGAAAGAGTCGAAAAATAAGCATCCTATTTCCGAAATAAAAGAAATATACTACAATAAAACATTCCCCCTTTCCAAGTCAGAAAATTATACTCAAGTAGACAGCCCCCCTGCATAGTCATAAAATAAGAAATTTATTCTTAAAGGTCAGAAAAGGTTCGAAATATTGTCGTTAAATAAACACACCATCCTTTCAAATCAGAAAAAAGTCGAAAAATGAATATTCACTCCTTCAAGCCAGAAAAAGGTCGAAGAATGAAGATTTGCTTCTTCAGAGTCATAAAAAAGTCGAAAAATACTATTTTTCTCATCCCTTTCAGAGACAAAGTGATATCTCAGTACCTATTTATTGTTCATCTATATTAATTAACATTGTTGACGCAAAAACACTTTCAATTAAAAAATTTCTTATTGTTATTTCAACACTTATGTATTGCAAAGTAAATGCAAAGCAAATAAGACTTTGTTGACATACTTAGGCGGCTTCCAAACCTTTTATGCGACGAATGCCATTAATGCAAAAGTGGCACATTGAAGGAGAGTATCCTAAATGTCGTATAGATGGAAGGTCTTGATCGCAGTTTATGGGAGTGTAAATGGGTGTGGGAGTATGTGAAAACAAAAGAGGGCAACATATGTTTTATATGCAAATTAAGTAGCTGTTCTGCGAAACCGATTTACAATCAAACAATTTATACATATATCTACTCTTTAGTAAAGTTTATAACATTGTTCTTACACTCTCATAAATACAACTTTTATAAGTACCACTCTTCTTAATCACTAACTAGGGGAGATCGCCAATTGTGAATTTTAGTTTTGGTTCATATTGTTTTTAATGAAAGCTCATTACCTGAATATTAATTTACCAAAGCAGAATTATGCGCTTTTCCGCCGTTTTCGCGAAAATCGACTTTGAAATATTCGCCACATGCCAAATAGAGTTTTGCGAAAAAGACTTCCGAGCGGCTGGTAGCTCACGCAGTAGCGTTTCGGCTTCATAGTCAGAAGGTTGCGTGTTCGATTCTTGCTGTCTTCACTTTTTAAAATTTTTAATTTATGAATCATGTTTTTCGCGAACAAATTTATTTTTCATAAATGTTATTATTTTTTTATAATGTTCACCAATTATATCTCAATGTTCCAACATCATTCTCAAACAACAGTGACTCATCATAGAAATATCTGAACACATTTAAATTTTATTTTCAATATCGTGTTTTATTTGTATTTATTCGCATGAAAAAACCTGAAAAAAGTATAGTATTGTATTCCAGAAAGCAAATATTTCTATGATGAGTCACTGTTCGGTTTGAAAATTCTGATATAAAATACAATTTTTTGTTTAAAGAACCTTGTTTATACTTCTAATTTCAAATACAACTGGTCAACATTGTGAGAAGATCAATAACGTTTATAAAAAATGAATTTCTTCCCGAAAGACATTATCGTGAAAAAAGGCATTGAAAATTATTATTTACATCATTTTTGAAGATTATTAAAGAAAATTATATTTTCAAACATTTCAATAAATAATAAAAATAAAAATAAAGTAAAGGAAAATGTACAGGCACTGAGAATCGAACACGTAACCTTTCAACTATGAAGCCGAAGCGCTACTGCCTGAGCTACCGGCCAATCGGAAGTGTTTTTAGCCAAACTGTATTTGTTGTGTAACAAATATTTCAAAGTTGACTTTCTCGAAAACGGCAAGAAAGCGCATATTACTGCTTTGGCTAATTAATACTCAGATAATGAGCTCACATTAAACAAATTATTAACCGCAACTAAAATTCACAATTGGCGGTCTTTACTTGTAAGACAATATTTTTCTATTCTTACAGAATATTATTTTCAGCTTTTCTTCCTTCTTGGAGTTTTTTCCAACAGTGTGCAAATTCACTCAGTTTATATTTGCATCAGTAATTTTTTTACAGTTCGCTTTCCTTCGCTTCGACTTGAAGACCCTGACTTTTACTTATTTGTTTCCTGATTGACGGGATTCTTACTTACTTCAGTCACTAATCATACAATCTTCCATAATTGGGAAATTAAAAAAAACATTCACTGGGAAATTAAAAGAACAGTCACTCAGCAATTAACAGACAATTCTTTCCATTTTCTTAGTACAAAATTTGCGTAAAGCAGATCAGTTTTAAGAATTACGGAATTAACATTCATCAAGTTTCAATTTTCTGCCGATTTTCGTAATTAAAGAAAAATAATAATAATTTGACAAAAAAATTCTGAGAAAGTAGAATTCATTAGTATCATGATCAATTTATTAGAGTTGAGACTTAAACTCTCTTTTTACAGCGCCTGACTATAATCAGTTTGTTTCACTGCAGGAAATTAACGCACAGAATGTAGTCCAGTTCAGAACAAGTTTCCCATTATTAAAGATTCTTTATATTTTTCACTTAGTAGAAACTGTATTATACTGGATTCACTTAGAACCACAATTAATTATATTACCGAACAGTATACGAAAATTTCTTTCCTTTCGTTAGGGTATTTTAAGTTGTCGATGTACTTCAAATTTCAATGTCAAATTTGAGCAATTAGAAGATTTATAATATCGAGTATCGTTCGCTTTATTCCAGTCGAGTCCAAACAGGATTTTCTCGACTTTGAAATTCAAAATATTATTCATGTACACTGGAATTCCAATATAAGGCCGACTTTGTTTCTTGTCTTAAAAAGCCTTGGCCTTAAATCCGTGGGACTCGAATGTCAACAATCAGGGCCGTATGAACCCTTTCTATTTGATTTTCGTTCGCAGTAAAAAGTATCCATTAAATTTCTTTAAACGTTTTTTTGTTTTGAAGGATAAACGCTGCCTCTTGTTTTCCTGCGATATTTTTGTAACACATAACGTAAACACTGAAAGCGAATGAAGCGAAGTGCGGAACATGTGAACTGCCGAAACTATGCGTTTGTGATACAGCCCACTTCGTTAGTGCGGTACTAAACGAGTTTGCTGGATTTAGAGTCAAGCTCTTTTAACCCCGTCGTCCCCTAGTCGTCGAACGAAATTCTCGGAAAGTCATATCGCAGAAGGCCTTATTAGAGACTTTCAGTGTATTTCTCACATATTTTTATTTTCACTCTCGGATAAAAATTAGGGGCGTGGAGTACAAAGAAGGGAGATATATAGAAGGTGGCAACAAAGGATTGGGGTGTGTAAAAAATTATAATAATGATAAATCTGAAGGCGAGAAAAAAGGGAAGCTATTATGAGGAGGGACGAGTCAACACAGAAGGGGGGATGGGACGGGTAAGATCAGTAGGAGGGGGTCACTAAAGGTGGGGTGTGAATAGGAGAGGAGCGGTGATACGTTAGGAGAGGAGAAAAATAAGGAGGAAGAATGATTTGAGGGAGAGGGGAGGGGAAAAAAGTGACAAAGAAAGGAAAGAAACAATATAAAGAGGAGGGAAGGATTAAGAGAGGCAGGAAATTTGAAAGCATGGTAGGAGTGGTGGTGGATAACACAGTTGAATGGGAGTGAAAGGAATTATCAAGAGAATCAGGATGTAAGGGAGCGGAAGAAGGAGGGGAAGCCGCATACTTGGCCGCTGATGGAATGGTTGAGATAGGAGGTGAAATATTGATCAAAGAATTAGGAGTCGTGAGACATTTTGAGGCATGGAAGGGATACAGAAGGTGTGTTAAGTTGAGAGGAGGTTGAAGGAATTTGAGCGAGGTGCCGTCGCAGGAGGGAAGTAGGGGTGAGTGGAGTTGCAAGGTTGGGAGAAGTTGGAATGGATGAGATTCAAAGAAAGGAGGGTTGCAGAAACATTAGGAGGAGAAAAGTGTGAAAGTGAAACAAGATTAAACAAGATGAGGAAGGAAAGATTATGAGAAACGGATAAATTTGAAAGCATGGTGGGAGTAGGGGTAGGTCACACAGTTGAAAAGGTGTGAAAGGGATTATAGACAGGGACGAGATGTAAGGAAGCGGAAGGGGAAGAGAGAGCCGCATAGTTGGATAGTTATAGAATGCTCAAGATAAGAGTTAAAACGTTTATTGAAGGGATAGGAGTAGGGACACATTTTTAAGCGTGGAGAGGATACGGGGGTGTATTAAGTTGGGAGGGAGTGGAAGGACTTTGATGGAGGTGCCGTTGCAAGAGGGTGGTAGGAGTGAGTGGAGTTGCAAAGTTAGAAGGGGGTGGAATGGATGAGAGTCGAAGGGAGCAGGGTTGGGGAAACATTAGGAGTACGAAAGTGTGAAAGGAAAATAAGATTAAACAAGATTAGGAGGTAAGGATTGAGAAAAGCAGACAAATTCGGAAGCATGGTAGGTGTAGGGGTGGGTGACACAGTTTAAAGGGAGTGAAAGAGATTATGGACGGGGTCGAGATGTAAGGGAGCGGAAATGGCAGGGGAGCCACACAGTTAGATGGTGATGGAATGGTCAAGATCAGAGTTAAAAAGTTGATCGGAAGGATAGGAGTAGAGACACATTTTGAGGCGTGGAAGGGATACGAGAGCTGTATGAACTTAGGAGGGGCTGGAAGGAACTTAAGGGTGGTGCCCTCGCAGAAGGGCGGTAGGGGTGAGTGGAGTTGCAAGGTTGGGAGAAGGTGGAGTGGATCAGAGTCAATGGAAGGAGGTTTGGGGAAACATCAGGAGGAGAGAAGTGTGAAAGGGAAACAAGATTCAACAAGATTAGGAGGAGGGAAGGATTAAGACAGGTAGACAATTTTGGATGCATGGTGGGAATAGGAGTGTGTGACACAGTTGGAAGAGCGTGAAAGGGATTATGGACAGAGTCGAGATGTAAGGGAGCGGAAGGAGGCGGGGAAACCGCATAGTTGGTTGGTTATGGAATGGTTAAAATTTGAGGTAAAATGTTGAGCGAAGTTATAAGGGTCGTGACACATTTTGAGGCATGTAAGGGAAAATGGGCCTGTGTTAAGTTAGAAGAGGCTGAAAGGGATTCGAGGAAGGTGCCGTCGCGGAAGGGTGGTAGGGGTGGGTGGAGTTGAAAAGTTGGTAGTGGGTGGAGTGGGAAAGATTCAAAGAAAGGAGGGTAGGGGAAACATTAGGAAATAAGAAAAAAAATGAAACGAAAACAAGATAAAAGAGATTAGGGGGAGGAAATGATTGAGAGAGACAGATGAATTTGAAGGCATGGTGGAAGTAGGGGTGGGTGACACAGTCGAATGGGAGTAAAAAGGATTATAGAGATGGTCAGGATGTAAGGGAGCGGATGAAGGAGGGGAAGCTGCATAGTTAAATGGTGATGGAATAGTTCAGATGGAAGTTGAAATGTTGATTGAAGGGATAGGAGTAGGGACAAATTTTGAGGTGTTGGGGGGAATCGGTGGCTGTGTTAGGTTGGGATGGGCTGGAAGGAATTTGAGGAAGGTGCTGTCGCAGGAAAGTGGTACGAGTGAGTGGAGCTGCAAGGTTGGAAGAGGGTGAAATGGATGACATTCAAAGAAAGGAGGGATGGCCAAACATTAGGAGGTGAAAAGTGTGAAGGGGAAACAAGATTAAACAAGATTAGTAGGAGGGAAGGATTGAGAGAGATAGATGAGTTTGGGAGCATGGTGGGCGTAGGGGTGGATGAGATGGTTCAAAGGAAGTGAAAGAGATTATAGTCAGAGTCGAGATGTAAGGGAGCGGAAGGGGAAGGGGGAGCCACATAGTTGGATGGTTATGGAATGGTCAAGAAAAGAATTAAAATGTTGATCGAGGGGATCGGAGAAGGGACACATTTCGAGGCGTGAAGGGGATATAGGGGCTGTGTTAAGTTGGGAGGGCTGAAAGCAATTTGAGGGAGGTGCCGTCGTAAGAGGGTGGTAGGGACGGGTGGAGTTGCAAAGTTGGGAGTAGGTGGAATGGATAACAATCAAAGGAAGAAGGGTAAGGTAAACATTAGGAGGAGAAAAGCGTAAAAATGGAAACAAAATTAAGAGAAGGGAAGGATTGAGTGAGGCAGATAAATTTAGAAACATTGTTAGGAGTAGGGTTGGTTGAAAAAATTAGAAGGGAGTGAAATGTATTATGAGGAGGGTCGTGATATAAGGGGGCGGGAGAGGGAGGGAGAGTCACATAGTTGGATGGTTGAGATGCTTAAGATGAAAGGGAAATGTTAATCGAAGGGATAGGGGTCGTGACATATTTTAAAGCGTGGAAAGGATAAGGGCTGTGTTAGATTGGTAGGGGCTGGAAGTAGTTAGAGGGAGGTGCCGCCGCGGGAGGTTGATAGGGGTGTGTTGAATTGCAAAGTTGGGAGAAGGTGGAATAGATAAGAGTCAAGGGAAGGAGGTTAGGGTAAAAATTAGGAGAAGAAAAGCGTAGAAGGGAAACAAGATAAAGAGGAGGGAAGGGTTGAGAATGACAGATGAATTTAGAAACATGGTTAGGAGTAGAGGTGCTTGAAGAAATTGGAAGAGAGTGAAATGGTGGGTCGCGATGTCAGGGGGCGGAAGAGGGAGGGGGAGTCACATAGTTGGATAGTTAAGATGCTCGAGATGGGAGGTGAAATCTTAATCGAAGGAATAGGGGTCGTGACACATTTTAAAGTGCTGAAAGGATAAGGGCAGTGTTAGATTGGTAGGGGCTGGGAGTAATTCGAGGGATGTTCCGTCGCGGGAGAATGGTAGGGTTGGGTGGAATTGCAAAGTTGGGAGAAGGTGGAATGAATAAGAGTCAAAGGAAAGAGGGTAGGGTAAACATTAGGATGAGAAAAGCTTAGAAGAGGAACAAGATTGAACAACATTAAGAGGAGGGAAGGATTGAGAGAGGCAGATAATTTTAGAAACATGGTTGGTGTAAGGGTGGTTGAAAAAGTTGGAAGGGAGTGAACGGGATTGTGAGGAATCAATTGATGGGATTGCTGGGTAGCGCGAGGGAAGGGTAGAGGGCGATGGTGGGTGGTGATGGTGTATGTGGAGGGGGGAGGGGGAAAGGTGCACATCTATAATAACCGCAACTTTTTCCTCAATATAACTTGAAGAAGGTCAATGTCGTTTTGTAATTGCTCGGCGGCTGCCTGTAGTGAAATGAAATGAAAGTAAAATTGATTTCGGCGTACCATAGTTTACCGTAAAGAACACGTAACACATAACAAGTATACGTCTTTGAGGCGAGCGCTCACTCTGCTTACGGTTAACTCTTATATGTCAAGGTCGTCCGCTGAAGCATCTTCTTCTCAGTTATGGCTTATTTATTTTAACTACATTCACGCGCATAAATATCCGCGTGCAACATACCGCAATGGATTCATACCTGAAAAGATTATCGTCTCATGTATCGCTTTTTACATAAATTGGCCCATCAGCCTTTACACAGTAATGCTAAAATAGCGTCAAATAAAAAATAATTTTTTTTTTAATACTTCGAAAGCAATATTACGTATTGGAAAATGTAAAGAAAATAAATAAGGGAATGTACGATTATTGAAAAAAAACTTGGGCGGAGAAATTGAAAGTCTAAGTAGATTTCGGTGTAAAGATTTTTTCAATGCAGGCATTTTCAATTGCTGCATTCACGGATAATTACTTAATATAATTTTTTTAATATAATTTGAGCAACGGTAATTTCTTCTTCTTATGGATTTTTTCTCTTCATCTTAAATTGTTTCAAATTGACGTTCAAAAGGAAAGTCATAATAAAAATATGTCTTAAATTCTAAATATATGTAATTATTTATCTTGAAAGTTTTTTTCCATTAAAAATTGATAACATTGCCTTCCATATTGAATTTTGTGACATTTCTTACAGATTTTCTTGTAGAAACTTGAAGGCAACAATAATTATTATCTGGAGATGAAATGTGAATAATTATGTTAATTGGTATGGTAATGTGAATGAGTTAGAAGCGCCTTACAAGAAGGCAACTAATTTTACAAAGAAGTTAATGTAGAAATCATTTCACAGGCGTTTTCTATACAAAAAAGTAAATTGGCATAGATTATTAATTTTTTTGAGAGAGTTGGTATTTATTTTGTTTGAATACATACGCTACCGGTGACAATTATCTACCCGCCTATTTTTTGATCTGTTGCTGAAGTGCCCTGATTTTTATAATATTGACAATAATTTTTTCCCCTCATAATAGCAGGAAAAGAAATGAAATGCTGTGCCGAATAAGACCATTATAAGGTGAGTGTCCATAGTATTTTTCTAAATTATTGAGATAATTTCAGAATCTTTTCTCTTATTTCTAGCCTAGGGTCAAACTTGGTGCAAAAAAATCGCGAAGTCTCAAATAATGATTGCACTTATTGCATGATTTAAAAAAATCAAGAACAATAATATTTTCATAAACAACACTCAAATGCATTGAATAATATCTATAAAAATATTATTGTTTTGGATTTTCTTTATATCATGTGGTAAGTACAATCATTATTGGAAAGGCGCCCTTTTTGCACCAAGTTTGACCCTGGGGTAGAATTTAGGGAAACAATTTTTTAAATATATTAAAAATTAAAAAAATACTATGGAGGCTTACCTTCAAAATAAACCCCAGAACTTAAGAAATGTTACTTATTTCCAGTGTTATTTCAATTTTTTGTTATTATCAAAATTTGACGTTTTTTTATCTTTTCATAAAATTGCGGTATTAGGAGAAAAAAACGTTCTTGATGATTGCTCAAAAATAAAGGCTCTTTATCAATTTCCGCCGGTAGTGTTGATCATATTCTCAATTAATTAATATTTTTTGTTTGAAAAATGTTTAAAAAAATTATTTTGTCCATTACATATTCAATGTTTTAATGCCTATGTTATCAAAGAACCGTGAAAAGACGATCAGCTGTCCCCTAAAAAAATTTACAAAACTAGAGTTAGTTTTTAAAAATATAGGGCGCAGCAATTTTTTTTTATACTAATTTTGTACGACAATTTTAGAAAATGAAGAAAATTTTCAAATTTCACTCTTTCAAGCCCCGGAAAATAAATAAAATTCTGAAAGATAGCTCATTGTTCGACTTTTTTCCGACTTGAAAGGAGGAAATATTTTTTCGACTTTATAGGAAGGAATTTCTATTTTTCGACTCCTTTTCCGACTTTGAAAATTATTTTATTTAAGAGTTTATTCTACCTTTGAAGGAGGAATTGCTTATGTTTCAACTTTTTTTCCGACATGGAAAGACTGAATAATTTTTTGATTTTTATATTGACTTGGAATGTGGAAATTTTTCTTTTTTGACTTTTTTCCAGCTTGAAAAAAACAAAGGTTTCATTATTCGTCTTCTTTTTCGACGTTCAAAAATATTTCATTTCAAAGGTAACGTAATCTTATATAATTTCCGTAATCTTGTTTTTTTCTATTCCTATTCTATTCCCGTCTCTTCCTATAATCTCAATCCTATAATCTATAATCCTATAATTTCGTTAACTGTTTGAATCCGTATTGAACACGAGCTTAATCGTTTTTTTGGCACTATATACGCTTCCCCAAAACCAACAAAAAGGAAAGTGCTTACAACTAAAATGTAACTGAGTTGATTACGGTATATTTATTTATTAAAAAATAGGCTTTTTAAAAAAGTGTGGAAAACCTTATTCTAACAACTTTGTAACCTTGACACGTTTCCACAAAACATCGTTATTTCACAAAACATCGTGGTTTCAAAAAAAAAATCGGGTTTTCACAAACAAAATCGCGTTTTACAGAACTTCGATTTTTCAACAAAACATAGTAATTTCAAGAAAAAAATCGTGTTTTCACAAAACATCGATTTTTATATAGAACACCATGTTTTCTGAAAAAGTCGATTTCTCAACAAAACATCGATTTTTCAAACAAAACATCATGCTTCTTTAAAAAATCGTGTTTTCACAAAACATCGTGTTTCCGAAAAAAAATCGTGTTTTCACGAAACATCGAGTTTTAAACAAAACACCATGTTTTCTGAAAACATCGACTTCTCAACAAAACATCGATTTTTCAAATAGAACATCATGATTTTTAAAAAAATCGGGTTTCCACAAAACACCCTTCTTTCACAACACATCCTGGTTTCAAGAAAAAAATCGTGTTTTCAAATAAAACATCATGGTTTAAAAAAAATTGTGTTTTCACAAAACATCGTGTTCTTCAAGAAAAAAATCGTGTTTTCACAAAACATCGATTTTTCGAGAAAACATTTCGACATTTTGTTTCGCGTTCACAGAACATCGTGTTTTCAGGAAAAAAATCGTTTTTTCACAAAACATCGATTTTTCAACAAAACGTCGTTTTTTCACAAAACAGCGATTTCTCAACAAAACATTGTGTTTTCAAGAAACATTGAATTTCCAACAGAACATCGTGTTTTCACAAAACATCGTGTTTCCACAATACATCGTGGTTAGAAAAAATCGTATTTAAAAAAACACCGTGTTTTCAAGAAAATAATCGTGTTTCCAAGAAAACATGGACTTTTAGAGGAAACATTTCGACATTTTGTTTTCACAAAACATCGATTTTTCAACAAACTATTGTGTTTTCACAAAACATCGTATTCTCAACAAAACATCGTGTTTCCAACCAAAAAATCATATTTCCGCAAAACATCGTGATTTCAAAAAGAAAATCATGTTTTCAAAAACCAATCGTTTTATCAAGATGAAGGAATAATGTTTCTACAAAACATCGTCTATTCAAGAAAAAAAACATGTTTTCTTAGAATATCGTGTTTTTAAGAAACAAGATCATGTTTTCGCGAAGCATCGTGACTTCAAGAAACGAGTCGTGTTTTCACCAAACATCATGATTTCAGGAAAAAAATCATGTTCTCATAAACCAATCGTTTTTCAAGATTAGAAAGAAATCATGTTTTCGCAAAACATCGTGTTTTTGAAAGAAAAATCATGTTTTCGCAAAACATTGTGTTTTTAAGAGAAAAATTATGTTTTCGCAAAACATCGTGATTTCAGAAAAAAATCATGTTTTCAAAAACCAATCGTTTTTCCAAGATAAGAGAATCATGTTTTCACAAAACATCGTGTATTTGAAAAAAAATCATTTCTTCGTAAAACATCATGTTTTTATGAAACAAAATCATGTTTTCACAAAGCATCATGATTTCAAGAAAAGAATCGTGTTTTCGCCAAACATCGTGATTTCAAGAAAAAATCATGTTCTAAAAAACCAGTCGTTTTTTCAAGATAAGAAAGGAATCATGTTTTTACAAAACATCGTGTTTCTGAGAACGAAATAATGTTCTAGCAAAACATCGGGTTTTTAAGAAGAAAATCATGTTTTTGAAAAAACATCATGTTTCTAAGAAAAAAAAAATGTTTTCGCAAAACATCGTGTTTTCAAGAAAAAAATCATGTTTTCAAAAACCAATCGTTTTTTTGAGATAAAAAAATCATGTTTCTACAAAATATCGTGTATTTAAGAAAGAAGTCATACTTTCGCAAAGCATCGCGTTTCTTTGAGAAAAATCATGTTTTTGCAAAACATCGTGTTTTTAAGAAAAAAATCATGTTTTCGCAAAATATCGCGATTTCAAGAAAGCATCGTATTTTCAACAAAAAAGTCATGCTTTCAGAAAACATCGTGTCCCTTACATTATTACTGTTTTTAATATCTACTTTTTTAAATTTCGTTCTTCAATTTTAATCCCATGTAATCTTGTGTAATCTCTTGTAATCTTTTAAAATCCCGTGTATTCTACTTAATACCGAGTAATTTCTAAAGTGTTGTGTAATATCATTAATCCTATGTAATCTTATGTAATCCCATGTAAGCTTTTGTAATCCTATGTAATCTTGTGTAATCTCATATGCAATCTTGTGTAATCTTGTTTAATCGTGTGTAATCCTATGTAATCCTATGTAAACCCATATGTCATCTTGTGTAATCTTATGTAATCTTATGTAATCCTATATAATCTTGTGTAATCCTATGTAAGCTTGTGTAATCCTGTGTAATCATGTGTAATCTCATATGGAATCTTGTGTCACTACATATGCAATCTTGTGTGATCTTATTTATTCGTGTATAGTCCTATATAATCCTGTGTAATCCCATATGTGAACTTGTGTAACCTCATGTAATCTTGTGTAATCCTATGTAATTTCGTGTAATCCCATGTCTGATCTCGTGTAATCTCACGTAATCTTGTGTAATCCTATGCGATCTTGTGTAATCCCATATGTAATCTTGTGTAATATTGTTTAGTCGTGTGGAATCCTATGTAATCCTGTGTAATCCTATATGTAGTCTTGTGTAATCCCACGTAATCTTGTGTAATCCCGTGTAATCTTGTGTAATCCCATATTTTACCTCGTGTAATCCCACGTAATCTTGTGTAATCCCATATTTTACCTCGTGTAATCCCACGTAATCTTGTGTAATCCTATGTATCCTGTGTAATCCTATCCTTCGAAGGAGGAAATGTATACTTTTTTAATTAATTTTAATTTAGAAGGAAGGATTGCTTATTCTTAGACTTTTTCCGACTTGGAAAGAGGAATATTTTTTGGACGTTATTTCTGACTTGGAAGGAGGGCATTTTCTTAAACTTCCTTCCCGTCTCGAAAAGTTGTGCATTAATTGAAATTAATTAGTAAACTCATCATCACACAGGAAAGTGTTAATTGCCGAAAATTTTTTATAGAGTACATTTTTGTCTTAGAAAAAATAAAAAAGAAATTGATGCACTTCTAAAGCCTTTTCTTTGTATATCTCCTGAATTTTGAAATCGCATTAGGGGTGTTCCATGTTAAAAGCTCTGCATCTATTGATCTTACAAAATAATCTCCTCATACAAACTTATGCAAAAAAGATTGAATTTTAGGAAAATTAAAAAAATTCACAAATTGTAATTTTTTGATTGTTTATTTAGAGAAGAATGATTAATTATTGTTTTGAAACATGAAGAAAGACAACGCTTCCTTTTTAGTAAAAATATTTTTTAAATCTCAAGTTAAATTTGAAACGTAAAAGTTGTTTTTTGTTTTGTTTTCAAGAACGAAATTGTTAAAGTTTTTAGGACACTCAATAGCGGTGCGAAACGATTTTGCAAAATTTTCAAAATATTTTAACAATTGAAAATTTAGTACTTTTTTCAAGATTTTTTATCTCTGTATCTATTGGTCTTACAGAAAACGTCCTTACGCAAACTCTCGCAAAGAAGATTGAATTTTAGAAGAATTAACAAAAATTCACAAATTGCAAAGTTTCAATTGCCAATTTTAAAAACAATATTCAATTATTGTTTTGGAACGTGAAGAAAATCAACAATTTTGTTTTATTAACAATATTTTTTAAGTCTTCTTGAGTTCAATTTAAAACGTAAAAGTTGTGTTTTTTTTTATTTTCGAGAAAAAAATTGTCAAAGTTTTCAACTTGGGGCTTTGCATGTCAAGGGCAAAACTCTTGCCATCGATTTTGCTCATTTTTGGTTATTTTGTAGTGTTTAGCGGACTTAGCAGACCTGCTGAACGATTTTGCAAAATTTTAAATTTTTCAAAAGTTATTAACAATTGAAAATTTATGACTTTTTGTTTCAAGATTTTCTAACTCTGTATCTATTGGTCTTACAAAAAAATGTCTTTATACAAACTTACGCAAAAAAGGATTGAATTTTAGCAAAATTTAAAAAAATTCACAGTTTGTAAATTGTCAATTGTCTATTTAAAAAATAATGTTTAATTATTGTTTTCAAACCTAAAGGAAATCAACATTCTTTTTTAGCAAAAATTTTTCTAAAGTCCTTCAAGTCAAATTTAAAACGTTAAAGTTGTATTTTTCACTTTCGATAAAAAAAATTGTAAAAGTTGTTACGACACTAAATAGTGGTGCGAAACGATTTCGCAAAATTTTCCACTTTTCAAAAGGTTTTAACAGTTGAAAATTTAGAACTCTTTGTTTCAAGATTTTCTATCTCTGTACCTACTGGTCTCACGAAAAATGTCGTAATACAAGCTCACGCAAAAAAGATTGAATTTTAGGAGAATTAAAAAAAATTTACAAATTGCAAAGTTTCGATTGTCAGTTTGAAAGATAATATTGAATTATTGTTTTGAAACCTGAAGAAAATTAAAAATTCTGTTTTATTGGAGATATTTTTAAAGTCTTCTTAACTTTAATTCTAAACGTAAAAGTTGTGTTTTTTTTATTTTCGAGAGAAAAATTGTCAAAGTTTTTAGGAGACTAAATACTGGTGCGAAATGATTTCGCAAAATTTTCAGATTTTCAAAATCTTTTAACAAATGAAAATTCAGGACCTTTCGTTCCAAGATTTTCGATATCTGTATCTATTGGTTTTACAAAAAAATGTTTTCGTACAAACTCACGCAAAAGGAAAATTTTAGGGAAATTAAAAAAAAGTTCACGAATTGTCAATTTTCAATTGTTCATTTAAAAAACAATTTTCAATTATTGTTCTTAAACCTGAAGGAAATCCACATTCTTTCTTAGTGAAAATATTCTTGAAGTCTTCTCAAGTTTAATTTAAAACGTAAATGTTGGGTTTTTTATTTTCGAGAAAAAATTGTCAAATTTTTTTTTGTCACAAGATTTTCTATCTGTATCTATTGGTTTTATAAAGAAATGTCCTGACAAAAACTCATGCAAAAAAATGATTGAATTTAAGGAAAATTAAAATAAATCCACGAATTGTAAATTTTCAATTGTTTATTTGAAGAAAAATATTTAATTATTGTTTTTAAGCCTGAAGGAGATCATCAGTTTCCTAAATAATAATATGAAGAAACTATTTACTATGAAATAATATTGCAGCAAATGGATATTACAATTTTAAATCACCAGCTAATTAAATTTGAGAATTTAGTAACTTTTAAAAATAAAACTTCGAATAAAAATTAAATTGGAAAATATAAAGTTTCACATTACATGAATAATGTAAATTTATAGTAGTAAACGCAAAGTGACGAGATATAATTCAAGATGTTATTTATCGCTTTCCTAATTCTCGAGATGCCTAACCTTTTCTTCGGCAATAAATCGTGACATAGGTGTTGGTGTTACTTCATAGTTGAATTGAAAGAGTGAATTTTAACCTCTTGGATGTATAATGAATCTGAACAGAAAACTAGACAGAAAAACCTAATGACGATAATGCGTAAAAGATGGTCCCAGATTAAAGTTAAATATGAATAAATTAATTTCAAGGACCCTTTCTGAATTTGTATTTTTTCACTCGGTGTCTAATCATAAAATTGTGCAAGAGAGACCTAACTTCGGAGAAGATGCGACTTTTAGCGACTTTTTGCGCATGAGAATCGTCAATCATCCTTTCGTGATTTCTTCACCCATAATGCATCTCGTTTCTAAATATTTGCACGTCATTTTATATTTTTATCGTTAAGAAGAAGCTGAGAAATTCAGATAGTGAAAGTGTGACTTTTCTGAATCGAATCTTAAAAGAACTGTATGAAAATGTTCTGTACACATGTAATATATTGAAGAGCCTTTTATATGAAAGGATAAATTATTTCAAATATATTAGAAAAAATATTACGTTTTTATTTGGGCTGCCGAGGGGTCAGATTTGAACGGGCGGGTGAGTCTCCCCTTTTAACATGTCTGTCCCCTCGATGGTCATTTCTATTCCCTTGGATCCACAACTGCCCCGAGGCGCATGAATATTCCCCAAATTCTATTTTCTCTCATACTTATTTTATTTAAAATTATTTAAGCGAATAGCAATCTGCTATAATTTTCATTTATCCTAACGGCCAATCTACCTAATTTTCATTTTTATGAATTACTTTTTGTGCTAATTTTTACATTTTCAAATTACCATTTGTCATAATTTCTATATTTCCGAACTATCATTTGACATAATTTTTGATTTACCGAATTATAATTCGACATAATTTTTATAATACCGAATTACTATCTAACATAATTTTCATTTTTCCGAACAAACATTTGTTATAATTTTTATTTTCCCGAAATATCAATTGTCATAATTTTGATATTTCCAAAGTCCCATTTGACATAATCTTTATATTACTGAATTATGATTTCACACAATTTCCATTTTTCCGAACTGCCATTTGTCGTAATTTTCGCTTTCCCGAATTATCATTTGTCATAATTTTTGTATTTCCGAAGTACCATTTAACATAATCTTTATTTTACCGAATTATAATTTGACATAGATAATATTTTTCCGAACTACCATTGGTCATAATTTTTAGTTTTCCGTACAACCATTTGTCATAATTTTTATTTTCCCGAAATATCAATTGTCATAATTTTTATATTTCCAAAGTCCCATTTGACATAATCTTTATTTCACCGAATTATAATTTGACATGATTTTGATTTTTTCGAACTACCATTTGTCATAATTTTTATTTTCCCGAATTATCATTTGACATGATTTTTATATTTCCAGAGTACTATTTGACATAATCTTTATGTCACCAAATTATAATTTGACATAATTTTTGATTTACCTAATTATAATTTGACATAATTTTTATAGTATCGAATTACTATTTAACATAATTTTGATCTTCCGAAGTACAATTTGTTATAATTTTTATTTTTCCGAACTACCATTTGTCATAATTTTTATATTTACGAATTACTATTTGACATAATTTTTGATTTACCGAATTATAATTTGACATAATTTTTATAATACCGAATTACTATTCAACATAATTTTCATTTTTAACCGAACTACCATTTGTTATAATTTTTATTTTACAGAATTATAATTTGACATAATTTTTATTTTTCCGAACTACCACTTGTCATAATTTTTGTTTTCCCGAATTATCAGTTGTCATAATTTATATATTTCCGGAGTACCATTTGACATAATCTTTATTTTACCGAATTATAATTTGACATAGATTTTATTTTTCCGATCTACCATTTGTCATAATTTTTATCTTCCCGAATTATCAATTGTCATAATTTTTATATTACCGAAGTACCATTTGACATAATCTGTATTTTACCGAATTACAATTTGACGTAGTTTTTATAATACTGAATTACTATTTAACGTAATTTTTATTTTTTCGAAACACGATGTGACATAATTTTTATTCTTCCTAATAAGCACATAACCTGAAATTTATTTGAACGAAACGACATCTGTACTAATCCCCATGTCATCGAAACCGCATGTAGAATAAATTTAATTCATCCTAAAATGGCTCCCGGTATTGTGATTGGCTGAATGATGCCGTGGAAAACGAATTCGCCAATAAAAATGCCGGACGCCATTTTCGCAAGAATGAAATTTATGTAAGATGCAGTTTCGATGACATGAGAATTATGACAAATGGCGTTTCGTTCGAATAAATTTAAGGTTATGTGCTTATTTGAATGAATGAAAATTATGTCACATAGTGTTGAAGACAAATAAAAATTATCCTGAATAGTAATTCGGTATTATAAAAATTATGTCAAATTATACTTCGGTGAGATGAAAATTATACCAAATGGTAATTCGAAAATATAAAAATTATGACAAATGATAATTCGGAAAAATAAAAATTACGACAAATGGTAGTTCGGAAAAATAAAAATTATGTCAAGTGTTAATTCAGAAACATGAGAATTAAGACAAATGCTAATTCGGAAAAATAAAAATTAGGTAAATTGTCCATTAGGGTAAATAAAAATTAGAGCAAATTGCTATTCGATTAAATGATTTTAAATAAAATAAATATTAGGGAAAATAGAATTTTGGGAATATTTATGCGCCTCACCTGTCCCCTCGGCTGTTCCGCGGAAGTCAAACCTGTTTTCCCGGAAATCACATCTGTTCCCTCGGCAGACGATTACTCCTTTTAGCAGACACTTCTTCACCATCTAGAGTGATATATGTTCCCTCAGATGTCATCTCTGTCCCCTTGGCAGTCACATCTATTCCCTCGCCATCCATGTTTGGTCCCTCGGGAGTCAATCTGTCCCCTCG
>JAUMHM010000001.1:2372798-2399424 GCA_032362435.1 Melikaiella ostensackeni | reverse complement strand
AGCGTCAACCATCATTGGTTGACCACGAAATCACGCTTCTATGCGCTGATGATTACAGAAAAGACATGGTCTCGTTTTTTCGTCTTGTAAGCCCGCCAAAGAAAATTCGACCAAATTTGTCTGATTCCCCTGACATTCCAGAATATGATTCGGGGGGATATCCGCGTCTCTGATCCTTTTATGTTCTTGGGTTTGAAGTAGTATTTTCTTCTTCTAGGTCCTTTTGTAAAAAACAATCAATTGTGCCGACTGTTTATGAGTGTTTGGGTTTCTTAATTATTGATGACTTTGGTGGACGATCTCTCTTACGACTAGCTGTTAAACTTATCGATGTGATCGAATCTCCACCATCCGATTGGTAGCCATCCTCTCCTATTTTTATAATTGTTTATTACTTAGTTGTTTACCTTTAAGCAGTTTTTGGATGGACGTCAGATCATAATATGTATCATTTATGCGAATTCGTGTTCCTCTGATGGATGAGTTTTTCCCTTGTTGTTTCAGCTTTTGTTGACACTCCCTAAGATTTTTTCGAATTTCTCTTCGTTCACGAGAATAATCATTTGAAACAGAGATATTAAGAGAACGCAGTTTATAAGCGTTCTTAAAGATGTTATCTTTACATCGTGGGATGGAAAAAGTTATCAGGATTGGCCTAGAACCTTCGATTCCTCCAAGTCTTATAATTTTCTGGCAGTTGTCATCGACTATTTTTATGTTTGATTTGGCGAAGATTTTTTTAACTGTCTCAGAAAGATTCTCGTTGTAACTTGGAATGTCTTCAACGTTACATAGGATGACGTTTTTGTCTCCTTCTCTGTTGATGAAACTTTCAAGTTTATTTGTCAAAGTAGATACTTTCTTTTCGAGGAATTTATTCTTCTCTTCCAAATAAAGGCATTTTGTTCTGTATACCTGCAGGTCTTCAAGGATTTTTTCATCTAAGCTCCACAAAATTTTGATGTCTCCTGTCATTTGGTCAACATTTGTTTTTGTAAACTTCACATCCTCTTGCATAGCTGGAATCAGATTTTTGAGATCCTCGTTGGTTGTCATTTTACACTGAATTCTGAAAATATCTTAACATTTTAGAAAAATACTACGGAGAGTTACCTTAAAAATGAGCCCAAGAACTACAAAAAATATTAATTATTTCTAGAATTAATTAAATTTTTCGTTATCATTGAAATTCGACGTTTTTTTAGTCATATCCTTTTATAAAATAGACATTTTGCCTTCAGCTTAGGCTTATCGCACGCAGTATTTTATTTACTTTCGCATTAATACAAGGAAAAAAATTTCATGTTTATAATAAAAAAATTACGGCTCTTTAGCAACAACTCAGAAAACAGGCATGCAGACAATTTCCGCCGGTAGTGTATTTTAGGGAATTACAAGAGATTTTTAAAATTTCGAGAATCTTAGATCTTAGATTTTTAGGGTTTTTAATTCGTTTTGTGAGATTTCACGATATTTAGAAGATTTCAAGGGATTTCGATGATTTCAAGGGAGGATTTTAAATAAATGCATAAGATTATAAAAGGTTTTGAGAGATTTCACGGAATTTGTACAGATTTCGTGGGATTTCAAAACGTGTTAACAATTTTACAGAATCGCAACATATTTCGAATGATTTTAAAGATATTTTAAAAGATTTGAAATGATTTTAAGAGATTTTAAAGAAATTCATGGAATTCAAGTTAAAAAAAAATTGAAAGGATTGCAAGGGATTTCTAGAGATTATTAAAATTTTAAGGAATTTTGCGTGATTTCAATGGATTTAATGGAATTTTAGAAGATTTCAGAGAGTTTCTGAATATTCCAAGAAAATTTTTAAAAAGTTCAATAGATTTGATGGAATTTTGTGGTATTTTCAAGAATTTCATGGAATACGCCGGGTTTTATGAAGATTTCAAGAGATTTCAAAGAAGTTTTAGAGTTGTCTAGCATTTAAATGAACTTATAGAGATTTCCAGAGATTTGTAAAGGTTTTAACTAATTTTATGGTATTTTACGGGATATCCAAGGATCTCAAGAGATTTAAAAAATCTCAACAGTGATGAAAATTAACTTAAAAGTGATTTTTAAAGAATTCTAAAGATTTCCAAAGATTTTAACCGATATATAAATATTATGAAAATTTTCGATGGATTTCAAAAGAATTTCACAGAACAATTGAATTCTTCTCTTCACAGTCGTTGAAAGAAAATGAAAATTTCTATATGCATATCGCGCAAGAGATATATTTCATATTTTTCAGTAGGAACAATATTTTTTTGATTTTGGATTACAAGGTTTTTCAATGGCATTTTAGGAAATTTCAACAGATTTCAAAAACTTCAAGAGGTATTAAAGAAATTTAACGCCTATAAACTGAGAGTTTTCTGCAAATAAAGGACTGCGATCTATATATTAAAGTTTAATTTTAGTTATTCATTAACTTATAAAACAATAATAATATTTTTTTATTGTGAACTGAGAGTGTTCTGCAAATATATTTTATTCAAAATCAATAATGCTATTATGAAATTATAAAATTTAATAGCATATACATTGTAACATAACATGATCTATTCACATCCATAAAATGAATATAAAAAAATAGTTCTAAAATATTTACAGAATCTATTTGAAAATAAATAATTCGCATATCTCGTTTTTTTCCTTTTTATTTTTTCAACACTTCTTTAATGGAGTACTTCTAAGAATACTAGAAAAAATTACGAAGTCAGTAAACACTTTATTCACCTGATCTGAGGATTACGATCTTTTACGAGGAACAGAATGACTAATAAGACTCTCGAAACAAGGTAGAATTTAAATGAGCAAAAAGGTGTTTCGTCTATGTATAATAAAACTTAAATCATGATCTTCATCAAAAATATAGGACTTATGAAAAAATTCAATATATATATATAACGCAATAGACAGTGTAATAAATGAATGAAAAAATAAATAAATAAATATATACATGTAAATATTTAAAGGCAATATTTAATTTTTTGTATTTAATTAATATGAGAAAATAAAAAATAATTTTCAACTTTACTTTAACTTAGCAACATGCTGTTTAGATATTTATACTTTTTGAAACTTTCAGCTGAAAGTTTCGACGAAATATTTCAAAATCAGTGTTTTTCAATCAAATACTTGAATTTTGAACCACAAAAATGAATTTTTTACCAAGAAGATTAATGTTCAACCAGAAAGGATGAATTTTCAATAAAATAAATGAATTTTTAACAAAGCTGTTGAATTTTAAAGCCAAAAACACAAATTATCTACAAAACAGTTGAATTTTCAACCCGAAAAAATGATTTTTTAACAGAACAGTTAATTTTCCACAAAATAGTTATATTAAAAAAATTAGTAGTTCAATTATAAACCAAATAGTTGAAATTTCTACCAAAATAATTTAATTTTCTGCTAAAAATATGAGTTGTCATTAAAAAAGTTAATTCTCAACCAAATAGTTTGATTTTCTACCAAATTGTCTAATTTGAAGTTGAGAAGTTGAATCTTCTACAAAACAGTTGAATTTTCAACCCAAAAATATAAATTTTCAACAAAAATTTAATTTACAATCAAATAGTTAAATTTTCAACTAAAATCTTGAATCTTCATCCAAAAAAGTGAATTTTTCACAAAGTATTTCAACTTTAAGCCAAGTAGTTGATTTCTCAACTAAAAAAATCAGTTCTCAACGAAATATGTAATAGTAAATATTGCAACCAAAAAAGTTATTAATTTAAAATCAAAAACCAATTGAATTTGACCACAAATAGAGATTCGAAAAAATTATTGAATCTACAACCAAAACAGATTATTCATCAACCAAAAAATTGCACTTTTCACCATAAAAGATGAAATTTCAACCAATAAGATCAACTTTCTACCGGAAAAGACAAATTTTCAAACATATCGATGAATTTTTAACAAGAAAAGATCAATTGTTAATCACAAATATCAATTTTCAGCAAAAAATGGAATAGTTGCATTTTCAGTTAAAAAAAATTAATTCTCAACAAAAAAGTTTGAAATCATCTGGATAATATTATGAGAATAATAGTTTCTAAAAATTACTAAATTTTCTTTTAAATGTTTCTCCAATAGTTCGAAGCAGATTTTGACTCTGCACAACCTAATAGAGGTTCTTTACTACGCATGAGATGGCCTGTGATCAAGAATGATTTAATTCAACAACTTGAAGAAATAGCAAAAAAAAATTGCCACTTCAAGAAAGAGGCCCGTAGCAGATATTGTAGATAACTTGGCAATAATAAAAAATTTGAGAACTCTAGAATCATGCAATAAAAAAAGCAATGGTAAAATAATTTTAATTCAATCATTCATTCGTTCATTCCTTCCCAATATTTATTATAATCTGAGCCCTGCATAATTTCACTGACTTATTGAATTCTTTTATTTCCTTTATTTTTACGTCATATCTAAAAAATTCTATGATATGAAATATGATGCCTCTATATTTACGTTGAGAATTAACCTCCTAAAATAAAAAGAAATTGCTTTCTGAATTTCACACTCGATAGTGCTTTCGATTTCTTCGAATCCTAACTTCCTTTGAAACGAAACAATTTTGTGATTGGTGCTGTGCAAAGTGCCAGTGAAGATTATGTTTGTGAAATTACTCACTGATTAACAGCCTCGCATTCACTTGACCTTCTACAGCGGAACGATATAAACACACAAATCAGAGGGAGCTGTGGAGAGAAGGAAACCGCCATATGGAAGAAATATACGTAAGTCGATGCATTAGATTAGATTAATTCGTAATTTATTAAGTACACATCTGGCACTGAAGGGGCCCCTATCCGAGGCCGAAACATTTGCCAAATTCATATTTTATACAATTTACTGCATGTAATGATACATACTCATAAGAACCTAATGCCAATACAAAAATCGTCTAAAAACAATTTTAATACTTAGGTCAGTTAAGAACGACATCTTTCGAAAAATCAGGAAAGTTGTCACTGAACGTTTTTAGATTACTATTACCCCTACTTACTACTACATATTGTATTTAGGTAAGAGGGTGTTTTTTCATCTTGAGCCATCGAAATATCTCAATAAATACGCATCCAACGAAAAAAAGTGTCCGTGATAAAAACTTTTTATTTTCGAGGAAAAAAAGCGACTTCGCAAAAATTTACCCCACACCCCACCCACTGAGGACGAGAGGAGGGTAGCTTCAAAATTTCAAAAGAGAACCGATATTTTTTATTGCAGATTCAGATTCTCCATCAAAAAATACGTAAATTTTATTCGAAAAATTTTTCCGATTCGCGCCAGATGGCGATGCATTTGCAAGAAATGACATTTTTGACTATTCAAGGAATTCGCTTCCAAACGGAATATAAAAAAGACGTGTTGATTGTTTTCAGGAGAGCTATTTAATTGTAATCAATTTAATTTTTAACACACCCTGCACCCACCTGGGAAGAGGGTTAAAGTGAAGTAGAAAAATTAAAAAGCTCAATTTGATTTTTAAAACGCAGGCTTCTCATTTTGACTCCAGGTATGTAAGCAGTCAATGAATTAACTACTTTAAGAGCTACCCAGGAACAACGACGTGGACATAGTAGATGTCCGTTTCCTTTGGGGTGCTCTTTTCGGTGAGTCTCCTTGCCTCTCACCATCGAGGTGCTTATTTTCGGTGAGTCCCCTTGCCTCTCGCTATCGGGGTGCTTTTTTGGGGAGTCTCCTCGCCTCTCACCATCGAGTTGCTTGTTTTCGGTGTGTCCACTTGCCTCTCACCATCGGGGTGCTTGTTTTCGGTGCGTCCTCTCGCCTCTCACCATCTGGGTGCTTTTTTTCGGTTAGTCCCCTCGCCTCTCACCATCGATCTGCTTGTTTTTCATGAACATTTTACATTAAGTCCTCAAAGCGGTGTTCTCTCACTTCGATGTACACAACTGCGGAGGGTGCCTGGTGTTATTTAGTTACAAGCACTCCTGATTCGCTGTTTCATGTTCTCCCAAGTCGTTGGCGTTCCTTGATAAACTAGATTCTATAAATAACCCCACAGAAAAAAATCCGGCGACGTAAGGTCTGGCGATCTGGCAGGCCAATTTACTGGACCTCCTGTACCAAACCAGTGACCCTTGAATTCGCGATTCAGTGCTTCATGCGCGATTGCCAAATAATGCATTGGACAACCGTCATGTTGAAACCATATCTTCTGTCGCACTTCCAAGCTTAGGTCTTCAAGCAATGTCGAAATTCATTTCTCAAAAAGTTACGATATTGTCACCGTTCAAATTAACATCAACAAAATACGGACCGATAAGTTGTTTTCCAGTTACTCCACACCAAACGTTGACGGATCAAGGACGCCGACGCTCAACTTCGTGCAACCAGTGAGGGTTTTCTACCCTCCAATAATGCATGTTATGACGATTTCGTGGTTCGTGAAAGACAACTCGTCTGAGAACAATACTCGAAAAAATAAATTCGGATTCCCTTGTATCTGCTGAAGCGCCCACTGACAAAATGTCACTTGGTTCTGAAAATCATTGTCATGAAGTTCGTGATGTAGTGAAATATGAAAGGGATGATATTTATTACGTTTTTATACCTTCACAACACTGGTTAGAGACATTCCATCATCACGGCTTAGTTGTCGAGTACTAACATGGGGGTCATGAGCGGCTGTGGCTAATATCACAATTTTACACAACAATATTTTACAAAACAATGTTTTCACAACAATATTAACTCCACTAATAGTTTTTCGACGATTTCTTTTTTTTGCTTGTACAATCCCGTTAGTGGTGAATTTGTTCACAACCTGGTAAAAAAAGCGCGTGACCATACACTGCCTGGAAAACGTTGAGCATAAAGATTGACAGCATCTTCGATATTCCTGTCACTTTCTTCAAAAATGAGAATCATTTCAATTTTCTCTTGTACAGATAAAGCCTCCATTGTAAAAGTAATGAGGTCAAGTAATGAGAGAATACAACGACACTCAATCAAACCCAAACGATCGTAAGCAGCACAGCCAAACTACCCAAATCAGAGAAACTAAGACACCCAATCCAACCCAAAGAAACCGACCGTTTTTCTTTTTTATCTTTTGTAATGTTATAAGATCCGCGAGAGAATGAGGCTCGATCAAGGGCCAACCAATTTGATTTCTTGTATTTTTTTTACTATGTTTATTACTGTTTTGTGAAATACACTCTCATGGGCGTCGTTTCATAGGAAGAAGGAGTAAAAGTCACTCTTGCTAATTCTTTTGGGTTTTATTTTTCGTCATTCACCGAGATTTGAGAACGAGAGAGGAATGGAGGAAGGAGTGATTTCGCTTGGAGTATCAACTACCATCAAGGATCAGCGGTACGGACGACGAGGCAGCAAGGCGGGTTGAAGTCGCGCAGGCACAGGCGCAACCAAGGGCTGTTCGCCAGGCGTGGAACGTGGATATTTCGATGTCTCAAGATGAAAAAAACACCCCGTATTATACATTAAATTTGGTCATCTTTCATTTATATAAAATTACAGTCACACATAGCTGTATGTCAAATCACATACAGCAGTGTTTTTACTTCCTACAATCCCATACAGCTTTGTACTACTAGAGCTTGAAGTATGTGAGCATAACTTAATATTAAAAATTCGGCGAATTTTTAAGAAGCTATTTTTTTGAATTGATGACAGAAGGGAATTCATATCATTTTCGTAATATTTCGGAAATTCGAATTCAAAGGTTATGTTATTACAACTACACAATCGAAATAATTTCCCTAAACTAGAAATTAAATGTTGAGACTATCGAAAAAAATTAATTAGTTAATTATTTACAGAATATGATGAACATTCTTTTGGAAATGTTTAAAATTTAAAATTAATTATTTCAAATTGAATAATCAATTCAATTTCACCTATAAGAAACGAAATCTTTAGGATATCTTCTGAGATATGGAATTTAAAAAATTTTGAATATCTGTGTTGAAGTAACGAAAAATTTAAATAGGACGATCTGACAATATAGAATCTGACAATATACTGCATTAACAATGATAGTTTTAGTTTCTCAAAAAATTAATATAATTTTTTATATATTCAATTTCATTTGAAAATTATAGTTAATTATGAATTCAAACTTTATTGTCATACAAGGAAAACTAGAAAAAAAATCGGATTTTTGGCATGAGCCAGAAATCTATACATTGGTACTGGTGATGCACGACGATAACACAGAAGAACAAAAGTTAAAATGCGTTGCAGATAAATTTTTGAACGGTTAAAAATGGAACGGATTTCCGCGAAAGTCTTACCGAGGTTAGGAGAATAATTCTGACATCATCTAGCTTCGTCACACTGGAGAGAGCGAATTAGGGTAGAACGTAGAAGCGGTAACAAAGAAACAAATACAACATTGTTCTTGTTTATATATCTCCTCTGAAATACATAAGACTATCGTAAACGCACTGGAACTTATTTAACACGACTTAGCAAAAAGCAGCTGACAGCTCGGAATCGCCATTTCGCTCCAGTTTAGTGAAATCAAATGACGGTAGATAGCGCTCGCGTCGCAACTCTCGTTGCTTCTCGGAAGAATTCAGGCGAAAGCAGACGAAAGATTACACAGGCAAGTTTAAAATCACGAAATTATCTCCTCCTCATGTGAAACTTAACCGGCAAGGTTAATTTTTGTTGCAGCGAATCTTTCACCTGGAATCGATGTGAACTTTGTCTTTTGTTTTACCAGTGACGAGAAATTCACTTGTCCCGCTCGGTTTTGATCGTTTCCAACAGCTATTTCCAACAAGATCATCTCGTGTATTCATTTGTTAATGTCGGATCGTATCGTCTCAATTTTCGGAAGATATCGAACGAGCACCCCGGAGAAATCCGAAAAAAGAATACCAAGTTAATAAACAGTTCATTACTCTTCAATTGTAGGTCATTATATTGATGATAAGTGGATCGTGCAATTACGGACTTCAGAGTTCGTTCCATCAAATGGAGGCCATACCGGAAAGGATTTAGCGAATCACTTCCGTGACTTCGTACAGAAATATGAACTGCAAAAAAAGATATGAGGAATAACTCTGGATAATGCTGCGAGAAACACTACATTGATTGGAGAATTTTGACTGTTGATGGACTTGGAATGGTACTGCTTTCGATGTAGAAGACCAACATTTTAAGTGCATGGCCCACATAGAGAATTAAGGCGCTCAAGACTTTTTTCGAGAATTGAAAGTTCAAACTAATGATGACGTCGAAGAGGAAATCGACAGTGATGATGAAGATGAACTTGTTATAAATTCTTACAACCCAAAAAGTCTATCTCCTGTCGGCAAAGTAAAAGAACTTCTCATCGAAATAAAGTACTCTGAACAATTGCATCATAAGCTTGAATGCTGTTGCGTTCCCATCGATACTCATGACATTATAGGGAAGGGCAACAAATTGCGCGGTAGGCGTTGAATTTATTTTGTATCTCGAATACAGATCTACGAAAATATTGTTCATCTGAAAAGATTGGACTCTTCTAGAAGCCGCTTACATACATCTGAAACTACTTAAATCTTTCTCAAAAGCTCTTTCCGGACAAAAGTAAGTGTCTCTCCCTTTGGCGATCGTTGGCTTCAACTCTCCACTTGTCCATATTGACAAAACTGTCACAGGAATAGACGAAAACTGTGGCGTGGCTGTGGCTGACTTAAAGATACGAAATGCACTTTAAAGCAGCCCATGTGAAATTGATGAAGCATTACCGACAATGCAACTGGATCTACTGCTTCATTGTTATACCGAATCCTCGACGCGGAATCGCAACTTTCGAAAAAAGAGAATAGAGGAGGGCGTTGCAGAGAAGCTCTACAGAGAAATTTGAAGAGGTGTACAAAAAGGAATACTACATTCCACCATCTGCAGAAGATCTTGAAGTAGTGAATGATAGTGTTTAACCTTCTGAAAACGTGTCAAGTGGTGAAGAAATGGATTTTCTGATCCTCTTCAAGTCTGACATTGCAAAGAAAAGGGCCAAAAATGCGAAAAGACCTGTTACGGAAACCACAGTAACAACTCAGATCCGTCAAAGGCAAACACTGGTGTTCTTAAGTGGTGGCAACAACATCAAGAGGTACATCCGATTATGCAGGAACATCGATATAGGATGGGAGAAAACTTGCTATTTTAAATAAGCGTCTTTTGTTTTTATTTATTATTGGTATTTGCTATTGAAATGTGAAAAATACAAGTTTTATGTAAAGGTAGCCATTGAAAATAGTGGCTGAAGTAGCCATTCTTTTTCATGTGGAATAATCGCTCGATGAAACGAGAAGTTCGCTTTTTAAATAAGACGAGTCGACAGCTCGGTTCTCAAATCGATAGAAGACATTCTCGCTCGTTTCTCGGATCGTGTCGCTCGTATGCATCACTAATTGGTATTAGAAAGTCATTATCATGTCCATACGCCTCGCTAAATTAAAATTACTTCTTCTTCTTAGCCTCGGTACTTTGTAAGCGCCCGTGGATTTCTCTATAGCAAGGTTCTAGAAATCGACATATGTAGAGAAAGTCCTTCTTCTTTCCTTTCGTAATTGGTAGTGGTCCATCATACAAGCGTGGTATATCTTCAGGAAAGCCTTGCAAACCATATTCATCGATTAAAGGTTGATCACCATTTCGTTGCTTTTTCTCATCGAGAAGAGTATGATGCTCCCATGGACTGGTAACATCATAACTCTTTCGGAATTAGATTGCGTTCTGATCATCACTGGAGATATTGATCCACATTGCTTCAGTAATTTTCTCTACCGAGATTTGAACTGACTTTTGAATGCCAAAATGATTGTGGAAGTCCTCCAGTTGCATCTCAACAACGTTGAAAGGACTTTTGATACCGGCCTCAGCAAAAACGTATTTCCAATCAGCGAGTATCATTACTTTTAACCTCTTTCATCCATTCTGTTAGTGAAAAATCTCCATCACATGGAAGAAACCTGTAACCTGTCGTAAGAAACTTCTGATAAATTTCATTGAAGTATTCCCATAGCACTAGACATCGGTAAAGTGTAATAAGTTGCCAATTATTATTTTGGCCCACTCAGCGGTCAGATAAGACGATCAATTTTCGTTCTTTACCTGGTTGCAGTACTTGAAACTCGTCTAACACATACTTTAAGATGCGGGATACAATCTCAGCAGATCCTCTCTTTGTGATTCCCTGATGCCACGAGTTCATTCTTTCTTGACTTTTCCCAACGTCATGGATACAGAAGCTGTAGCACGATAGTTTCCGTTGATAAAAGACACTAGAATGCTTCAAGTTTGGGTGAAAAAGAACCTGCTCTTAATCGACACACAACGTAATCAACTGCTTCTGCTTCTTGGAATTTTATGTGTCCTGTTTTAAAAGCTTTTAACCACCTTCAGCTTTTTCGTGATGTTCTTGGCTTTCTGCTTTAAGTGCCATCTTCTTTTCTCCTGTATCCGCAACAAACATATTGACATGCAACAGATTTTTTGCACGTGTTTTACACGCGTCCGATTTAGAAGCACCAAATCAGAGCTTGAAGTCCATGAAAAATATAAGCTGATACGCTGAAAGGCTCATCCTATTTTGTGGATGTTCCTTATTAAAGAGACAATGCATTTTTCCTAAACTGAGATCCGAGCTCAAATATTCTTGTTCTTGACACTTCTTCCTGCTGTAATGACTGAGTTCTTTAGGAAAAGAATTTATGTGCTCTTTTATCAAATTTTTGGTTTCCAAACTCAGATTCCTAGCAATATTCCCGTGCTTTCCACGCTCATCTTTTGGTGCCAAAATGTCTGCCATAATCTTCTGCTGTAAATTTTGAATTCGCCGTTGATTGATGGAAAAAGTGTCAAGTAAAGTCTTTTGACATACTTCATGACCTGCGATGCTATACTTGACAGTGCACATGTTGCGCGATATCGCGTCTTGCTTACGAGTATTTTTGCGTCATCTAACAGTTTCTATCACATTCATGCATTGAACCAACTATGCGGACTGCCGATCGTATGTTAATTTACGGTAGTTATCATATGGATCCAATTTTTCTTCTAGCCTCAACATGGAGCATCCAACTTTATGAAAGTTTTGAGGATTGCTTATGCGTCTCTAGAACGACAGCAATTTTGTTCTCATGGATGTAAATACTGTTTAAAGAGGTGCAAAAAACTTGAAAATCAAGCGAATTATTATAATTCAAAGATTGGTTTGATTGAGATTCTCACCATTTAAACGGAGGTCGTACATTCACCAGACACTGCCTTATGAGAGCGATTGAATTATGCTTTTAAAAATCACATTTTCATTATAGATAGTATTTGTTATAACAGAAAAAATATTATCGTTAACAACAATAATTTTAAATAGATAAACAAATATTATTATTTTTAAACTTTTAATCTCTCCTTACCAAAATTTTGTAAGTTACCATTATGAATGGTTTATTTCGTATTTTAAAATATTGCTCATAACTTCACCATAACCTTTTTTGAAAAATAAGCTCTCCAAATCTAAATTGGTCAAATTATTATCATTATTTTGCTATTCAATTGGTTATTTTTAAATATTTTAGATTTAAAGAGAATGGTAACACCATAGAATCACGGCTTCTGATTCTCCTCCACTTTATAAATGAAGCAGGGGAAAAGGAGAAACCATAATTCTGTAGTTTTATCAACAAATCTTTCGTCTATTGAACAATATTATCATTATTATTATTATTGGGATTCTTGAAACTTTAAAGAGTATTTAAATATATTTTTTCCAAGATCTGTCATTTCGTCCTCAAAATACCTTTGATAAAATGTACCCAAGCTCATTGTCTTATTCCCAATTGCTTTACAAAATTTTTTGATTTTCCGTCGACAGAAAACATCAATTTCAAGATGCAAAATTTGTCTCAAAATCTTCATCTACGCTTTCAGTTTTTTTTTTTAATTTCACACAAAATGCTCATGAACTTGAACTCGACCTAATTTTGATTGATCCTTTACGTCCTTTACACATTTATTTTTGTATTTTATTTAAGATTTTTCAAAATTAACTGACAAAAATTGAGAAATTTTGTAGGATTTCAAAGATTTGAAGAGATTTTCGACGATTTCAGGAGATTTCAAAAATTCCATGCGGTTTCAAACAATTTCTTTAAATTTCGGCAGGCTTGGGAGGATTTGATAGAGTCTATAAGATTTTAGGATATTTTAACAGATTTTGAAGGACCTTGTACGAGTTTTAAAGAATTTCCTTGAGTTTGTGAAGATTTGAAGGAATTTTATAAGTTATATAAGATTTGAGGACATTTAAAAAGATTCCAAGGGAATTCAAAGGAGTTTCAAATATTCTAAAGGATTTGTAAGAAATTTCAACGGATTTCACAGAAAAATACGATTCCCGAGGATTTCAGTTATTTCAAGGTATATTAAAGGCTCTCAATAAGGTACTTTAATGCATTCCACATGATCTCAAAGGACTTCATAGGATTTATAATATCTCAAAGGATTTCATAATATTTTAATGCATTTCAAAGAATTCATTCACAAGAATTGATGGATTTCAAAGACTTGAAGTGATTTTCAAATAATTCAAAGTATTTCCAAAAATTTTAAATAATTTTATAGAATTTAGTATATTTTGAATGATTTCAAAGAATTTTCTATACATTTCAAGAATTTCAAGGGATTTCAAGGGATTTAAAAGGATTCTGAAGATTATAGGGTTTTTTAAAACATTCCAATGAATTCTTAATAGCTTCAAAAAAATGTCAAGCAAATTCAAAAGAATTTGAAGGACTTAAAATATTTTAGGGTATTTAAAAATATTTCAAGAAATTCTCAAAAACTGTAGAAACTTCAAGCAATTTCAAAAGATTCCAAAGGATTTGAAATATTTTGTGGTATTTTGAAAGATTTCAAAGTATTTCCAAGAATTTTAATGATTTTATTGGATTTAGACCAATGTGATGTGGTTTTAAAGAATTTTAGAAAATTTTCAAGAATTGTGTGGAACCTAATAAGGTTTTATAGGACATTTTAGAAGATTTCAAAGGATTTTTAATGGATTTCATAAGATTTCCTAGGATTTCAATGACTTTAGAGGATTTTGAAAGCCCTCATAGAATTCAAATAAATTTTCCAGAATTTCAGGAACTAGCTTCACATTTCATGAAATTTCACAGGTTTATCAAGGGATTTTATTGAATTTCAACAGACTGTAAAGGTTTGAAGTGATTTTATAATGTTACAAGAGGTATTACGGAATTTCACGAGATTTGAGGGATTTTAATAGGATTTTCAAGATTTCAAGGGTTATTAATATTTAATTTTAAATTTAAACGGCAACTGCTAAGTATTATTTGACGCTCGACTTGACGAGTTTAGGTATATAAAATAATCAGAGTAAATACCAAGTTAACAAAAGAACCAAATATTGTTATCACACATTAAACCTTCTTTTATACTCAAATGACATGATGAGTAACAGCTTAAATTATTATAAAAGCAGATGTTTATAACGCTTCAACATTTTAGAAATTTGAATATAATTTAAATATGTTCAGTGATATCTTTACTGGTTTTTTGAAAGATGTCGTTTTTAATTGATCCAAATATTAAAATTGTTTTTTGAAGCATTTTATATTGATAGTAGGGTCTTATACTAAGTATCATCACATGCTGTAAACTGTATAAAATATGAATTTGGCAAACGCTTCGACCTCGGATAGGGGCCCTCTTCAGGGTCGGATGTGTATTTGATAAATTAAGAATCAATTCAATCTTTGGTAAACACTATTTGGTATACAACTTATAAAATTAAGAATACATGCATCGACTTATGTACCATATATTTCTTCCACGTGCGGTTCCCTTCTCTCCACAACTCCCTATCTCCTTGTGTGTTTTCACCGTTCCGCTGTAGAAGGTCAAGTGAATGCGAGGCTGTTAATCAGTGAGTAATCTCACAAACATAATCTTCACTGACACTTTGCACAGCACCAATCACACAATTGTTTAGTTAGAAGGGAAGTCAAGATTTAGAGAGATCTAAAGCACGATAAAGTGTGAAATTCAAAAAACAATATCTTTTTATTTTAGGAGATTAATTTTCAACGTAAATATAACTGAATGATTATAACCAGTTATGTGACACATTTCAAGCACAAGACATTTACGGCAATGGCCCTCATTCGCTAGAATTCTTGCTTAGTAAGTGCGGTCTGATTTTTAGGATATTTATTTATGTCTTTTTTGTGTTCCTTTACCCACACTCTTAAAGGATGTTTTTTTACCAATATAAACCGCTCTACGATATTGGCCTTTGCGCCAGATTCTGTGAACAATATTGCTATTGTCCAATCTATTTCATTTATCTTTTGCAGGTCTCAAGACTGTTGCAAGACCTCTCTTCTTTCTAAACGCCGTAGTTATATCGTAACATCCGAAAATTCTCGCGATTCGTTGGGAAGAGTGTGATTTATATTTATAATACGGCAGAGAGAGCGATTCTGCTTTCCGACAAACAATTTCATCATGTTTCTTGGAGATGGAAATAAAATTTATTTTCTTATGAAAATTTTTTGTGTACTGAAGAAGAACACCCAAAAAGTTCACAATTTTGATATAGATTTTGAGACTTCCTATTTTTCGGCTCATTAGAGACAGATGTACAATAGATGTTTACAACAGGACGAAAAAAGAGGGAGAAAAAAGAAGACACATGTTAGAAACTTTTCGAAAGACTTCATGGAATTTTTTCAGATCATTTTAGCCTTTAAAATCAATATTCAGAGAATATATACTTCTGAAAAATTTATTTAGTTTTTATAAGTACCAATATGACATTATGATTATATTTACAAAATGTTCAATGAAGTCAAGAATAGAGTAGATATAGAAGAATCTGAAATAGATACAAAAAAACACATGAGCTTCTGAAAAATTATAAAATTATAAAAATTATAGAATTTAGAAACATGAATGTTAGTCAAAATATAGTACACAATGGTACATAATAAGATATGCATATATTGTTAATATGGCATCTTCCCCGAAATACCTTTTTTGTAGGCAACGAGCGTATCGTTTCTTTTCCCTGAATGTGTGTAAAAACATATTGGAAACCTTATTTTCTGATAAATACCAGGTTAACATACTAATTTGTGATAAAATGCAAAATGTATGTAGAACCTCTTGGCAACCTTATTTTATGATAAGTACCAGGTTAACATTTTGATGAGTTGTAAAAAAATTTAAAAACTGAAAAAACTGAAAGTATATTAAATATATTTGAAATAAAAAATATCTGTGAAAATTCATAAGGTCAGAGACAATGTAAATTAAGTACTTAATAGTACTCAATAAGCACATGTTGTTAGTATGGCATCTTCCTCAGGAAACGATTTTTTGTAGGCAACGAGGGTTGAATTTTATTCATTGCATGTATGTAAAACCTATGGCGACCTTATTTTTTTATAAGTACAAGGTTAACATTGTAATTAGTTGTAAAATTGAAAATTGTATGTAAAACCTCATGGCAACCTTATTTTTTGATAAGCACCAGGTTAATAACATGGTTTTGGTTGACTCTTTCTTTTTTCTTCCTGTTGTGTAAATTTATTGCACACATGTCTCTAATGAGCCGAAAAGACAAGTAGTCTCAAAGTCTATTTTTAAATTGAGAATATTTTTAAAAATATTGAGCACGTTAGTAATTTTTTAGACATGTTTTATTGGTTTGGGTTATTACCCTTTTCTTTTTGAAAAATGGAATAATCCGAATAGATTGGTTCCAAATCAACCCACAAAATTTCATCATGATAATTTGCGGCTGGTAGAGGACACACATCATGACAACTTTTACTCGCAAAAAGTTGTCAGACAAAACATCAATCTCAGATTGAATATTCTATCACAAAAATTGCAATGTAGAATTGATGAAATAGTTCCAACTGTGAAAATTAGGTCTTTTATTTGTATGCCGTATGTAGAAGCGTTATTCGATCGAATTGCGAGAACTTTCGGGTGTGACGACAAAACTACGGCATTTAAGAACAAGAGAGTTTTTACAATGGTTTCGAGACCTAAAAAGATAAATTAGATAGATTGGACAATAGCAATATTGTTTACGGCATTTGGTGCAAAGATACGAATTGAAGAGCGCTTTATGTCGGTCAAACGAAACGTCTGTTAGGAGAGCGGGTAAAAAAACACAAGAAATAGACAAATAATAAATCTAACGAACAGACCGCGCTTACTAAACACAGTATACAGAAAGATCAATTTTTCAACATTGAAAACACAAAAATTTTAGCGATTGAGGGCTTTTATCGTGAACGTCTGGTGCTTGTAATGTGCCATTCAGCTAGTAATGATCATTCGGTTAATTTGAGAACCTGACCCTTACAGTGAAAAATAATGGTCAAAATGATACGGAAATCAATATCATTTTGATATGCAATAAAAATGATACCGAAATCAAGTGCATTTTGATCGTCCGGAATTGATGATCGATTTTTGAGGTCATGATGATGTAATTCAGGTCCATGTATAATCAAGTCAAGCCAAGATAGCCGACGTTTTTGGAGTACTTTAGCTCATATGCGAGCTTTTCATGATTCCTGATCGTAAAGTGTACTTTAAAAGTTATAAAATAACGAAACTTGATACCAAAATATATCTTCTCTTAAGTTTGGTTGTCACTTGCACGCGCTTGGACAAAATATTTAGGTTATTACATCCGCAAAAAAAACTGGTGGCTATTTTGCTTATGCTGACAGATGACCCCGAAAGCAGATCAAGATGATCCGACTGGATAGATTATTATAATCTCGAGAGTCGAATGATCGCTGAAGCAAAATGCTGTGCAACAAAAATGATCCTTTTTTTTACTGTGCTCATGTTTACAAGTGGCTCGAGTGTCGGGCTGTGCAGAGACAATCGGCTTCGCTACCATGACCCTTTAAAAATTAAAAATTAAATTAAATTAAAATCTTTCGATTTTCTTCGAATTCCAAAAGTCGTTAAATTGTAGGACTTCTGAGAATGTTCTCTCAGTTTTCGATGTGACCTGAAACAGATGGGTTGTCTCTATATTCAGGTTGAAGATTAACGTCCTGAAATAAAAAGGAATTGCTTGTTGAATTTTACACTCGTTTGTGCTTTGGACCTCATTAAATCTTGACTTCCTTTCTAACAAAACAATTGTGTGATCGGTGCTGTGCAAAGTGTCAGTGAAGATTTTGTTTGTGGGATCGCTCACTGATTAACAACCTCGCATTTACTTGACCTTCTACAGCGGAACAATGAAAACACACACGGGAAGATGGAGTTGTGGAGAAAGGGAAACCGCACGTGGAAAAAATATACATAAGTCGATGTATGCATTATTAATTTTATAAGTTGTATACCAAATAGTGTATACTAAAGATTAAATTAATTTTTGGGTGTTACGACACATCTGCGGCGTTTAAAACTCAGAGAGATCTTACAATGGTCTTGAGATCTACAAAAGATAAACTAAATTGATTGGACAATAGCAGTATTGTTTACGACATTTGGTGCAAAAGTCCGAATTGTAGAGCGGTTCTCATCAGTCAAAAAACGCCTGTTAGGAGTGCGGGTAAAGGAACACAAGAAAGACATAAATAACGAACCTAACAAACAGACCGCACTTGTTAAACACGGTATACAGAAATATCACTTTTTCGACTTTGAAATCGCAAAAATTTTAGCGAATGAGGGCTATTATCGTAAAAGTCTGGTGCTTGCAGTGTGTCATGTAGCTAATAATGACCATTCGGTCAATTTGAGAACCGATCCGGAAAAACTTTCGATAATATACTACCCTGTTATAAAGGGATAAAAAATTTGAGAACAAGTGGGCCACTAACCCTCCTTATCTGAAGTGGTTCGAGTGTCGGGCTGTGTGAAGACAATCGGCTTCACTACCATGACCCTTTGAAAATAAAAATATCTCCCTTTCGATTTTTTTGAATTCCGAAAGTCGTTAAACTGTAGGACCTCTGAGAATGTTCTCAGTTTTTTATGTAATCTGAAACAGACGGGATGTCTCTACATTCACGTTGAAAATTAACGTCCTGAAATAAAAAGAATTTGCTTGTTGAATTTTACTCTAGTTTGTGCTCTCGATCTCTCTAAATCTTAACTTTCTTTCAAACTAAACAGTTTTGTGATTGGTGCTGTGCAAAGTGTCAGTGAAGATTGTGTGTTGTGTAATTGCTCACTGATTAACAGCCTCGCATTCACTTGACCTTCTACAGCGGAACGATAAAAACACGCAAGGAGCTAGAGATTGAGTTGGGGAGAGAAGGAAACCGCACGTGGAAGAAATATACTTAAGTCGATGTATGCATTCTTAATTTTATAATTTGTATACCAAAGATTAAATTAATTCCCAATTCTTTAGGTGCAAATGTTGCACTAAAGAGAGCCCCTATGTGAGGCCGAAACGTTTGCCAAATTCATATCTTATACAATTTACTGCATGTCATGATACACACTCATAAGACCCTAATGCCAATGCAAAAAGCTTCTAAAAACATAATTTGAAGATTTTATGGATTCTGATATTGCATTTAAATTTAAACAAGATGGATGGGCGAAAGGCGATCAGTGCCGCAGTTTAGTATTTTACATTTTTTTCAAAAACTCCAATTTGTATCTTTCATCAACTTTATTTCAATATTATACAATATGCATCTATTAGACTATTCATTTTTTAGAAATCTGACCGTTCTGAGCTAGAAGACATTAGAAAAGTGTTTGTACATTTTGGCACAGAGCCAGTCAGTTATATATCACTTCTTTATCTACAATTATTATTATTTTTCAAAAAAGTGACATAAAATCGTTACTGCCACAAAAAAATATTTCAATATATAGTAACAATCAGAATTAATTATATTTAATTAATGTTATTATTAACATCAATTGATATCACTTACAGTTTTAAATAATGATTTTGGACATTAAAGAGGAATTTAAATTTCGATTTAATAGAAATTTAAATTCTTCGTACACATTTTTTTGGCAAATTAAATAGAATTTGAAATTATATCCTTTTTTTATTGAGCGAATTTCAAAATCTGTTAATTTATTTGGTCAATTTGTCTTCCTCTGGGTGATTTGCGATCCATTCCAAAGCCCTGAGGATGGCTGGGGGAGTTTCGGGGCCAACTGGCAAATGCGGACCCTGGGGTTGGAAACCATTTTCGTCGGCAACGTACGTGAGGGAAATTGGGGTTCCGTCATCGGCAGTGTAGCTGAAACTTCCTTGGGCCACAACTGCGGCCCCTTCTGATTCAGAGTCTGCGGACTTGGCAAAGTTTCTCAATTCTCCCCTTTCTTCGGCCTGGATTCCATTTTCGGTTTCGTAACTCCACGCGTAGGAGCCATCCGGGTTTGGCCCATTTTCACTACTTCTGAGGATGGCAATTGGTTTTGCTTGTTGTTCTACTGCTGGAGCTGCAGACGCCAATGCAACCAAGGCAAACAGCGAAGCGATTGCGAATTTCTGTAAAGAATTTATTTTTTATTTCCACGAATTATCGAGAGTAGTAGTATTGTTACCGGCACTAGCAGACATTGGTTCAAATTTGCTAAATTATTCTTTGACATAATTAGAATTTTCCCGAACTATATTTCTATTTTTCCAGCTCACCAGATGTTGGCGCCCCCACTACCGATGCTCTTGCCTTGTTCACGGGACCTTCCGCCTTTTGAGCAGAACAAGAGTATCGGTAGTGGGGAGGCCAACATCTGCGAAATGAAAAATTTTCCCTGACACTACATCTAATGTAGGAAATTGATTTATGCGATGTTGAAATTAATTACTTAAACAACTTGCATAAACAAATTTCACAGTTGGTGGTTCTCCGATTCAAAAAATATTTTTATTTCAGCAAATCTACTTTGTATTCTACCGCTAGTGGTGCTCGATAAAATATATTGCAACTAATCGATATTTGTTAATATCATAAACAAATTATATCAACCAAAAAAACGAGTTTTCAACAAAGTAGCTTAACCTTCAAGCAAACAGTTGAATTTTTAATCAAAAAGATGAAATTTCTACGAAGGAGATTAATTTTCTTCCAAAAAGACGGATTTTCAACAAAATATATGAATTTTCAACAAAAAAAAAAGATAAATATCTAACCGAATAGAATGAAAAATTCTCAACGAAAAATGTAAGAGGATTAATCAGTAAATGGATTCAAATGGTGATTCAGAATAAAAGAAATCAGTATCTATTCAGATTCTAATTTTAAATAAAAAACGGTTGGATTTGCCGAAAAAGACGAATTTCGAACAAAATAGTTGAATCCTCAACTAACACAGATTATTTTTCCACCAAACAGTTGCATTTTCAACCAAAAAAAAGGATAAAATTCCAATCAAAAGAAATGAATTGTCAGCCAAAAAGACGAATTTTCTACAAACAAATTGAGTTTTCAACCCGAAAATATAAATCTTCAACAAAAAGGTTAATCCTCAACGAATTTGTTGAATTTTTCAACAAACTGTTGATTTTTCAAACCAAAAAGACGAATTTTCTAAAAAACAGTTGAATTTTCAACCCGAAAGTATGAATCTTCATCAAAAAAGTCGAATTTCATCTAAAAAGTTGAATTGTCAACAATATTGTTGAGTTTTTTATCAAATAGTTAAATATTCAACTCAGAAAGATGAATTTTTCAACAAAACTGTAGAATATTCAACCAAAAGAATGACTTTCTAACAGGATTGTTCTATTTTCAAAGAAAATATAAGATTTTTAACCAAACAATAAAATTTATAACCAAAAAGATGAATTCTCAACCAAAAATATAATAGTAAACTTTTCAACCAAGAAGAATCAACTTTCAACCAAAAATAGTTAGATTTTCGAAAAAGAGATGTATTCTTAAGTAAAGTAATTAATCTTCAACTGGAGTAGTTAAATTTTTAGTTAAAAAAATTAATTTTCAGCCAAACGTAACAAATTTTCAACAAAATCAATTTTCAACTAAAATTATGAATCTTCAAACAAACAAATGAATTTTCAACAAATACTTCAACTTTAAACCAAACTTCAGAAGATGTTCAAGATTTCAAATTATTTCAGAAGATTTCAAAGATTTTAAAATATTTCAGGAGATTTCATAGATTTCAAAATATGAAGATTTCAAAGATTCCGCAAAGATTTCAAAAATTTCAGGAACATATCAAAAATTCCAAAAATTATATGGATTTCCAATATTTCAAAGATTTCGAAATATTTAAAAAGATTTCAAAAGATTACAGGAACATTCAAAAAATTTCACAAAGATTTCAAATATTTCAAAAGAGTTAACAAAGTATTTGAAAATTTCACAATGATTTCAATGATTCCATAAAATTTCAAAAATTTCACAAAGATTTCAAAGATTCCAAAATATGTCAGATGATCTTAAAAATTTCAGAAAGATTTCAAAATATTTCAAAAGATTTCACTAAGATTTAAAAGGTTCCGAAAGACTTCACAAAGTTTTTAAATAAATCACAAAGATTTTAATGATTACATAAAGATTTCCCACATTTCAGAAAGATTTCAAAAATTTTGTAAGAGTTAATAAAGTTTTCAAACTTATCACAAAGATCTAAATTCTTTCATAAATATTTCAAAAATTTCAGAAAGAATTGAAAAATTTGGAAAATTAACATAGATTTCCAAAATTTCAAAGATTTAGAAATATCTCAGAAGATTTCAAAAAATTATAGCAACATTTAAAGTATTGCACTAAGATTTCAAATATTTCAAAAGAGTTGACAAATTTCTTTAATATTTCACAAAGATTTCAATAATTCCAAAAGAATTAAAAAAATTTCACGAAGATTTCAAAGATATCAAAATATTTCAGAAGATTTCAAAGATTTAAAAGGTTTCAAAATATTTCAAAGATTTTAAAAGAATTCAAAAAGTTTCTGAATATTTCACAAAGATTTCAATGATTTTATGAAGATTTCAAAAATTTCACAAGGATTTAAAAGATTTCAAAATATTTCAGAAGATGTAAAAGATTCCAAAATATTTCAGAGATTTCAAAAGAGTTCAAGAAGTTTTAAAATATTTCACAAAGATTTTAATGATTTCATAAAGATTTCAAACTTTTCAGAAACATTTCAAGAATTTCAAAAGAGTTAACAAAGTTTTCAAACTTTTCACAAAGATTTCAATTATTCCATAAAGATTCTCGAAATTTCACACAGATTTCAAAAATTTCAGAGATTTCAAAATATCTCATAAGATTTCGAAAGATTACAGGAACATTTCAAAACTTTCACAAAGAATTTTAAAGATTTCAAAAGTTTCGCAAAGATTAAAAAAATTTCAAAGAAATTTCACAAATTTCCAAAGTTTACAAAGATTTTAAAAATTTCAAAGATTCGAAAATATTTCAGAAGACTTCAAAAGATCACAGAAACATTTCAAAAATTTGACAAACATTTCAAATATTTCAAAAGAGTTAACAAAGTTTTTTAATATTTTGCAATGATCTCAATGATTCCATAAAGATTTCAAAAATTTCACAAAGATTTCAAAGATTTCACAAAGATTTGAAAGATTACAAAAGATTTAAAAGCATATCAATTGAACAATTTCAAATTATGTGCCATTAAGCTGCAAAAATTTGAATTTCAAACTCATAGAAATTAAGCCAGTTCAAAGATTTCTGGTTAAAAATTATATACTCACACAATTATTTTCAATGCTGTAAAATTAATAATAAGTCAATAAATTTCCAAATTATTTTGATTTTAGGTCGTTTGGAATTAATATTGTTCAACTGTTCTTCTTGAATCAAAATTCAACACTTTCACTTACGAATTAGAAATATAAAAAATGGACCAATTAGAATTGTGACGTTCAAAGTTTAAATTTAGCACTCTGAAATTTTAACGATTTAAGGCTTGCGGTTTTAAATAATTCAGTCTCAAATTGTTTACTTTTGAATATTTGATTTACGATTGCTCATTTTCAATGTACAGTCAAATATTTCCAAATATTTAGGAAATTGTTCTTTTTTTTATTGAAAAAGTTCAAATTGAATAGGTTTCAAATGGAATATTTTAGACTAAAACAATATTTCAATAGGATTTGAAATTGAACAAAATCGTTTGATTACGAATTTGTCAATTTGAAATTATTTCAAAATTGAAAATAGTTTTTAAAGTTTCGATCGGATGTTTACATTTGTTCAACTACTAAAACTTTCGAATTGAAAGAACTTAATTTGTATCGTTAAAACCTGTAAAATGTTGAATTTTGAACAGATTCAGAATCTTCTTGTATGATCATGAATTAATTCATATTCACAGATGCTCAACTTAAGAACGTTTTTTATCAAAAATTCTCAATTTCAAACTCGTCTAATTCTTAATTGTTTAAGTCTTCGAAACTGCATTTTGAAATTCTTCAAATTGAAAATGTATGTTTAAAAATGATGACTTAAAATAGAAAACTTTCGAAGTAAAATATTTTAGAATTACGCATTGTAAAATGAATGATTTCATAATTGAAAAAGTTAACGATTGAACGTAACATTAAGAAAAGAATTGAAATCGAAATCATTTAAAATTGCATTATACCATGTGATATAAAATTGGTGATATTTCAAGTGATTGGATAGATTTTTCTTCTAAAAATTTGGAAAATTCTCGGTCAAAAAATAAATTCACTGTCACTTTCCGGTTTTTCACGGTTTCATAAAATTTCCAGTTCCAACGTTTTCACAATATTAGGATTTTTTAATACAAAATTAGTGTTTTTTTTTCATATTACGTTTTTTTCATACCGCACTGTTAATCACTGTAAATGAAACTTCACTGATGTGCCGATTCGGTAAAGTGGGGATTATAACAAACGGCGATTCGGAAAAATAAAAATGATGTCAAATGGTAATTTGAAAAAAGAATAAGGACGCAATATGGTGATTTTTCAAAATTAAAATTATGCCAAATTATTCGGAAAAATAAATTTAGGCCATGGGATATTTCGTAAAAATATAAATGAGGTCAAACGGAAATTCGGCAAAATAAAAATGAGGCTAAATTGTTATTCGATCAAATGAATTTCCGTGAAATAAAAATGAAGGAAAGTAATTTGGGTAATATCCAAGCGCCTCTTCGGATTGAAAGGAATTTTGTGATTGATTTAGCGAAACGAAGAAAATGCATTATGCAAAGTATGTTAAACTTTGAGAAAGATGAAAGATTGATGAAAGAGAAACTAAAATTGCGTAAATCTTTGAGAATGGAAAAAAGTACTCGTGTATGAGAGGACTCGAATTTTTTGTGCATACGAGAGGTCGGATAATTACTGTACGTTCAACGAAAGTAGAGATGTTGTCATAGAGCAGAGGTGAGAGAGTTTAATTTGACTCTTTTCGTTCCAAAGGCGGAGGCGTTTAGTGAAATTAAGATTTATTTTCTGCATAGATTATGCTAAAATTCACGAATTAATTTTTTCAATTCACATTTATTATTATTTTATTAAAAAAGCTTTTGCATTTATTTTTTCCACTTTCTTTTTTTTTTGCTTATTTAAAATGATAAATACTATTCTTAGATTTAAATTCAATATTTAAATAATGAATCTAAATTTCATTACCAATTGTGTAGAAATAATAAAATATATAGGAATTATGGACAAATTTTGAATTATGTAACATTAAAAAAATAGTGCAAAACTGAGAGCTGGGCAGAAAATAGTAAAAGTAACAAGAGTTGTAATATTCAAAATAAAAATAAAAATCACTGATGACTTTGGAACATGATAACTCCGTCGCAAATACAGCTAGACATTTTTTTCAAAAACGATTGGAAAGCTTATGAAATTCCATGTCAAATCAACCCTAGACAAGGTTTTTCTAACTCCCTGAAGATGATTTATCACGTGAAAAGTTTTTTCCTTTGATTTAAGAATTTCTCGAATTTTTTACCTTGACTTCAACTTGTGCCATGACCTAGCAAAGTTGTAGCTTAGATTTGAAATTTACAGGACGCAATCTGTGAAATCTCCTCTCCAATTCAAGCTAATTAAACTTTAAAAATATTCAAGGGTCCCAGAGATATGACTAAAAATGTCCAAGCGCTTCCGCGGCGAGTTTCAATCAGCTTACGCAGCGAGGCCGGCCGAGAGCGGTGGTCGCCGATTGAAACTCGACACAGACACGCTTCGAATTTCTGGTCATATCTTGGGAACCTGAGGAGATTTTTCAAATTTTATAGGCTTAAATTGAAGATATAGTTCCAAAGATTATTTTCTGTAAATTTCAGACTATTTGCACCACTTTCCTAAGCTATAGCACGAGTTGAAGTTGAGTTACAAAATCCGAGGAAATCTCGCGGCCAACAGCGGTGATAGCCGACCGAAACTCGACACAGGCACGTTTGGGTATTTTTAGTCATATCTCGGGAACTTTCGAAGATTTTTTAAGTTTATTCAGCTGTATTTGCGATCGAGTTATCGTGTTGAAAAGTCATCAGTGATTTTTAGTGACACTCGCGCTAGCCGTGTAGATAATTTTCGGACGATAGATACAGAATAAATTCTTGCCAATAAATAAATATG
>JAUMHM010000001.1:2354447-2372698 GCA_032362435.1 Melikaiella ostensackeni | reverse complement strand
CCATCAAGATATTAAAGAGATGGAACGTCGCTACCAAGGGAGGTGGGATATAAACATGATGGCAGACTTTTGTTGGAAATTGAAGAGAGATTATACACAGAAAGGAGTTAAAAGGAAGCGGAATCCATTACGTCAATCTTTCAAAGATAAAAGAGTGCGATACTCAAGAAGGGCGTGAATTAAGAGGAACTTGCTGTGAAATCGGACTCAGGAACCTAGGAAACATAGGATACGACCACTTTCCATTGAAAAAATACATGTTTTACATAAAATTAACAATTCGACACGTTTTTTTTTGAGGTTAGAGACGAAGTGTGACGTTATCAAAACAACAGTGACTCCGAATTCGTCCTCAGCGACCTCGAAAGCATAGGATATGACTACTTTGCATTGAAAAAATGCATGTTTTACATAAAGTTACCAATATGCCACGTTTTTTTTATGTTAGGGGTGAGGTATGACGTCGCAGGACCGCAATGATTCCGGATTTGTACTCAGCGACCTCGAAAACATAGAATATGACCACTTTTCATAGAAAGGAATCATGTTTCATCTGAAATCAGCGATTTTCCACGTTTTTTGAAGTTGAGGACGAAATGTGACGTGATGGAGCCAAATCGGCTCCGGATCCGGATTCAGGGACTTCAAGAACGTAAGATAAGCCTATTCTGGTTTCTGGGGCTGACAACTTTTTTTTTGTGGAGCTATGTAATCAATCCGTTAAATATAATATCGTTAATAACAATAACGTTCACTACGGAAAAACTCGGGATTCAGCCATCAGAAATAAGTCCTGAAGAGTTACACCTACACGATGTATTAAAGGACATTATAAAGAGGAGTATGTTTGGTTCTTCATTTATTATTGAAAATTTAGTTCACTTACAATTTGCTGATGAGGATAGTCGAATTGACATAGAAACGATCGAAGACGAAGAAGAAGAAAAGGATTATGGTGAAGTACCTTGTTGTTTATAGTAAGAACAGAAAGTCAATTTCGACTATAAAAAAGCGGTTGACTTTTGGAACTCTGGATAGAAGAAACGTTTATCTTTTATAACCGTTCATCAAGGGTTCATCAAGCTTCGTTCAGAACGACAATTACGAAGATGGCAAGGACAAATTAACAGTGGAGGTGACCAAGAAGATAAACTATACAGTTACAAAATACACTTTCGACAATTTGAAGGAGGCTATTGATTCGAAGATGGAAGTTCACGATATAGATGTTTGAAGATGAGCTTTACAAAAGAAGCGTGATTTGGTCATGCCATGATTTAAAGCATCGCGTTGGTGGGTATGGCAATCCAAGAAATAGCATAACGTTGTTTCGCGGAAAATCACCAAATTTATTTCTGTGTCATATGTACATGGAACTAGAGATACAGAACAATAATGTGATGCTTTCAAAAACAATGTAAAACCAGAAATTCTGAGGTATGGGGAAAGTTATACCTTCAATTCTAATCAAAGTGGCTTTAATTTGGAATTGCACAGTGGAAGAACTTTAAGCTTTCAAGAAACAAAAACTGTGGAAAATGTTGTTTAATCGGTTTTTTCCACCGTGCATAGCTATATAATTCAGCCAACCATATCTGCCGATGGAAGATTACTTTTAACCCTTTTTGTAGTTTTGAAAGAACTATCTGGAAAATTTGGACTATGAATGTAAGAAGGACTTTTTAAGTTAAAAAATATCAATTTGCAAGCTTCTAAATCCAGTAAGCTTTCGTCAGAATTGCTGCAATTATATTAAATTTGTATTGCTTCTTTAAATTCACTATGGTGTAGTAACATCTACTGTTTCTTCTTACTAACATGACTGCGTTTGATTTTGCTATTCATGACATGCTATTTTTACTACATATGCAATTGCTATTACTTCTTCAGGTTGTATTTTTTCTAACGTAGGAGAAAATTCTGTCTTATTATTAGATTCATGGAGTGGCCAGTGTGAACGAACCGTGCAAACAACAATACCAGAAGGTAAAAACCTTTTCCTAAAAATGTCCAAAAGGCACAACTGGAAGGATTTAGCCCTTGATGTATTTGGCTTTAGGGCTTGGGAAAATTTTGAACGAAAAATCTCTGACACTTTTATTTTTTTAAGGTCTGATATTAACTTGCATATTAGGAATAACATTATAAAGCTACAGTCTCTTACACATATTCAATTGTCTTCACCTAGATTTATTGGCGTATTCAAATATTCTTGGTATAAAAGTGGATATACAGAAAATAGACCATATTCCAATAATCCTGTAGAATTTTGTTCTGACAAAGATATGGAATCTTCTTGAGATATTTGCTGTGGTGTTGCAGTAATAATATGTGCATGGTGCAAAAAAATGTTGCGCCTAAAGCACTTTTTGGAAGCATATCACTACTGCGAAAACTTGGTGTCTTGAAAATGGGATAAAATATTTTTGGAATTCAACCAGTGGTCTCACTTTAGTACCATTTGAGACTGTTTTTTTCTGAGTCTTATTTTAATACCTGAAATAAGCCTTGAAATAATTCCCTGTTTTTACAGTGTACTTCTTTCCAGTTAACGACATGACTTGGTTGAATATTTCACAGGATTTTTTTCAGTGTATCGGTCTGCTGCAAATTAATTTACATTAGATCCAACTTCAACATGAAAGTAAAACCCCAGGATTTTCTGCGATTCTGTTAAAATTTATTGTAGAGAATTGCGAATGAAATTGTTGGATCTAAATTGTTGGGTGATTTTTTGGTGTCTGGAAAACGAAACTGGATTAAGAAGTCACGGTTTGGCATGCTAATTAAATGAAGATATTCGAGTCACGGCAAAGAATGCGGCAGAGTGACATCAAGGATTTGCTGCGGTGAATTACTCTCCCCCCAACTATGCATTTCTGTCACACTATTGCAAGATGGGTTATTAAGTCATTATCTCCCCAGACCATCTTCTCTTATTCTTACGCACTTATGATGCATTTTACAATTTTCATAGCGAACGATTATCGTTGTTCGGCACCAAATCTTGATAATTATTTTAATTCGCGCCCCATGTTGGGCGCCAATTATCGTTTTCATCACAGTTGTATGATAATTGTACAAAAATCGTATGACAATATAATCTCTAATTTTAAAATAGTGAAATTCCACTCACTGTGGAAATATCTACTGGAATTAGGCTGGACATCTAAAACTCAAGCAGATGTCGCCACTTCTTTTGGAGCCGTAGGGCACATGTTTTACGGCGTGTCTCGACTGACTTTGACCCAAAAGAGTTTGCATATCCCTGTTTTCATCTTATTATATTTCCGGGATATCCCACGATCATTCTGAGCCCACAGAGAAAAAGTCGCCTGAGCCCTTTCTGAGGAAACTCTATTTTTTATTTTTTTTTAAAGAGGTGAATCAACATATTTTCATCAAAATGAGTTAAAAGTGGAATTTCATTGGCTTCAGCCATTCAGTTTATCATCCAAATTAGTGCTGCAGGAGCTGAATATCCTAGGCGAACTAAAACCTTGCGATATTTTTGAAAAATGATGAAAAAAGTGGGAAAAAAATAGTTTTTTGAAAATTGCTTCATTCCGCTTCATACCAAGTCCCAAGTACCTGTACAAGAATTAAAGTGTATGAAATTTCCTGTGCTTGCTTGGGGCTTCGGCAATAACAAGCAGAGTCTGATATTGATTTGTGTTCTGTTCCCTCCCTACCCTACGAGTTTTAAGGTTATACGACACTCAGTACGACAGTAACCATTGTTCGAAGTAGATCGTCTACCTGAGCCCTGCCGGAATTATGTTGAGTGTGAAAGTAGAACAGCGCGTCAACGTGAAGTTTCTTATGGCCTTCTGATTATGACTCTTTTTCATGAAATTTTGTGTAACATAAATTTTTAAAATAAAATTTTTTGTTTTTCAAAATAACTCATTTTCTGAGCATTGCACATGAATGTTTTCACCAAATAAATTAAACAGGATTCAATATTCTTTGTCTTATATCTACAAACATGTCTCGGTGAGACATGCTCAGGAAATGAGTTACTTTGGAAAACGAGAAATTCTATTTATAAAATTAATGTTACACAAAATTTAATAAACAAGATTCATATTCAGAAGGTCATAATTTCGGTGCAGTCAGAGCTATAGCAATGTTTTCCCAGATCTACTCAAAATTGAGTTTTTTTGAATAATTTAGTAGCAATTTTTACCAGAGATGCATAGGAAATAAGTTATTTCAGAAAAACAAATATTTTTGGATTTTTTGTTTAAATTATTCGCTTAAAATCAAATTCTCAGGGCCATAACTCCAAAACGTTCAGAGATAGAATATTCAATTTTTTTTTTGTTTTACGAGAAATTTCACACACTTTAATTCTCGTACAGGTACTTGGGACTTGGGATAAGCTGAAAAGAATAAGTTAAAAAAAACTAATTTTTTTCACATTTTTAACAATTTTTCAAAAATATTGTAGGGCTCAATGTATGGATCTTCAACCAAATAGTTGAATTCACCCGAAAAACCTGAATTTTCAACAAAATAGTAGTTGAATCCTGTATCAAAAAAAAACTAATTTTCAACCAAACAGTTGCATTTTTAACCAAAAACATGAGATTTTGACCGAAAGAGATGGATTTTGAAAACTGAAAAGACAAATTTCCAACAATAGAGTTGAATTTTCAACCGAGAAAGATCTCTCAGTGAAAAAAAATGTCATCAAAAATGTTCAACTTTCAAGCCAAAAAGCCGAATTTTCTACAAAATAGTTGCATTTTCTACCCAAAAATATGAATGTTCAACCAAGAAGATTGATTTTCTACCAAAAAGATGAATTCTCAACAAAATAAAAAAATTTTTAAACAGGTAGTTGCATTTTCAACTAAAAAATAGTAATTTCGAACCAAAAATGGAATAGTTGAATTTTCAGTTAAGAAATTAATTTTCAACTAAGAAAGAATTTTCTACAAAAAAGTTGGATTTTTAATGTAAAACATGAATTTTTGAGTCAAAAAGACGAATTTTCAACAAAAAATTGAATTTTCAGCCAAGAAAGATTTTTCAGTCAAAAAAGGGAAAAAATCATGGAAAATGTTAAATTTTCAGGCCAAGAAGGCGAGTTTTCTACAAAACAGTTGAATAAGAATTACTTTCTAGCATAATTGTTGAAGTATCGACAAAATAATTGAATTTTCAACCAAATAGTTAAATTTTCAATCAAATATTTGAATTTTCAACTTAAATGCTAAATCTTCAACCAAAAAAATGATTTTTCAAGAAAATAGTTGCACTTTAAACCAAGTAGTTGAACTTTCAACCAAAAAATATGAATTCTCAACAAAAAATGTACTAGCTGATATTTCAACAAAAAAAGATTTTAATTTCAAATTTTAAATAATTGTATTGGAATGAAAAGGGACTGAACTTGTATCATTTCTAAAAAAATGCAACAAAAAAATGAATAATTCGGAATCAGAAGTGTTCGAAATTGAAAAAAATTAAACCAGAAATTCTAAAAATACAGAAATTTCAAACTAAAATTTTTGAAAATTGGACAATTTCATTAGGAAGGAGTGAAAAATTGCATCATTTTTAATTCAATGCATTTAAAATTGAACAATTTGATTTTGGATTGATAATCTCGAAATTGAATGATTTTAAATTAAAATTTCGAAAATAGGACAATTTCAAAACGTTCAAAATTAAATAGTTTCAGAGTAGAGTTTTGAAAACTAAATAGAATGTTTCAAAGTCAAAGCTTCTAAAATTTTAGAATTAAAAAATGTTATTACATAAAAAAATTATAGTTCAACATTAAAATTGATTAGAGAAATTTTCCTGATTGAGGAACAAATTCACTGTCAATTTCACCGTTCAAATCGAAAAAATTTCAATTATAAGCCTTAGAAATTGAATTATCAAAAAAAAAAAAAAAAAACGTTCAAAATTAAGTAATATCAAATGGAAAACAAAAAAAATACGATAATTTCTACTACGGAACATTGCAAATTGAGAATGTCTGAAATTCATTCGAAACCGAAAACTTTTTTAATAACCAAGAATTGTGATATTGAGAACTTTTTCATGCTCAAACTCTTTAAAATTTCAATGATTCTGCGTCAATTTAAATCGCTTCAAAATTCACAATTTTCAGATTGTTAATTATACTCTTAAAAATTCATCCATTTCAATTTTAATTGCAAGATTCAAACTTATAAAAGGGAAAAATTTTAAATTCAGCGTTCAACAAGTAAATTCAGAATTCTAAAATCGTAACCATTCAAAATTAAAGAAATTCTTTAATTACTGAGGTTTCAATTTCAGATAATTGAAATTTGATCTATTCTGATTTTAAGCACAATTTTCAACTTTTCAGTTTCAAATCGTTTAATTTTTAAAATTTCATTTAAAATTATTACTCTTTTTCGAAATCTTGCAATCAAATACTTTAAAATTTCAAATGATCAATTTATTTAAATCTTCAACTAAAAATTGGACAATTTTGAGATATTGCATTGAAAATTAAAAATTAAAAAAGAGAATACAAAGTAAGATTGGTATGATTCCAATTCTTAAAATTGAACACTTTTAAGACTTTCGATTCAAAATTGTGTTTTTTTTTTAAGTTGAGTTCGAAATATTCAATATCTTAGAACATTCATGATATTCGACTTTGAAAGTACTGTCGATTCGGGAGAATTTCAATTCAAAATTGTTGAATCATTAAGGGCAGCAATTTAAAATTATTGTATAATATTAGCAGTCAAATTCTCGATGAAAACCTCAAATATTTTAAGGTGTAATGAGAACAACATTTCTTAAACTGGTGTTAAAAGAGTCATAAATTGTTGAAGAAGATATTAGCCGTCCAAAACATACTGAACGCTTATTTTTACAAGTAAATCATGAAATAATGATTTTTACGAGTAAATAATAAAATAAAATCTGGAAATTCTTTATTGATTAATAAATTTCATTGGTCTGAAAGTTGCCGACATTTCAATTTTCCATAATTTTGTAGTTTCAAGAAGAAGTATGTTTGTGATTTTCTACAATTTTAACAATTAGAAAAAACAATGGAAGATTACCAAAATAATTCCACACTGAAAAAAACCTTGGATCCAAAGAAATGAAATTCTTTGATTCCATTTATTTCAAAATTGGCTGAAGTGTCCAAATTCTAGCGAAAAATTGTAATTGCTAGTTGAATTATGTTTTTGATTTTCCACAATTTTAATGATTTTTTTAAAAAACAATGGAAAAATACAAGAATAATTCTACACTGAAAAAAATCTTGGATCCAATGAAGTACATTTCTTTGATTCCATTTCTTGTAAAATTGGCTAAAGTGTCTTCATTCTAGCAAAAACTTGTAGTCACTAGTTAATTATGTATTTTTTACAATCCTAACGATTTTTTGAAAAACAATGGAAAATAACAAAAGTAATTCTACATTGAAAGAAATCTTGGATCCAAAGAAATGCATTTCTTTGATTCCATTTCTTGTAAAATTGGCTAAAGTGTCCGAATTATAGCAAAAACTTGTAGTAACTAGTAGAATTATGTTTTTGATTTTCCACAATTGTAATGATTTATAAAAAAACAATGAAAAATTAAAAAATAATTCTACATTGAAAAAAAATCTTGGATCCAAAGAAACGCATTTCTTTGATTCCATTTCTTGTGAGATTGGCTGAAGTTTCCGAATTCTGGCGAAAACTTGATTTCTCTCTAAACAAAATGGAAAATTACAAAAATAATTCGACACTAAAAAAAAATCTTGGTTCCCAAGAAATCCATTTCTTTGATTCCATTTTTTTGTAAAATTGGCTAAAGTGTCCGAATTCTAGCAAAAACTTGGAGATTCTAGTCAAATTTTGAATGTAGTTTTCTACAATTTTAATGATTTTTTGAAAAACAATGAAAAATTACAAAAATAATTCTACACTGAAAAAAACTTGGATCTAAAGAAATACATTTCTTTTATTCCATTTCTTGTGTCCGAATTCTAGCAAAATCTTGGAGATCCTAGTAGAATTGTGTTTGTAGTTTTCTACAATGCTAATGATTTTTTTTAAAAGAATGGAAAATCAGAAAAATAATTCTACACTGAAAAAAATCTTGGATCCAAAGGAATGCATTTCTTTGATTCCATTTCTTGTAAAATTGGCTAGAGTGTCCGAGTTCTAGCAAAAACTTGTAGATCCTAGTAAAATTATGTTTGTTATTTTATATAATTTTAATGATTTTTAAAAAAAAATTGGGAAATTACAAAAATAATTCTATACTGAAAAAAATCTTGGCTCCAAGGAAATGCATTTTTTTGATTCCATTTCTTGTAAAATTGGCTAAAGTGTCCGAATTCTAGCACAAACTTATAGCTGCTGATAGAATTATGTTTGTAATTTTCCAAAATTTTAACAATTCAAAAAAAAAGCAACGGAATATTACGAGAATGATTCTACAATGAAAAAATTCTTGGATCTGAAGAAATGCATTTCTTCGATTCCATTTTTTTTAAGCCAAGGAAATTGTTTACTTAACTGTAATAAATATTGTTAAAGGGCAGCAAATTCGTGCTTTGATTTATAGAATTCATTTCTTTGGGCGCAATTTGTTTGAAAGGAAGAAATATTTCTTGGTCCATGGAAATGTGAGATAATTAACTCAAGAAACTGATATCATTAAAACTAAGAACCTAGTTTCCTTGAATCTCGTTTTTGCATCTAAAGAAATGGTTCCCTAGTTCAATAATTTTGAGCTTGTGATCGGTCTTCCTAAGCTTTGACTGTGCTCGTAATTTTTTTTTACTCCGGGAAAATTGAAAAAAATTTATTATAAATTATAATAATATAATTTTCAACGGAAAAAACACGAATGTGGGATTTTTCACGAAAATATTGCGGAAAATTTCCAAAATTTTTAGGAAGTATTCCTCAAGACATGTCGAGGAAACTTCACCAACTTTTAGGAAATGTTTCACCCCATTATTAAGGAATTTTCCTCAAAATATGGGGGGAAATTTCCTCAGCCTGTAGGAAATAATCCACACCATTTATTGGACAATTTTCCCCACAATATTTTGGAAAAGTGTCCCAAATTTTAGGAAATATTCACCAAAATATGTTGGGGAAAGTTCACCAGCTTGTAGGAAATGTTCTACCCCATTATTATGGAATTTCCCCTAAAATACTTGGTAACAGCTTCCCAGCTTGTAGGAGATATTTTACACCATTTATTGGACAATTTACCCCACAATAGTTGGGACAAGTTCCCCAACTTGTACGAAATATTTCACGATATTTATTGGTGAATTTTCCCCACAATATTTGGGGAAAGTTCCCCAACTTGTAAGAAATATTTCACACTATTTATTAGGGAATTTTCCCTACAATATTTGGGGAAAGTTCCTCAACTTGTAGGAAATGTTCCACCCCATTATTGTGGAATTTGCCCCAAAATATTTGGGGAAAGTTCCCCAGATTGTAGGAGATATTCCACACCATTTATTGGAAAATTCTCCTCACAAAATTTGGGACAAGTTCCCCAACTTATACGAAATATTTCACACCATTGACTGAGAAATTTTCCCCACAATATTTGGGGAAAGTTTCCCAAATTTTAGGAAATATTCCCCGAAACGTGTCGCGGAAAGTGCATCGACTTGTAGGAAATTTCCCACCTCATCATTATTGAATTTCCCCCAAAATATTTGGGGAAAGTCCTCCAGCTTGTAGGAGATATTCCAAACCCTTTATTGATCCATTTTCCCCACAATATTTGGGACAAGTTTCCCAACTTGTAGGAAATATTCCACACCATTCATTGGAGAATTTTCACCACAATATTTTGGGAAAGTTCCCCAAATTTTAGGAAATATTCCCCAAGATTTCTTGGGGAAATTTTCCCCAAAATGTTTGGGTAAATTTCACGAAAAATTAGCGTAATTTGAGTTACTAACATTTTGGGCAACTTTCCCCAAAAATTTTTTTACAATGCATCATATTATTCTTAATTGAACGATTATTCTACAATTGTTGTACAATTGTTTCATTTAAAAATTTCTGTTACAATATTCGGGGCATGTTCCCCAATGTGTACGAAATATTCCACACCACTCATTGGCGAGTTTTCCCCACAATATTTGAGTAAAGTTCCCCAAATTTTAGGAAATATTTCCCAAAGCATGTCAGGAAAAGTTCACCACCTTGTAGGAAATGTCCCACCCCAAAATTGGGGAATTTCGCCTAAAGTATTTGGGGAAAGTTCTCCAGCTTTTAGGAAATATCCCACACCATTTATTGGAGAATTCCCCCTCACAATATTTGGTAAAAGTTCCACAAATTTCAGGAAACATTTCCTGAGATTTCTTGCTGGAATTTTCCCCAAATTGTTGGGGGAAAATTCACAAAACTTTAGAGTAATTTGCGTTACCAACATTTGGGGAACATCCCCCAAAAAATTCATACATTGTATATTATTATTCTAAATTGAACGATTATTTTACAATTTTTGTCCAGTGGTTTTATTCGGGAATTTTCCTCACAATATTTGGGGCAAGTTCCCCAACTTGTGGGAAATATTTCACACTATTTATTGTGGAATTTCCCCCACAATATTTGGGGCAAGTTCTCCAATTTGTTGGAAATATTCCACACCACTCATTGGGGAATTTCGTCTAAAATATTCGTTGAAAGTTTCCCAACTGGTGGGAAATATTTTACACCATTTATTGGGGAATTTCACTTTACAATTTTTGGAAAAATTTACCCAAATTTTAGGAAATATTCTCCAAGATATTTTGGTGAAATTTTCTCCAGATTTTTTGGGAATAGTCACAAAACTTTGATTTAATTTGCGTTACCAACATTTTTGGGAACTTTTCCCCAACAAATTCTCACATTGTATATTATCATTCCAGATTGAACGATTATTTTACAATTCTTGTACAATGGTTTCACTTGGGAATTTTCCCCACAATATTTGGGGCAAGTTCTCTAATTTGTAGAAAATATTCCAGGCCACTTATCGGGGAATTTCCCCCATAATATTTATAGAAAGATCCCTAAATTTCAGAAAATATTTCCCAAAACATGTCGAAGAAAGTTCACCAGCTTGTAGGAAATGTTCCACTCCATCATTGGGGAATTTCCCCTCACAATATTTGGTGACAGTTCCCAAAATTTTAGGAAATATTCTCCAAGACTTTTTGGGGAAATTTTCTTCAGATTTTTGGAGAGAATTCACGAAACTTTAGCGTAACTTGCGTTACCGACATTTTGGAGATCTTTCCCCCAAAAAAATTTTACACTCTATAATATTAATCCAAATTGAACGAATATTTTACAATTTTTGTGCAATTGTTTCATGTAGAAATATCTGCTTGAGTTGTGCATTGGTTGAAAAACTGAAGGTAAAAAGTGAGAGAAATGAAAGCTAATTATTGTCAGCAGCTCTCGCAATTATTAGCCGAATTTACGAGACGGTATGGATAATTTGAGTTGGATGGTGGTCCATCTGCAAATTTTTCGAAGGTAAAAAGAAGAGATGACGAAAAATCATTTCTTCGTATTTCGGGACCTCAAGTAGGTCCCATTTCCAACTGAATGTGAGTAACTCGAGATTAACTACATCGTAACTTTTGTCCTGGAGAGGTCACACAACTAACCCAAATGCAAAGGCTACATTTTTACTTTCACGCGGCGGCAGATGCTCCCGACTACAATATTTTATATGCTCATCGGTTATAAAAGTGCGCATCTCTGAATGTTATATTACACGCTCTGGGCAAAAAAATGTCGTAAGAGGACGATTACCGCTTGTGCTTATTACGAAAATAATTGTCGAAATGCCATTGCCATGAAAGGTTTTTGTTAAAAATCTAGGAGCCCTTATTGAGGAATTGAAAGAGCAATTAGGGATTTTTATAGTTTCGACGTTTCTTTGCCACAGAAACAAAAATTTTCCAATCCCTTTAGTCTAATACGCGAAGCAAAAAGAAGACTTGTATGTTGGTAGAGTTTTTTTATGCTGTCCATGTTTCACTATGACTTTGGACAGGATTGACGTATCGGGATGATATTTTTTTGAATGCAACTGATGATAGCCAGAGTACAATAGGTATATAAAGATTCAAATCTCTCAATCGCAGCCAAGTACAACCACGTAAATGCTACACCGAAAATGGATTTTTTGGGCTGAATGGGATATCTCCGTCAATTATTGACTGATATGCATGAAACCATTCAGAATCAATGATAAACCAGTTAGAAATAAATTGTGTACATGAAACTCAGACATAAGTCGTATATTATTTCCGAAAAGAATCGCAGCGGAGTTCCGAAAAGCGCATACATCCGATACTTTTAAAATCTCGTATGTAGATATATTTTGATGCGTTGATTATCAATATGGCCATAAAGATACCCGAAAAAGTCACTTTTAAGGTTCACACTTGAGAAAAGCTACGGGTTTTAAATAAAAATGCAGAAAATGTCAGAAGAATATCTTGTTAAAGGATATATACTGGAAAAAAGATAGGGCTAAGTTGGATCATACCCATAACCCCTTTCCAGTAGCCCTTTGTTCATCATTCCCTGTTTGCCTACTCCATTTCCAGTAGCTATCATTAAAGGTTTTGCATAAAACATCATTTATTGATTTTATAGGTCAAGAATAGTTGACATTTTTCTTCAATGCGGGGAAACATATTTTGATTTTGTTACTGAAACTGAATAACTTCATTTGAAATTTAAAATATTATTTAATAACCGTAATCCATTCATATTATTAAATTTCACCTAAGGGAAAGTCCATTACTTACGTAAGGATGATTTTCAAATTTTTGACCCCTCCCACCAGTACTTCCAGAATTCGTAAAAATGTTGTGACACCCTCTCCCCACTCCTTCTTACGTAAGGTTTTATAATTTTACTTAATGTAACAACTATATATTAATTTTCTTCACTAGAAACGAGATTGTAAAAAAAATTACCTAGTACAATTTCAGAGAGACTCTTATTTTTTTAAGAAAATTTCACAAGATTTTGAGGGACTTCGAGGAGTTTAGTCAGATTTTAGGAGATACCAAAGGATTTCGACGGATTTTCAGGGATGTCAAGAATTTAGGAACGATTTCGGCGCACTAAAAAGGATTTTAAGGGATTCCAAGGGTGTTTGATAGATTTCGAATATTTAAAAAGAAGTCACGGGACCAAAGGATTTTGAAAGACTGTTAGCGATTTTAAGGACTCAAGAATGATTTCCGTGGATCAAACAAAATTTTGAGGGATTCCCAGGGATTTCAAAAGTTTTCTAAATATTTCGAAAGAAATCACGGGATTTTAAAAGATTTCGATAGATTTTCAGGAATTTTGAAGATTTAAGAACGATTTTCGTGAACTACAAAGGATTTTGAGGAATTCTAAGGGATTTGAAGAGATTTCGAGATATTTTTGATAAAATCATGGGATTTCGAAGGATTCTGAAGGATTTTTAGAAATTTTAATAATTTAAAAACGATTATCGGGGACTGCAAAGGATTTCAAGGGAGTGTAAGAGATTTTGAGAGATTTCGAATTGTTTCAAAAGAAATCATGGGATTTCAAACAATTTTGACGGATTTTTAGGGATTTTAAGGATTTAAGAACGACTTTCGTCGACTACAAAGTATTTCAAGAAATTCCAAGGGACTTTAAGAGATTTCGAAATATTTTTGAAGAAATCATGGGATTTTGGAGGATTCTGACAGATTTTTAGGAATTTTAATAATTTAAGGACGTTTTTATGAGATTGCAAAGGATTTTAAGGGATTGTAAGAGATTTTAAGAGATTGCGAAATTTCTCTAATGAAATGACGGGATTTCAAAGAATTTTGACGGATTTTTAGGAATTTTAGGGATTCAAGAAAGATTTTCGCAGATTAAAAAGGATTTTGAGAGATTCTAAGGGATTCTAAGAGATTTCGAAATGTGTCCAAAGAAATCATGGGATTTCAAAGGATTTTGACGGATTATCAGGAATTTTGAGGATTTCAGAACGATTTTCGCGGATAGAAAAGGATTTTGAGGGATTTCAAGAAATTTTAAGAGATTTCGAATACTTCCAAGAAAATCACGGGACTAAAGGATTTCGACGGATCGTTAGAGATTTAAAGGACTCAAGAACGATTTCCGCGGATTACACAAGATTTTAAGGGATTTCGAGGGAGTTTAAGAGATTTCTAATATTCCCAATGAAATCACGGGATTTCAAAGTATTTTGACGGATTTTTAGGGCTGGTAAGGTTTTAAGAACGATTTTCGTGGATTAAAAAGGATTTTGAGGGGTTCTAAGGGATTTTAAGAGATTTCGAAATATTTGAAAAGAAGCCATGTGATTTCGAAGGATTTTGAAGGATTTTAAGAGATACTAAAGGATTTCGAGGGATTTTAAGGATTTAGAAACAATTTCTGCGGATTGCAGAGGACCTGAAGGGATTTCAAGAGATACCGAAGGATTTCGATGGATTTTTAGGGATTTTAAGAATTTAAGAGGGACTTTCGAGAATTTTTCGAATGTGCGGAATTTTGCGCGATTATATGAAAAATTATAGAAACTTTTGGAAATTTATACGGAGCTTTAAAAAATTTTTCGAAAACTTTTGAAAATTGTGGAAGGCTTTGGAGATTTAGAAGAGATCTGAAAATTGACCTTTCAAAAAGAGAATTTAGGGAAGCGTATGAGCTCGTTAAGTTCTTATTCACCGTTGAGTGCTCTTGTCAGATTTGCATTGAATGGTCTTTTTTAATCTTCGAGATCAAACTGCAGGAGACTGGTGCCCTCCTCAGCATACAACACAAACCGATCATAAGTCCTTTGATTCTGACTTGGCTTTTATTTTTTCCTTTGCATGACCGAAGTTTGGTGGGACTGACATTATGAATGGACACTCTACCTTATAACGATTTAGCTGCTTAATTTGGACATGATTTTATACTTATGGAATGAATTTATCAGATCAAATTGTAGTTGGGTGTATAGTTTTAACAATGAGTAATAGAAATAATAATGTAGCCTCGGATGGGATTGATACTCCTACTGATGGAAAGCATATTTTCGGAAAATTTTCAAGCGATGAATGGGGATTAGGTGTTTGAAATGCTAGAGGTGTAAATGATCTTAAGGAAAAGGAATTGCGAGATACAATGCGCGTAAGGAAGCTAGATATTTTGTGTGTACCGAAAACAAAGAAGAAGAGATGTCAAGTAAGAAACATAGAGAACGGACTCGAACTTTGGTCAGGAGGAGATAGTGAATCATATGGTACCCAAGGAGTTAATCTGATTATGAATGAGAGAACAAAACAACGTGTCAAAAAGTATGAATGTGCATCACCTAGATTACTATGGGTAGGAATGAACGTGGGAATCAAAAGCTTATTTATCATAGCGTGCTAAGCTTCAGTTAATGGTGACAAGAGAGATGTGAAAGATACCTTCTGGGACTCGTTAAATGATATACTAGGGACTTGCGATCCTAGTAAAAGAATGATTCCACTTGGACATATGAATAGCTGGGTTGGTGTGCAACGCGAAGGTACCGAAGGGTACTGGGCCATTTCGGAGACCCAAAAACGAATGGTAACGGGGATAAATTGATTAACTTATGCTTAGAAAAAGGCTTGTTTATTACCAATACTTGGTTTAGACATACAAAGATCCACATGCATACTTGGTGCAGAGGTGAAAGCCATGGTATGATTGAGTTTGTTTGTAGCAAATGAGAGACTGAGAGGGTTTGTAAGGCATACAAGAGTTATGAGCGGCTCTGAGTGCGGAACGGATCACTACCTCTTAGTTTCAAAAATGAGTCTAAGTCAAGAGTGGAGGAGAAGAAGAATTAATAATAAGCCGAAAATAGCTCGAGTTATAATAGAGAAAAAGCAGAAACCAGAAGTACAATTGGAATATCGTGAAAAGATGAATAAATATTTAGGACATCATGAAGAAGACTGGAAGACTAAATTGGACAATAAAAATGCAGAGGGTGCATGGATAATACTACAGAATAGCTCCTTCGAAAGTGCATCTGAAGTGTGCGGTACAGCGACTGTGGGAAGAAGGGCTGGACATGCTTGGTGGAATGATGAAATCCGCGTGGCTGTCAACAAGAAAAAACAGGCGTACTCGAGAACGTTGAAGGGAGAGGGTTAGATTAGAAAATGATTATAGGGATGAAAACAGAAAAGCCAAGATACTAGTCAAAGAAAGCAAGGATAAAGTCCAAGCAGAAGAAGATAAAAAATGCAAAATAACGTTGAAGGAAATGAGAAATTATTTTTGGAATGGGTTAAAAGGATTAGGAAAGTAAATTCTAGCACTGAGTTAGTCAGAATTAAGAATGCTTATGGTGAAATGGTATAAGATTTGGACAAAGAGACTGTATGAGAGATTTCTTCTAGAAATTGTGTGGAAGTCAAGCTATGCAGCATAACAACCTTCATATTGAAGAGAATACGTTAGAAAATTCCGTTGAAGGTAGCGAAAGAAGAATCAATATCGACGATATTATATCTGTGATTAAGAAACTAAAGAATGGTACGGCTGCTGATATAGCTGGTGTCACCGCTGAAATGCTTAAGAGCGGTGGCGAATATTTGTTTGTGTGGCTGAGAGAATTTATATGTCTGCTGTGCATGGTGAGGTTCTAAATAATTGGAGAAAGGCGATTATCGTCCCAATTTACAAGGGAAAGGGTCATAAAGGTGACCGTACTAATTATAAAGCGAGTAGTCTACTAAGTACCCTGGACAAAATATTTATCAAAATACTCATGGAGAAGGTGATGTGAATAAATAAAGAAAGGATCTGGGAAGATCAATGTGAATTTATGCTAGGGAGGTCATGTGCGGATCAGATCTTCAGCTTGAGGCAGATCACAAAGAAGTTTTAGAGTAAACAAAAGAGTTTTCTGTGCACTTGTTGATCTTGAAAAAGCTTCCAATAAAGTGAATAGATTTAAGCTTTGGGAAGTCTTGAAAGAGTATGGAATAAATGCTTGGCTTTTAAGAGCAATAAAAGCAATATGAAATGGGAGTAAAGCAAGTGTAAGAGTGAATGGAAAATTGAGCGATTGGTTTGATATTGAGCAGAGCGTTAGGCAAGGATGAGTTATGTCCTCCTGGATGTTCAATATATACATGGACAAATATCTAAGAATGGCCCTCTTAGACGAAGAAGGTGTTGATCTCAGGACAGAGAAAGTACGTGGACTGGCGTTTGCAGATGATGAGATTGTTACGGCAGGATCAGTCGACGATTTGCAGAGAATGATGAACAGACGGGATACTAGCATGATGAGTATGGGTCTTAAGATTAACACAAATTAAACGGAAGCTATCGTGTTTGAAAGGAGGGGTGAGAAAACAGTATGCAACATTGCCTTCAACGAAGAGAGGACAGAACAAGTTGATGAGTTCGTGTATCTTGGAAGCTTATTTACTGCTGACGAAAAGATAGATGCAGAGATATCCAGACGTCTAAACGAGGGTAGAAGAATTTCATACTTAGTACAAGCTATTATTAGAAGTAAAAATAGAACGAATAAGCTAAAATTGCAATGTATTACTCTGTGCTTGCACCCACAGTATTGTATGGTAGCGAGATCTGGACGTATCAAGAAAATAATAGGAGCAGAGTGAACGCGGTCGGCATGCAGTTCCTGCGGAATATGTGCGGTAAAACGCTAATGGACAAAGTCAGTAATGAGTGGGTTCTCGAAAAATGTGGTGTAAAAGAAACATTGTTTGACAAGAGTGAAAGAAATGTGCCGAGATGGTTTGGTCATGTTGAGAGAATTAATGAAGAACGCTTAACGAATCAAGTGTATTTAGGTGAAATGAGTCGTAGCGTACTCAGAGGTAGACCGAAGGAAGAATGGTTCGTATGTGTGAATGAGACTCTGACGCGAAGGAATATTGGAACTCGTAGAAACACAAGAGCGTGCATGAGGCGATGTACGGATGTAACGGAAGCAAAAGATGTATTTGAGGATAGGGATGTATGAAGAACAATTGTTCATAAGAAAAAGAATGATGCCCTTCACCTGGGGTGATTGCTGGAGAGATTGATCAGCGACCCGTGTCAGAGCGGTGTTCTGGAATGGGTGTGTCGTTTGAATAAACAACACGCGACTTCTAGATTGATCTAAAACCTATCCCTTCTACGAGGGGCAAGTAAAAAGTAAGGTTCCCACATTTTTTTCAGGTGTAAGACATTTTTTATTGAAATTGCAAA
>JAUMHM010000001.1:2331555-2351174 GCA_032362435.1 Melikaiella ostensackeni | reverse complement strand
TCACAGAACAAATAGGAAGAGTTCTCAACAAACACAACATCCATACCATATTTAAACCACCTGCGAAAATAGGACAAATTCTAAATAAACATAATGATACAAAGGCACCTTTCAGTGATTCGGGAGTATATAAAATCCCTTGCTCTTGTGGCAAAGTCCATATTGGAGAAACCGGGAGAGCGGTGAGCCAACGTAAAAAAGAACATGAGAGTTAATTCATGCTGAAACATTTCACGCAATCAGCACTAGCAGAGCATCATATCATCATCATCATCATATCCTCATTATGACTAATTAGCCAATATATTATTTGCTTCCTCATAGAGGAAGTGAAAATACAAAAATGCAAGTAGGTCAATCAATTCGTCTCGCATCGAGAAGTGCTTTCTCTTTTTGCATCAACTTTGAACTATGTTGATGAAAAATGTTATACTGTAAAAAACAGATTTTTCAAATACTTCAAATGACCAAAATAATCATAACTTCCTTACTCTTCAGTAGAATGCATTAATATTATAGGTCAATCGATTCTTCTCGAATCAAGGAGTCTTTTCTATTCTTGCATCAACTTGGAATTATGTCGATGAAAATATTTTTACTGTAAAAGACAAATTTTTCAACTATTATGAATGACCATAATTTCCTTACTCTTCAATAAAGTATATTAATATTATAGGTCAATAAATTCGTCTAGAATCAAGGATTATTTTTTATTCTGACATCAACTATGAATTATATTAACAAAAAAAGTTTTACTGTAAGCGAAATTTTGTAAATATTATAAATGACCATAGCTTCCTCACACGTCAATGAAATTTGATAATATTATAGGTCAATCGATTCGTTTCAAGACAACGAATCTTTTATAATTTCTCATCAACATCGAATTAAGTGAATGAAAAAAGTTTTGCTATGAAAAACCCATTTTTTTAATATTATGAGGGGCTAAAAAAAATTGAAATGATTATTTTTAGAAATCCTTTCGTCAGTTTTTAGATTAATTGTAGCATCTAAGATGAAAAATTAATTAATGAACGAATTTTCAACAAAATACATGAATTTTCAAGAAAGAAAGATAAACGATTTACCAAAAATGGAATAGGTAAACTTTCAGTTAGAAAAAAAAATTAAATTAAGAAAAAAAACAAAATTTTCACGAAATAGTTTATTATCCAACCAAAGAAATCAAATTTCAACTAAAGTAATGAATCTTCAGCAAAAAAAGCGAATTTTCAACAACACAGTTCAACTCTCAAACAAGTAGTTGAATTTGCAATCAAAGAAATGAATTTTCAGCCAAAAAAATTAATTTGCTACTCAAAAAATTGAGCTTTCAACAAAATATTATAATTTTCAACCAAAGAGATGAATTTCCAACTTCTTTGATGAATGTTTAACAAAAAAATTGTTCTTAACAAAGTAGTTGAACTTTTAACCAAGTAGTTGAATTTTCAACTAGAGATGAATTTTCAACTAAAGTGATGAATCTTAAGCAAAAAAAGTGAATTTTCAACAAAAGAATTCAATTTTCAAACAAGTAGTTGAATTTCCAACCAAAAAAATCAGTTTTCAACCAAGAAGATTAATTTTCTACCCGAAAAATCAAATTTTCAACCAAACAGATGAACTTTCAACTTATATGATAAACGTTTAACAAAAAAAATTAATTTTCAAACAAAGTATTTGAACTTTTAACCAAGAAGATTAATTTTCTAGAAAAAAAAAAGAATTTTTGTCAAAATATTTAAACTTTCAATCTGTTTTGATTGAAGATTAAAATATTTTGTTAAAAGTTCGTCTTTTTGGATAAATTAAACTGTTGTCGATTAAAAATTTAAAAAAAAATGGTTGAAATATCAACTATCAAATTTTTTTTTTGAGAATTCATTTGTATTGTAGAAAATTCAACTACTTGACTATCAGTTTTACTGATTTTTTGAAAATTAATTTCTGTTTGTTTCAAGAATCATCATTTTAGTTGAAAATTCATCTCTTTGGGTGAGAATTGAACTATTTGTCGAAAAGAGTTTTGATTTAATGAAAATTAATTTTTTTAGATGAAAATTTAACCATTCCATTTTTGATTGAATATTTATCTTTTTTGGTTGAAGAACCAACTATTTTGTTGAAAATTCGTCTTTGTTGATGAATTCAACTGTTTTCAATTTAAAATTAAACTCTTTTGTGGTTAAAATATCAACTATTTTGATAGAGAATTAAACTGTCTTGTTGAAAACTAACTTTTTTGCAGTCAATTCGTCTATATGTCGTATTGGAATATATTTTCTTTCTTGCCTCAAAAATCACTTTTGGTTGAAAATTAAATTTTGAGTATTTTGTTGAGAGTTCATCTCATTTTGTAGAAATTTCATCTTTTTTGGTTGAAAATGGAACTGTTCAGTTAAAAATTAATTTATTTTGATTCAGGATTCAACAAACGTTTACATTAACATTTTTGTCAAAAATTTGTCTTTTTGGCTTGAAAGTTCCACAAATTCCTATTTTTAGGTTGCTATAATTTGTTTATGAAAATAAAAAATGTTGATTAGTTACAATATTTTTTATTGTGCACTACTAACGGTGAAATACAATGTAGATTTGCTGAACAAGATATTTTAAATCGTATAACCACTAACTTTGAAATTTGTTTATACAATTTATTTAGAAAAATTAATTCAAATATTTCATAAACTAATTTTGTATCTTAGATGCCACTGTATTGATTTTGATGAATTCCGAGTTTATTTAGGTTGTTCGCAAAAAGATAAAAAAATAAAGTTGTAAAAATGACCTTTCTTTTCACTTTATTTGTTAACACGGAAGTACAATAATAAAGAAATTGAAAAATGGGTTGTCATAATTCTCTTTATTTAATTGAGAATATGTCGAAAATAAAAATCGAACTCGATTTAAAATTCTGGGCTTTAGGCTCTTTTGAAGCAAATTTTGACGTTTCGCCCCACAAAATTTACCAAAAAAAAAACTATTTTGCTTAGAGTTTACAAAATTCATGAAGTTAGAAATTTTTCAGTAATGTGTTATTGTTTTGAATTATTACCTTTGTCTTTTTCAAAAAATGAAATAATCTGAATAGATTGGTTCTAAATGAAACCACAAAATTATGTATGAAAAGGTTTTTAAAAAGGGGGCGCATTTTTCCTTAAACCAGCACTGGTTGGTCCCAGAGCAGAAATGCTCGACGAATTCGATTTAAAAAAAGAAAGTTTCCGATTTGATCGACAAGCTTCATTTCTCCTGATAGGAGACTTTCGGATGACTGGACGACCTTTGCACAGGAATAAGCTTGACCTCAACTTCTGAGGTCCCCAGTCGTCGCGGCATGAGACAAGCGCATCGAGTGCGCGGGACTGCCGCATCGCTTGGGCTCAACCAACAAATGGGGTGGGGGGTCTAAATAAGGTATTACCTTACGACTTACTTTACCGAAGATCCGCGAATGAGAATATATAAAGCGGAAGGCTTGCAGTGCTTCTTGAGTCAGTTCAGTGAAGCGTTTCCATCGGAATATTGAAAATAAAAAATATTTTATAAACAATTTGACAAAATTGTTCAATTATCGTCATGAAGGGATCGGTAAGTTCAGTGGCAAAAATAGATTCGTCGAATGGAAAAAAACCACCCCCGCACCAGTTTTGGATTATATAGTGAATCCAGTGAAACCTAAATCCGTCTTACCACCCCAACAATAAATTAAATAAAGAAGTTAGAAAAAATATTGATACCGCGGTTTTTAAATTGATTTAATTAAACGATAGAAAATTTACTTAATTATAATATTTATTTAAGGATGATGTGAGACTAAGATGTTTTGGAATAAGAATATTGGTGACAATAAATAAATAAAAAATATCTTGCAATATGGAGATTTGAGGGATCCTAATTTTTTTTCTTGTATTTTTTGATACAGATTGAGCTCTCCAAATTAAAAATTAAAATCGACAAAATTAGATCTAGAAGAGAGTACGAAAAATTTGAAAATTGTACAAGTAAGTAAAAATTCTTGTAATTTTTCTATAGAAAGAATTAAAAATAACTTTCTTAGGATTTTCTTTATGGGGTTATCAATCTTGAAAGATGAAAAAAATCACTGAATTTGAAAAAAATATTATAATAAATTTGTTAATTGAAAATTTTAAATTTTGAAAGAAGAATTTGTTTAAATAACGTATTCTAATTATTTTTAAAATAATTCCACTTTTTCATGAGTTTTTTTTATATAAAAGGTATTTTCTAAGTTTCAACTTAAGAACATTCTTGAATCAATATTTACAGTACTTATTCTTAAAACTACCCCCTTGATCCTCCTTTTTTTAATTTCATTGAGTCAAAAAATTTTGATAAAAATAACTATTTGTCAGAGAATTTAATCGATTGTAAATTTGAGGATGACTGATAAATCTTGAAAAATGAAATTCCCGACACTGTGAAATTCCCGAAAAAGAAAATAGTCGGAATAGAAAATTACCGAAATTATAAAATTGGCGACAATTTAAAATTCCCGAATAATAAAATTCCCGACAGCTTAAAGTATTACCGAATTTGAAAATTCCCGATACTAAATAATTCCTGAAAAAAAATTGCCGATATTATAAAATATCCGAAACTATGAAATTGCTGAAACAGAAAAATTTCCGAAAAAGAAAATAGTCGGAATAGAAAATTACCGAAATTATAAAATTAGCCAATATTTGAAATTCCCGACAGCTTATAGTTTTACCGAATTTGAAAATTCCCGATAGTAAATAATTCCTGAAAAAATTGCCGACATAATAAAATATCCGATACTATGAAATTTCCGAAACAGAAAAATTTCCGTAAAAGAGAATAATCGAAATAGAAAATTACCAAAATTATGAAATTAGCCGCAATTTAAAATTCTCGAATAATAAAATTCCCGACAGCTTATAGTATTAACGAATTGGAAAATTCCCGATGGTAAATAATTCCTAAAAAAAACTGCCAACATAATAAAATATCCGACAGTATAAAATTGCCGAAACAGAAAAATTTCCGAAAAAGAAAACAGTCGGAATAGAAAATTACCGAAATTATAAAATTAGCCAGAATTTAACATTCCCGAATAAAAAAATTTCCGACAGCTTATAGTATTACCGAATTTGAAAATTCCCGATAGTAAATGATTCCTGAAAAAATTGCCAACATAATAAAATATCCGAAACTATGAAATTTCCGAAACAGAAAAATTTCCGAAAAAGAAAATAGTCGGAATAGAAAATTACCGAAATCATAAAATTAGCCACAATTTGGAATTTTCGAATAATCAAATTCCCGACAGCTTAAAGTATTACCGAATTTGAAAATTCCCGACAGTAAGTAATTCCTGAGAAAAAATTGCTGATATTATAAATTATCCGAAACTATGATATTGCCGAAACAGAAAAATTTCCGAAAAAAAATAGTTGGAATAGAAAATTACGAAATCATAAAATTAGCCACAATTTGGAATTTTCGAATAATAAAATTCCCGACAGCTTAAAGTATTACCGAATTTGAAAATTCCCGACAGTAAGTAATTACTGAGAAAAAATTGCTGATATTATAAAATATCCGAAACTATGATATTGCCGAAACAGAAAAATTTCCGAAAAAAAAATAGTTGGAATAGAAAATTACGGAAATTATAAAATTAGCCACAATTTAAAATTCTCGAATAATAAAATTTCCGACAGCTTATAGTTTTACCGAATTTGAAAATTCCCGATACTAAATAATTCCTGAAAAAAAAAAATTGCCGACATAATAAAATATCCGACACCATGAAATTGCCGAGACAGGAAAATTTCCGAATTATAAAATTTGCGAATCTCAACAATCGAAAATTTTTTTTAATACCAAATAAATAATTATTAAAATGAACAGTATGTTCACAAAGTATTTCGTTTCATTATTCGATTAATATTTTATTATTTAACAATTTTTATTCATTGTTTAGATTCGAGAATTTCACTTTGTCACTTTGTCGGAAAGTTAATTTAATTAATTAAAATTCTAAAAATTTAAATTTTTAAAAATATAAATGATAAGCTATTAATATTTCATACATTTATTAACAAAGATTTTCCATTCATATTTATATATTCATGAGATAACTTAATTTATAAACAAAGTACTTAAATTCCAATATAATGGCAACTTTTATTTTCCACTTTTGTGAAAAGTGAAATGTTATTTCTAAAGAGTTGTTTTAATAAATGCTAACTACAAAAGTGACAATACAGTGATGCCACGCCAATCAACTACTAATTACTTGCATAATTATGCGCGAAGATCGTGCTTTCAGCTAATGCGTTTATTACAATTTATTCAAACTCTGGTTCAATTTGTTTATTTAATTAAATTTAATTGTTTGATTTATGCAATATGTCTGAACCGCCCTTAATGAAATTTCATACAATGAAACAACAATTGAATGAATTAGATAATGAGTCCCAGCTAATTAAATTTTTTTATTAATTTTTTGTATCAAATTTTCTAATTTTCAGAATATTCATTATTTTTATTGAAAAATACGGTCTTACAACTTATTTTATCTCAAAAAGTCCAACATTATTATTTTAATTCAAACAATATTTATTCAAATGGAAATCCCAAAGAAAATAAGAAATATTTCACAACACTGATCGAATAAAAAAAATTTGATATGTGAGTACTCATAAAGGTTAATTATTTTTCGTCACAAAAGTGAAGATCGCTTTGCGCTAGAGGAAGACAGATGATAAATTGAGCATCCGTAGTTTCAAACACGCGTAGTTATGTAATAATTTTCAAAAGTCATAGTCATGATTGAACAACTTTTGGCTTCATATTATATATTTACCTAATAAGGAAACAATAATTTATCTTGAATTTTACAACTCTCTTTTTTATTCTTTTTCTTTAAAATTTTGAAGAATTTAAAAATTGGAGGATTGAAAATAAGGTCAAATTTAAAATGACCTTTATAAATAGGGCGTTTCTAATTTGGGCCGGATCTAAACTTTTTTCCGAAAAACAAAAATTTTAATTGCCTTTAAATTTTTTGTCAAACTTGGGTGGTTTTTAAATTTGGAACGCTCTAAAATTTGGAAGACTTTTAACTTAAACTTCATTGTTTCTCAATTAAAAAACAGAGCTCTTTACTCTTTCTTTTTGAAAAATTAAAGAATAAGTAATAAAATAATGTTTAATATAGGCATTTCGAACTTCTATTGCATCAATATTCGATGAATGTTTCTTGAATAAAGAAGGGAGCGTTTACAAAAGGCCAGAGCGAAGCGAAGTGACTTTCCCGCATTTGAGTAACTTGCTATGTAGCAAAGGATGAGGAATCGTGTTACAATGCAAAATATTCGATGACCCGGTGAACCCAAGTTCGACCTTTTATTGTCACGAAACTATTTTCGGGATGAAAATTACTTCTTTCGCAACTATTATTTCTTAGTTGCTATAATAAAACGAGAATCGTCAGCTTTTGTAATTCACAAAACAATTTTTTTTTAAATTGTTGTAATGTGCAATTGTATTAATATTTTATTGTCTTAACTGTTACATTTTTTTGATTTACAATTGCTTTCATATACAATTATTTATATCGTACAATTATTGTAATGTTAACTTATTGTATTGTACAATTGTTCTAATGTTAAATTATTTTACAGTACGATTGTTGTAATGTTCCATTGTTTTCATATTTTGTTGTCTTCATTTTTACAATTTTTGTGATTTATAATTGTTGTAGTGTTCGATTATTTGACAGTACGATTGTTGTAATGTTGTATTCATTTTTACAATTTTTGTAGTTTACAATTGTTTTCATAAACAATTATTGTATATTACAATTGATGTACAGAACAATTCTTGCACGAGACAATTCATGTACAGTACTATTCTCTATCTGCTCAATTGTTGTACTGTACAATGATTGTACTTTACAATTATTGTGATGTTCAATTACTGTACTATATATTTGTTTCAATGATCAATTATTGTACTGAAAAATTATTGTAATGTTCAATTTTTTTACAGTACGATCGTTATAATGTTCCATTATTTTCATATTTTGTTGTCTTCATTTTTACAATTTTTGTAATTTACAATTGTTTTCTTTAACAATTATTGTATGTTGCAATTCTTGTGATGCTCAATTATTTTATAGTACGATTGTTGTAACGTACAATTGTTTTCATATGAAATTATTCTATATTACAATTGATGTACAGAAGAATTCTCGCACAAAACAATTTTTGCACAGTACTATTTTTCATCAGCTCAATTGTTAAATTGTGCAATGATTGTACCTTACAATTGCTGTAATGTCCAATTATTGTACTGTATGTTTCAATGATCAATTATTGCACTATACATATGTCTTAATGCTGAATTATTGCACTGAACGATTTTTGTAATGTTCAATTATTTTACACTTTTGCACGAGACAATTCTTGTACACTACTATTTTCTATCTGCTCAATTGTTATACTATACAATAGTTGTACTTTACAATTAATGTAATGTTCAATTATTGTACCTACTGTATAATTGTTTCAATGATCAATTATTCTACGGTACAATTGTTGTAACGTTCTATTGATTCCATATTTTATTGTCTTCATTTGTAGAATTCTCATAATTACAATTTTTTTCAGATACAATTATTGTATACTACAATTGATGTACAGGACAATTCTTGTACAGTACATGTTTCTATCTGCTCAATTGTTATACTGTACAATGATTGTACTCTACAATTCTTTATTGTTTAATTATTGTACTGTATAAATGTTCCAATGATCAATTATTTCACTGAACAACTGTTATAATGTTCAATTATTTTACAGTACGATTGTTGTGATGTTCCATTTCTTTCATATTTCGTCGTCTTCATTTTCACAATTTTTTTTTGACAATTGTTTTCATATACAATTAATCTATATTACAATTGGTGTACAGGACATTTCTTGCACAAGACAATTCTTGTACACTGCTATTTTCTATCTGATCAATTGTTATACTATACAATGATTGTACTTTACAGTTAACGTAATGTTCAATTGCTGTACTGTATAATAGTTTCAATGATCGATGATTGCACTGAACTATAGTTGTAATCTTGAAATATTGTATTGAACAATTTTTGTAATGTTCAATTATTGTCTTTACAGTTGTTGTAATGTTCAATTATTGTACTGTACGATTGTTGTGATGTTTAGTTGTTTTCATATTTATTTGTCATTTTTACATTTTTGCAATTCACAATTGTTTTCATATACAATTATTTGTATTGTAAAATTACTGTAGTGTTTAATTATTGTATTGTACAATTGTTGTGATGTTCAATTTTTTACTCGACAGTTGTTGTAATGCTCAATTATTCTACGGAACAGTTGTTGTGACGTTCTGTTCATTCCAAATTTTGTTGTCTTCATTTGTAAAATTTTCGTAATTAGAATTTTCCTCATATACAATTAATGTATATTACAATTGATGTACAGGACATTTCTTGCACAAGACAATTCTCGTACAGTACTATTTTCTATCTGCTTAATCGTCATACTGTACTATGATTGTACTTGGCAATTGTTGGAACGTTCAATAATTGTACTGTATAATTGTTTGAATGGTCAATTATTGCAATGAACAATTGTTGCTATGTTGAATAATTTTAGAGTACGATTGTTATAATGTTCAGTTGTTTTCATATTTGTTGTCTTCATTCGTAGAATTTTTGTAATTACAATTTTCCTCATATACAATTAATGCATATTACAATTGACGTAGAAGACATTTCTTGCACAATTGTCGCACAGTACTATTTTCTATCTGCTCAATTGGTCTACTGTACAATGATTGTACTTTACAATTGTTGGAATGTTCAATAATTGTACTGTGTAATTGTTTGAATGACCAATTATTTCAGTGAACAATTTTTGTCATGTACAATCATCTTACAGAAAAATTGTTATAATGTTCAGTTGTTTTCATATTTTGTTGTCTTCATTTCTAGAATTTTCGTAATTACAACTTTCCTCATATACAATTAATGTATATTACAATGGATGTACAATACATTTCTTGCACAAGACAATTCTTGTACAGTACTATTTTCTATCTGCTCAATTGTTTGAATGGTAAATTATTGCACTGAACAATTGTTGTTATGTTCAATTATTTTTCAGTACGATTGTTATAATGTTCATTTGTTTTTATATTTTGTTGTGTTCATTTGTAGAATTTTCATAATTGCAACTTTCCTCATATACAGTTTATATATATTACAATTGATGTACAACACATTTCTTGCACAAAACAATTCTTGTACAGTACTATTTTCTATCTGCTCAATTGTTATACTGTACAACGATTGTACTTGACAATTGTTGGAATGTTCATAATTGTACTGTATAATTGTTTCAATCATCAATTATTGCACTGAACAATTGTTGTTATGTACAATTATCTTACTGTAAGATTGTTATAATGTTCAGTTATTTTCATATTTTGTCGTCTTCATTTCTAGAATTTTCGTACTTACAACTTTTCTCATATACAATTAATGTATATTACAATTAATGTACAAGACATTTCTTGCACAAGACAATTCTTGTACAGTACTATTTTCTATCTGCTCAATTGTTATACTGTACAATTATTGTACTTTATAATTGTTGGAATGTTCAATAATTGTACTGTGTGATTGTTTGAATGGCCAGTTATTTCAGTGAACAATTGTTGTTATGTACAATTATCTTATTGTAAGATTGTTAAAATGTTCAGTTGTTTTCATATTTTGTTGTCTTCATTTCTAGAATTTTCGTAATTACAACTTTCCTCATATACAATTAATGTATATTACAATTGATGTACAAGGCATTTCTTGCACAAGACAATTCTTGTACAGTTCTATTTTCTATCAGCTCAATTGTTATACTGTACAATGATTGTACTTTACAATTGTTGGAATGTTCAATAATTGTGCTGTATAATTGTTTAAATGGCCAATTATTTCAGTGAACAATTGTTGTTATGTACAATTATCTTACAGTAAGATTGTTTTAATGTTCAGTTGTTTTCATATTTTGTTGTCTTCATTTCTAGAATTTTCGTAATTACAACTTTCCTCATATAAAATTAATGTATATTATAATTGATGTACAAGAAATTTCTCGCACAAGACAATTCTTGTACAATACTATTTTCCACCTGCTCAATTGTTATACTGTAAAATGATTGTACTTGACAATTGTTGGAATGTTCAATAATTGTACTGTATAATTGTTTGAATGGTAAATTATTGCACTGAACAATTGTTGTTATGTTCAATTATTTTACAGTACGATTGTTATAATGTTCGTTTGTTTTCATATTTTGTTGTCTTCATTCTTAAGATTTTCGTAATTTACAATTGCTTCCATATACAAGTATTATATATTACAATTTATGTGCAGGACTATTCCTTTACAAGACAATTCTTGTACAATGCTATTTTCTATCTGCTCAATTGTTATACTTTACAATTATTATGTTTTATAATTGTTGTAAGATTCAATTATTGTGATGATAAGTTATTGTATTGTACAATTGTTGTAATGTTCAATTATTGTACTCTACGTTTTTTATAATGTTCAATTTCTTTCACATTTTGCCGTCTTCATTTTTACAATTTTTCAAATCCACAATCGCTTTCATATACAATTATTGTATATTACAATTGATGTACAGGGCAATACTTGTACAAGACAATGTTTGTTTATTAAGTACTATTTTTATTTGCTCAATTGATATACTTTACAATTATTTTACTTTATAATTTTTGTAATACTCAATTATTGTACTTTACGATTGTTATAGTGTTCAACTGTTTTCGCATTTTTATGCCTTCATTTTTACAATTTACCATCGCTTTCATATACAATTATCGTATATGACAATAAATGTACAGGACAATTCTTGTACAAGACAATGCTTGAACACTACTATTTCCTATCTGCTCAATTATTTTACTACACAATTACTGTACTTTATAATTGTTGTAATGTCCAACTAGAATACTGTACAATTGTTTTAATGTTCAATTATTGCACTGTACAATTGTTATAATGCTTAATTATTGCACTGAACAATTATTGTAATGTTTCATTATTGTATTGTTGAATTATTGTAGTGTGCAATTGTTGTAATGTTCAATTATTGTACTGTACGATTTTTGTAATATTCAATTGTTCTCATATTTCGCTGTCTTTATTTTCACAATTTTTTTAATTTACAATTTTTTTCTCATACAATTATTGTGTATTACAATTAATACACAGAACAATTCGTATTGTATTGTATAATTATTGTAACGTTTAATTATTGTGCTGTGCAATTGTTGTAATGTTCAATTATTGTACTATACGATTGTTGTAATGTTCAATTCTTGCACTGTGCAATTGTTGTCATTGAGAAACTTAATACATTTTTCTGTGAAAAAAAGGAACGTCTTTCAACTCCGCTGGGATTCGAGCCCAGGACATATTTTTTCTCACAGAAACCTATACGCTTCCTCGCTAAACATACACAAGTGTAAAATGTTTGTCCAAGATTCCCATTTTAGTCATCTTGATTGGTTCTAGCAAAAGATTCCGGTTTATCACCCGCAAACCAGAAATCTACCCAACAAACCTAGTTGACTATCAAATCTTAGAAATATTTTTACATCATTAAGACAAGATGGAATTTTCTGTAATTAAGAAATTAAATATATATTGAAAAAAGGACCGCCCAGTTGATGGAGCAGTCGTTCGGTAAACGAGAGCTCGTGGGCTCGAATCCCAGTGGAGCTGAAAGGCGTTCCTTTTTTTCACAGAAAATTGTATTTAATCTTTCAGTTACAAAAAAAATGTCCATCTTGTCTTAATGACATGAAAATATTTCCAAGATTCGATTAATCGATAGTGACATTAAATTTTTGTTCTAAGAACATCTTTTTAATTAGCCGAATTACAATATTCGTCATATTTCTGAAAAAAACACATTCAATGGAATGTGAGGTTTGAACAAATAACTGATTGAAGATGATTAACGAGCAATCATTATAATTTATCCGAGTATAAAGTATAATTCAGAATAGAGTTTGGTTGATTATGCAAGAAACCAGGAAATTACTAAAGCTTTGATTGCATCATTATAGGTGTAACTGATCGATTCGTATTTCTTTATTTCTCGGTAATTAAGTAACACATGTGGAATCATCCTCTCGTCAAAACACTAAATGACCTCGAATCTTAGATATTCATAGAGAAGTAAATTCAAAAGAGAAGCTAGTATTCCAGATTCAGAATCTTCTTTTAAAAATTGACAAAAATGAAATAATTATTCAAAAGTTATATTTTTGTTTATTTACTTAGAACCAAATGAGTTACGCTTACCCCGAAAGGGATTTGTCTTGATGGTATAGTAATAAAAATTTAAATTATTCAAGTATCAAAAAAATTATTCATAAAATTAAATAATTCAAAAATATATTTTTTTACCAGAGAAACGTTGACTCATGTATTAAAGTGCTCGAGCCTACTAGAGGTCCGGGGTTCGATCTCCATGCCGGTAACTCTGGAAATTTGTCCATGTACTTTTATCGAGGTTCTGGTGGTTCGGATTCCACTTTAAGCTTTAGGTTCCCCTATTATGCATTTGGCTGCAACCGAACCCATGGATGATGGAGTGAAAATTATACCAGACTGCTCAATAAATATGCAAAAAAAATTAAATAAAAAAAAAACGCCAAAAAATCTAAGTATATTTTTTTCTCACATTTCAAAATTTTTTTTCAGGTGATATTTCTGGCAGCTTTGATAGCAGTTGCAGTGGCCCAACAGCCAACGAGTCCAATCCCAATTTTAAGACAAAGCCAAGAAGGCCCAAATCCAGACGGCTCTTATAAATGGAGTTACGAAACCGGAAATGGAATTGCTGCTGAGGAAGAGGGTCACTTAAAAAATTCAGGATCTGAAAATGAAGCAATGGAGGCAGTTGGACAATTTTCCTACACAGATCCAGAGGGAAATAAAATCCAATTGCAATATATTGCCAACGAAGAGGGTTTCCAACCTAAGGGGGATCATCTTCCAACCCCTCCCCCCATTCCTCCAGAAATTCTCAAGGCTCTCGAATGGAACGCAGCTCATCCCGAAGAAGACAATATTGATGCCCCAAAATAATTTTTTTTCATGAAAAAATGATGAAAGTCGATAATATAGTTTTTCAAAAATCTGGAATGGCCTGAAGGAAATTAGTTTGATGATTTTTTTTTCAGTCTGTGGGTTGTGAGACTATGCACAAGAAAGTGATAGACTGCAATTAAGAATAATTTAATTAATTTATTATCATAGTTAATTAATTAACTGATTAATTGATTATTGTTATTATGCAATCATGTGAGATTTATTACAATTGAAATAAGCATTTATAATGACAATATTTCCGTTGGAGAATTCAGATTGAAATCACTGAAAGAACAATATTAATTATTTTTGAAGGGAAAGGAGTAATTTTTTAAGTTTTTCAAAATCTTTATTTTGTTATAAATTTATCGTTTGTGAAAATTTTTCATTTCGAGTATTATTTGTTTAATTATTTATGTAATTATACTTTCGTGTAATTATGTGTGTGTACCTCTATATAATGTGTACTCTGTGAAAAAAAGAAGGAGGAATTTTGAAGAAAAATTTTAAAAATTGCAAAAAAAAGATTATTAGTTTAAATTTCTGGTAATCTTCGCACAGAAAATTCCTCTTTTTATACTCAATTTAATCATATTGTAATTAGTTTAATTTACGTACAAACAAATGCTGTAAATAAATTATTATGGATTATATTCTCTAAAAATATTTGTTTTGATTTCCTTTCTTCATTTTTTAATATTTTGAATTAAGTAGATATGAATAGTATGAATAATAATGCACTCAAAAGTATGTAATCTATTCTTTCCCTTCTACGGGCTTGAGGGCCATCTCTCCCTATACATTCTTTTACAACCACTTATACTACCTAAAAATACACTCATCTCGCGTAACTGTGCCACCCGTTCTTGTGCCGGCTTCACGGTTGTTCACGCGTGGCTCCTTCTGTCTCCCCCCCCTCAGCGTCCCTTGACGCCCTATGTTCAAGGCCTTCGCTCGGACAGTCAGTGCCGTATCAGAAGTTGTTTACATCGCGACTCTCTGGGCACATATGGACGAGCCCAGACTGAAGTTGCGCACCGAGCCCAGGCTCGGCTCCATCGCTGCGGAGAATCGCCGCATGGGTGGAAGTGGAGGGAAAGCGCGCGCGAGCATCTGAATGTCAGTGACTGTGATTAGCGGACACACCACTCCCCCCATGAGGTGGTCCACCGCAGCGAGGGAGCCGAGCCTGGGCTCGGTGCACAACTTCAGACTGGGCTCATCCGCTCTCTGGATAAGTAACGTACTGAGATTAAATTACCTATTTTTTTTAATTACTATTTTTTGTATTTTTATAAACAACTATTGTTTTTGAAATTCTCTCTTCAAATTTTTTTATTTACTTAAACTACTTCATTTTTCTTCTGTTGTAAAAATAAGTAGTGTAATACGGTTATGTTTAATACGTTTTCTGATGATGAATTTTAACAAAGTTTTCGAATTTTGTTCAAGATGGCCCTGTAACGGTTTAGTTCAATAGGAGCTTAATAAGTTTGAACATCAGTTTCATATTTCAGATTTCACACTCTTTTCCCCTTTTTTCGAAAATTCTTCTTCGTTCCCTGTTTTCAAGAAACTTCCCCTTTTTTCCACTTCTGCGCTTAAATGCGAAATGAATTCATAGAACCCAATAGAAAGATTCCGACTATTTTTAGTTAAAAATTAACTTCCTTTTGGTTGAAATGCCTACTATTATATTTTTGGTTCAGAGGTAATATCGTTTGGTTAAAAATTCTACTTTTTAGTTGAGAATTTGATTATTTTGTTGAAAATGCAACTATTTTGTTAAAAAGTCATCTTTTTTGCTCGAAAATTCAACTACTTGGTTGAAACTTTAACTATTGTGTTGAAAACTCGTCTTTTTTGATTGAACTCAACTTGTTTTTTATTTTCAATTAAAACACAATTTGGTTGAAATATCAGCTATTACATGTTTCGTTGAGAATTCATCTTTTCGGGTGAAAATTCAACTATTTGGCTCAATGTTAAACTCTTTTGTTGAAAATCTATTTCTTTTTTGTTGAAGATTTATTACTTTAGTTAAAACTTCATCTCTTTGGTCGAAAACTCGTTTTTTCTTTGGTTGAATTCGACTGTTTTTGATTTCAAATTAAAATTTTTCTTGGTCATGAGTAAAATTAAGTTTTTTGTTCAAAATTGATATTTTTGGTTGAAACTCCAACTATTATGGTAAAATATTCAACTATTTTGTTAAAAAATGAACTACTTATTTTTAAAATTTAAGTATTTGGTAGAAATATTTTTCGGTTGAAAATTCAACTCATTTGTTTATAATTCGTCTTGTTGGCTTCAAAATTCAACAAATTTGTTGAAAAATCGTCTTTTTTGGTTGATTTCAATTTCTTTTTCATTTTCAAATAAAATCCATTTTGGCTGAAATATCAACTATCACATGTTTCGTTAAGAATTCATCTTTTCGCTTGAAAATTCAATTATTTAGCTCAATGATGAAATCTTTTGTCGAAATTTTTTTTTCTGTTGAAGACTCATCATTTTAGTTGAAACCTTATCTGTTTGGTTGAAAATAAAACTATTTTGTTGAAAATTCGATTTTTTGTTTCCACTTGACTCTTTTGACTAAGAATGTAACTATACCATTTTACGTTGAAAATTGATCTCTTCTAGTTAAAAATTCAAATAATTTGTTGAAAATAGATTTAATGCTTTCACGATGATTCATTTTAACAAAAGGAGATGTTTCGCGTTTCAATCGTGTGTGAAACTACGAATCTTGCCGACGTTTCGTGAACATTGCAGTTCACTTCTTCAGGGCTAACCTGGAACTGAAGCTTCAGGTTATGTTGCTCTTATACGTACTCTCTACGATGCCTGTGATTGGCCAGACCGCCCGCCGTGGGGACTGGTCGAACCTGATTGGCCAAAACCGAAACACCTCCTTTCATCATAATGAATCATCGTGAAAGCATTAAATCTATTATGTAATAAACTAATTCCATTTATCAAAAAAACACTTATATTTATAAATTTTGTACAATTCGTAATTGGCTTTATTTATTGATTTTACAACTTTGATGGCCTTTAGCAAAAATAAATAAAATATTAATAGTCATGTACGTGGCGGAATTTTTTCACGTGTAGTGTTTTTGGTGAGATTTTATTCATTTTTTTCGCAATAATAACAAATCCACATACATCAGTATAGCTTGGTCGATTATAGGTCTGTTTCTGCATATTTAATTTTTATTTATTATTTTAATTTTTATCAGCTGCATTATCTTCGTTATATTATTACGAGAAAATCAAAAAAAGATATTGAAAAATCGGTTAATACATGCAGTCCCAGTTGATCCTTAAAGATTTCTTTTCTTTCAACTTAATATTTCATTTCTTCCAAAAATTATTCGGGATACGGAAAAAAAGGTTCAGACAAATTTTTTTCCTCTTCAAGTTCTTTAACTGTATGAGACAAAAAGATGTGAAAATTTCAATAGTTGTAAGCTGAAATAGGGTTCAAAGAAACTTCGCTGAAAAACTTATTTGAGCTTTTTTACATAAACTATGGGTCAGGCGCAAAAATGCGGAACAGAAGTTTTATGCGTATTACCATAATCTAATAAATTTTGAAAACGAACCTGCAAAATATTCACGAGCAATGCATAGAATTCGATTTTCATAATATGCTCTTTTTGCGATTTTTGCAAAAAGTATCAGTCAGACAAAAAATTGAACCTCTCGCCATCAAAAGGGGATACGCGTGGATTCAGCCTGAGAAGTATTGTCCTGAAAGTGAATTTTAAAAATAGTTCCAATTTTAATTTTAGGGACTGATACTTGTAGAAAATTTGAAGGCTCATCTTTTTTTCTTTTTGCAAAAATTTGTAACTTTTGTAGTTTTTGAAGTAATTTGCAAGAAGTAGATTTTTCAAAAACAAAAAAATTGCAATCATTTTACACTTCAACTCACGCGAACTTAGCCAATTTTCAGAATTTTTCGATTTTATTGATACTTAATTATGTGTTTAGGTCTTCTGAAACTGTTTAGGAAAGAAAAACGTAAATATTTTAATAAACAAAAAAGTTGTGTCATTTTTTTTTGAGACTTTACAAAAATCGTGAATTTCAAGATTCAAGCGTTTCGTTTATCGAGCGAATTTTAAGCAACGGAAAACTTCCAGTGAGAAACATGTTAAATAAGGCTCAACAAAGTTTTATGGAAAGTCTTCGTCTACGGACGTGTTGCAAAGGACAATATGAAGGTCACGTCGGATACCAAAATAAAATTCAAAATATTATCATTATAATAATTTATTTACTAGACATTTTGAACAGCAAATTATTAAAATAATACTTTACTAAAAACTACTTGCAATCATTTTCGTCACTCTCTTCAGTTTCTTCGGCATCTGAACTCTGAGTTGTTACTTTAAAAAAATACTTTTCGAAAAATTCTTTTCCCTTAGCGCTTAAATAATTATACAGATTTTTCACTTCCTTTACTCCGGCCGCTTTTAATTCAATTCAAGATGGAGGACTTTTCGAAAGTTTTTCTAGTTCAAGCGTAGACTTAAAAAAAAAACAGGTTAGATTTTGCAATTCGTGATTTTCATAAACACCCACTTTTCCATCAGGGAAAAAATTTAAAACGAATGTTTCACTGATTTGGAAGTTTTTTGTCTTTCGCTTTTGCCTTTCAACCTTTTTTCAAAATCCTGCAGAAGATCTTCACATTTCTCGACCATTGTGAATGAAAAAGAACAAGCATCGCGAATAATTTCCATCAGTTTCAATTCGTTCTGGAAATAGGAATGTCCTCGAAATGGAAACACATATTTTATTTCACTTTGCAAATAAATTCCCAATAAAACAAAAAAAAAGGACTGCAATTTTTATTTTGTCCGGCACATGAAGCTGAAAATAGAGTTATGCTGTTGAATTTGTCTTTATCAAATTCTTTTAATATGAGTATATTCAATAAGACTTTAAACAGTGTTTATACCCTTCCTTACAATTCCCTAAAGAATAGGGGACATATAGCTCTAATTCGTAGTACATTAAATAAAAAAGCCATACTTAAAAAAGTAAAAACGTAGGTTTTTACTAGCGTATGTAAAACTGTGCGGATACGGGTAATTTTGGTAATGGCAAATTCTGTGCAAAATCAAATTCACAGCATAGACTGCTATTTTCACACAGTAATTGCTTCTAGGTAATTTAAAAGTCAAGCCAACATGACGGTGAAAATAATTACAATAAAGAGGTTCACGTAAAGAGAATTTAGCCCCATTTTTTTCTGAATAATATTGTCCGAACAATTTGTAAAGATCTGTAAGACTTGATAAGAATTTTCAAAATATTTTAGATTACTGGAATTTCGTTTGTGATGTGAACTGCGATGTGGGATTGATTCAAAATGCTCTT
>JAUMHM010000001.1:2318514-2330396 GCA_032362435.1 Melikaiella ostensackeni | reverse complement strand
TAGACGCTTTTTTCACGACAAACACCAATGAGTCGTGTCATACGCAAGAATCAAAGGTGTTTGGGTTTCTCCGTGCACGATTAAAACAAGAACTATTCGTCTTATCGAAAAATAGTCTCAAGTGAATTTGAAGATCTTTTTGAGATGAAAATTTTAGCATCCGAACAATTTTTCCGTACCTTACATAATTTTTCTGAAAAATGGAATTTCTTATTTTTGATAACATTTTCGCGAATGAAAAAAAAATGCGTCTTATCAAAGAAGGGTTGCAAGCAAATTTGTACACCTTTTCGGAATACCCTAAAATATTTCGAATCATTTGGAATTTGTTGAAGCTCTTGAGAATTTCTTGGAACCTTTTAAAATATCCTATAATCTTTAAAATCCTTTGAAATCTCTTAAAATTCTTGAAATCTATTGAAAATTCTTTGTGATCTTTCAAAATATCCTTAAATATTTGAAATTCCTTAAAATCTTCGAAAATCCTTCGGAATCTTTTAAAATATCCTAGAATCTTATAGGCCATATAAAATCCTTCCAAATCTTTCGAAAATCTCTCAAACTGTATAAAATTTTGTTAAGCGCCTAAAAATCATCAAAATCTTTGAAACTCCTTGAAATTTTTGAAATCTCTTAGGGTCTTTCAAAATGCCTGAAAATATTTCAAATATTTTGAAATCTTTTGAAATCCCTTGAAATTTTTTAAAGCTATTGAAAATTTCTTGGAATTTTTTTAAATACCCTAAATTCCTTAAGATCCATTCAAATCCCTTTAAGTTCTTTAAATCTATTGAAAATTCCCTGAAATCTTTTAATAGATCCTAAAACATTCAACATTCTTTAAAACCTTTGGAAATCCCTTGAAAACTTTTAAAATATCCTAGGATCTTTGAAATTCTTTGAAATCTTTGGAAATACCTTGCTTCTTTTGAATATCTCTTCAAATTTTTGAAATCCCCCAATTCTTGTAAACAAATTCTTTGAAATACATTAAATTATTATAAAATCCCTTGAAATCCCGAAAAAGTTACATGAAATTCCATGAAATCTTTTAAAATATCCTAAAATCCCTTGAAATACCTCAAAATTACATGAAATCAGATGAAATTCCTTAAAGTTCCTTTAAATCCCTTAAAATTCTTGAAATTTATTTAAAACTCCTTGAAATCTTTTGAAATATCCTAAAATCCCTTGAAATCCGTTAAATTACATGAAATCTGATAAAATTTCTTAAAGTGCCTTGAAAACCCTCAAAATTCTTGAAATATGTTTAAGATTCCTTGAAATCTTTTGAAATATCCTAAAATCCCTTGAAATCCCGTAAAATTACATGAAATCTGATCATATTTCTTAAAGTTTCTTGAAATACCTCAAAATTTCATGAAATCGGATAAAATTGATTAAAGTTCCTTGGAATCCCTTAAAGTTCTTGAAATCTATTTAAAATTCCTTGAAATCTTTTGAAATATCCTAAAATCCCTTGAAATCCCGTAAAATTACATGAAATCTGATAATATTCCTTAAAGTTTCTTAGAACTCCTTGAAATTCTTTTAATCTATTTGAAATTCCTCGAAATCTTCCAAAATATCCTAAAAACTCTTGAAATCCCGTGAATTTACATAAAATCAGATAAAATTCCTTGAAATCCCTTAAAATTCTTGAAATCTATTCAAAATTCCTTGAAATCTTTTGAAATATACTAAAATCCCTTGAAATCTCGTGAAATTAAATGAAATCTGATAATATTCCTTGAGGTTTCTTGAAATCCCTTAAAAGTTTTCAAATCTATTTGAAATTCCTTGAAATCTTTCAAAATATCCTAAAATCCCTTGAAATCCCGTAAAATTACATGAAATCTGATAAAATTTCTTAAAGTTCCTTGAAAACCCCAAAATTCTTGAAATATGTTTAAGATTCCTTGAAATCTTCTGGAATATCCTAAAATCCCGTAAAATTACATGAGATCAGATAAAATTCCTCAAAGTTCCTTGAAATACCTTAAAATTCTTGAAATCTATTTAAAACTCCTTAAAATCTTTTAAAATATCCTAAAATCCCTTGAAATCCCGTAAAATTACATGAAATCTGATAAAATTTCTCAAAGTTCCTTGAAAACCCTCAAAATTCTTGAAATATGTTTAAGATTCCTCTGAATCTTTTGAAATATCCTCAAATCCTTTGAAATCCCGTAAAATTACATGAAATCAGATAAAATTCCTTAAAGTTCCTTGAAATCACTTAAAATTCTTGAAATCTATTTGAAATTTCTTGAAATCTTTTGAAATATCCTAAAATCCCTTGAAATCCGTTAAATTACATGAAATCTGATAAAATTTCTCAAAGTTTCTTGAAATTCATTAAAATTTTTTTAATCTATTTGAAATTCCTCGAAATCTTCCAAGATATCCTAAAAACCCTTGAAATCCCGTGAAATTACATGAAATCAGATAAAATTCCTTGAAATCCCTTGAAATTCTTGAAATCTATTTTAAATTCCTTGTAATCTTTTGAAATATCCTAAAATCCCTTGAAATCTCGTAAAACTAAATAAAATCTAATAATATTCCTTCAATTTTCTTGAAATCCCTGAAAAATTTCAAATCTATTTGAAATTCCTTGAAATCCTTTGAAATATCCTAAAATCCCTTGAAATCCCGTAAAATTACGAGAAATCTGATCATATTTCTTAAAGTTTCTTGAAATACCTTTACATTTTTTTAATCCATTTGAAATTCCACGAAATCTTTCAAGATATCTTAAAAACCCTTGAAATCCCATAAAATTACATGAAATCGGATAAAATTGATTAAAGTTCCTTGGAATCCCTTAAAATTCTTGAAATCTATTTAAAATTCCTTGAAATCTTTTGAAATATCCTAAAATCCCTTGAAATCCCGTAAAATTACATGAAATCTGATCATATTCTTAAAGTTTCTCAAAATACCTTGAAATTTTTTTAATCTGTTTGAAATTCCTTGAAATCTTTTACAATATCTCAAAATCCCTTGAAATCCGGTAAAATTACATGAAATCAGATAAAATTCCTTAAAGTTCCTTGAAATCCCTTAAAATTCTTGAAATATGTTTAAAATTACTTGAAATCTTTTAAAATATCCTACAAATCTTTGGTAATACCTTGAAATATTTGATTATCTCTTCAAATCTTTGAAACCCCTCGATTTATTGTTGTGCATGAATCTTTTGAACTCCATTGAAATATTATCAAATCGCTTGCAATCTGGTGAAATTACATGAAATCTAATAATGTTCCTTGAAATCTCTTCAAATTCTTGAAATCTACTGAAAATTTTTGTAAGTCTTTGCAAGCCTTTCAAATCCCTTAATTCTTGAGAATAAATTCTTCGAAATCCCTTGAAATCCCTTCAAATTCTTGAAATGTATTTAAAATTCCTTGGAATCATTCAAAGTATCCTAAAATCTTTAAAATCTATTAAAAATTATAAAATCGCTTGAAATCCTGTGAAATTACAACAAATCTGTTATTATACCTTGAAATATTTAAAGTCCTATAAAATCCTTTCAGATTTTGGGTACTTAATTAAAATATCTTTTCAAATGCCTTTAAAATCCACTAAAATGATTAAAATTCCGTTAAATTCAATGAAATCCGTCGAAATTCTTCAAATATCCTTTGAAATATTTGGAAATCCTCTGAAAGCCCTTGGAATCTTATAAAATATCCTAAAATCTTACGAACTCTATGAAATCTTCCGAAATTCAGAGAAATTCTTTAGAACCGAAAGGAATTTTTGAAATCATGTGAAATCCCCTAAAATATTTGAGAATCTCTTCAAATCTTTGAAATCCTACGAAACCTCTTAATTCTTGTGAAATTCATTGATATGTATACGGAAACATTCTAAAATGTATAGAAATTTTTTATATCTATTGCAATCCCTCAAAAATCGTTTGTAATCCCATACAAATCCTCTGACATTTTGTAAAGTCCCTTGAAATCGTGGAAAATACCCTACAACTTTTTGAATCCAATGAAATCCTTCAAAATCCTTATTAAATGTAGGAAATTCCTTGAACTGCCTCAAAATCTTTAAAATATTTTAGAATTTCTTAAAACGTTTGAAAGCCTTGAACATTCCTTAAAATAATGAAAATTATTGGAAATCCTATGAATTCGGTTGAAAGGTGTTAAAATCCTTTGAAATCTCCAGAAGTCTTTTGAAATACTTTTTTTAAATTGCATAGAACTGGTTTTAGGGCCGATCTGCAAGACTTTTACCGGGCCGGTTGGTAAATCCCAGTCCGGTTCCTTCTCGTTAGGATGAGAATGTAAAAATGACAGATTGATTGAGAATGTAAAAATATATATATTTTTAAAATGTTGAAATGCTGCCATCTGTCGACAAATCCTCAAACTTGAAATCAATTTTTTTTGCTTTCGGTAGGTAATAGAAAAGTTTTATGTTAATTTCAACAGATGATAATAAAAATTCAGTTGTTATTTTCCAAAACGAACTGTCGAATATTATTTCCAATAATGTTTTTAATTGACCATCTTTATTTCAAAAAGTCAATTTTAATGCTGTTCTATAAATCAAGCTTTCAAATCCAAATTCAAAATGCTGATGTTTCGAAAATTTTATTCTTGCAAATTTGAATGTTTCCAATATTTTAATTGTTCCAAATTTGAAACTTGATTTTTCGTTCCAAGTTCACAATTCATTATGGAAAAATAAACAAATAAAACCATTTTTTAATAAAAAATATCAAAATTTATTCAAAAATATAACTTTGATCGTCGCTTATATCCAAACTAAAAATATCTAATTGTAAGTTTCTATTTCTTCGCTTGACAAATATATAATTCTCTTGATAATTCTCTACCGGTATTTTTCCATCAATATTCTTATCAAAAAGTTGTTGAATTACGTCATCATATAATTCAATTAGAATCCGAATGAAAGAAATAATTTTTTTTCGAAAATGGAAGATAAGAGATTTGTTATTAACATTTTATTGAACATACCAAGTACAATTTTGTGACTGATATAATTACAAAATTAGTATTGGTATTTAAAAAAATGATTAATAATAAAATTGATATTAATTTCAATCAATATATGTATTTATTAATTTACATGATATATCAATTTTATAATTAATCATTATTGCAACTCAACATACCACCAAGTGGAGCGTTCTGGAATTTTGTGTTATATAATAATAATATACGTATACGGAACAAATTTTTAGTTCTTTAGATGTGTGAGTGACGCACATAGTCAATATAAAAAAGCATATGTCACAAAATTTCTCCCCTCCTTCATAAAATAATTTAACAAAACTTTCTTCAAACGAAAATTCAACCCCCGAGAAAATCTTATTCCCAAATTGAAGAAATCGGCCTAATTATAAATTATCCTAATTTTTCCTGCTCTGTGGGGGTCTGAACTGTTGTTTCAGCAAAATAGTGTTTTTCTTGGGTTTCTCCTTATAATTTTCTGATTCTTCAGGTCCTTCAGTCGTAGAGGGTTGTTTTGCGAGCCAATCAAGAGCCCTCTGGATCGCAGGTGGAATTGGGGGAGGGGTGGGAAGATGGGATCCCGAAACTTGGGTTCCGAATTCATCAGCAGTCCAACTTAGCGAAATTGGGGTGCCATCAGGTGCATTATATTGAACCGAACCTTGAATTAATTGAGTCTCAGCATCAGTTCCTTCATATTTTCTGGATCCTTGCTCCCTTTGCAAAATTCCACCCTCAGTTTCATAATTAAATGCATAATTTCCTCGTGTGTCTCCCAAATCGTGAGAACCCCTCACGAGTTTCTCAGGCTCCCTGAAGTACAAATCCTGGGCATGTGTTAGTCCCGTCAGGGCCAGGAAGACCTGAAAAAAATGGTGAAATTAGTAAAATATAGGTTTGGGCCGCCCCCCTTCGGAACCCCAAAAAAACTTTTTGAAAAATTAATATTCAGAGACGATCTTCTTTTAGAACCCTTTTCCCAATGCCAAATAGCTCTCCATTTATCAAACTGGAGAGCGCCCTTCCAATTGCCCAAATAGACTTTTTCCAACCTCTTTTCCGAGTCACAAATAGCACGTATTAAAACCTTTCGAATAGTCTCTATTAAATAGACAGCCCTTTAACCGTTCTAATTGCTGCTATTAAAAAGGCCTTACCCTTAAATAGGCTCAATAAAGATACTGACCTCATTTTAAACCCCCAAATGATCCCTGTTAAGATAGACTCTCCTTTGCTTGCCCCAATAACGGGCCCCAATAAATTGCAATACAATACCCTAAATAGACAACAATAAATATACCGCCCCCTTTAAGTCCCCCACATAGTCGCTATATGGTAAAAACAGAACATCCTTTGCTAAAGCCTTGTCCAACTCTTAACAGCACCTATTACATAGATCGTCCCCCTTTTAATTACTCAAATAACATTTCTTACATTTCACACTTTCCCCAATAGTCGCTATTTAAATAGACTGACCCTTGCCCAACTTTCGAATAGGCTCTTTTAAAAAGACTGTCCCTCTTCGAACCCGCTAAATAGGATCTAATAAAAGGACCAACTTCCTTCAAGTCCCCCACATAGCCTTTATCAAAACAGACCACCTTTTGCTGAACCCTTGCCCAACTCTCTACAGTACCTATCAAATAGACCGTTCCCTTTGTGATTACTCAGATAGAATTTCTAAAACAGACCACCTCATTCTGAACTCCTTGCCCAAATAGTTACATTCCCCAAACTTCTTCTATTAAAATAGACCACCCCTTACTCAAACACTAAATAGACCCTGTCAAATAGACACTATTTAATAGACCCTGTTCAATAGACCACATCTTCACAACTTCCCCAATAGTCGCTACATAAATAGACTTACCCTTCCCCAACTCTTAAATAGGCTCTTTTAAAAAGACTGTCCCTCTTCCAAGCCGCTACATAGGATCTAATAAAAGAACCAACTTCCTTCAAGTCCCCCAAATAGCTTTTATCAAAACAGACCACCCTTTGCTGAACCCTTGCCCAATAGTTACATTCCCCAAACGTCTTCTATTAAAATAAACCACCCCTTGCACACACACTAAACAGACCCTGTTTAATAGACCACCTCTTTACAATTTCTCCAATAGTCGATACTTAAATAGACTGACCCTTCCTTCCCCAACTCTTAAATAGGCTCTTTTAAAAAGACTGTCCCTCTTCCAACCCGCTAAATAGGATCTAATAAAAGGACCAACTTCCTTCAAGTCCCCCACATAGCCTTTATCAAAGCAGACCACCCTTTGCTGAACCCTTGCCCAACTCTTTACAGTACCTATCAAATAGACCGTTCCCTTTTTAATTACTCAGATAGCATTTCTAAAACAGACGACTTCATGCTGAACTCCTTGCCCAACAGTTACATTCCCCAAACGTCTTCTATTAAAATGGACCACCCCTTGCTCAAACACTAAACAGACCCTGTCAAACAGACCCTGTTTAATAGACCACCTCTTTACAATTTCACCAGTAGTCGCTACCTAAATAGACTTACCCTTCCCCAACTCTTAAATATGCTCTTTCGAAAAGACTGTCCCTCTTCCAACCCGCTACATAGGATCTAATAAAAGGACCAACTTCCTTCAAGTCCCCCCCCCCCCCCGATAGCCTTTATCAAAACAGACCACCCTTTGCTGAACCCTTGCCCAATTCTCTACAGTACCTATCAAATAGACCGTTTCCTTTTTAATTACTCAAATAGCATTTCTAAAACAGACCACCTCATGCTGAACTCCTTGCCCAATAGCTACATTCCCCGAACGTTTCTATTGAAATAGACCACCCTTTGCTCAAACACTAAATATACCCTTTTGAATAGACCCTATTCAATAGACTACCTTTTCACATTTTCCACAATAGTCGCTACTCAAATAGACTAACCCTTGCCCAACTCTTAAATAGACTCTTCTAAATAGACCGTCTCTCTTCCAATTCGCTAAATAGGATCTGATGGACAAACTTCCTTTCAGTCCTCGGAGTAGCCCTTATTAAAATATGTCACCTCTAATCCAACCGTTGAATAGCTCAAAATAAAATCGACTACACTTTAAAAATTCTTTGCAACACTCCTCAAATATGCCAAAGGCTCTATTGAAATGAACCACCCCATGTCCAAACCTTAAAGAAGCCTCAAAAAATATTTCGCCTTCCTTTCAATCCCCCATATGACTCCTATTGGAAAAGACTTCCCCTCGCTTAACCCAATAATTAACCCTTTGGAGCTCCCACATAGCCTCTTCCAGAACAGACCACCCTTTGCAAAACCCTTGACCAACTCTTGAAAGTACCTGCTGAGTAGACCGTCCCCCTTACGATTCTCCAAATAGCCTCTAAAATAGACTCATCTCCTTTCAATTCCTCAAATTCGCACTAATAAATAGACAGCCTTCCTTCCAATCCACTAGACAGCCCTAATTGAATATCTCGCCCTTTACAATCTCCCAAATAGCCCCTATTAAAATAAATCACCCCTTGCTCAAGCCTTAAATAGATCCCATTAAATAGACCGCCTTTTTAGGTTTCCCCAAATAGTCGCTAATTAAATAGACTAACTCTTGCCCAGCACTTAAATAGGCTCTTTCAAATAGACCGTCCTTCTTCCAATCCGCTAAATAGAACTTAATAAATAGATCCTTTCAATGTCCCAAGTGTCCCCTACTAAGAAAGGCCACCCCTGATCCAACCCTCAAATAGCTCAAATTAAACTCAACTACCCCTTTTTACATCCCTTATGCCAACCCTCAAATATCCCCAATGAAATAGACTGTTTAAATAGCTCGTCCTTTACAATGTCCCGAATAGCCCCTTGTAAAATAGACCACCCCTTACCCTGCCCTAACAAATTGACCCAATCAAATAGACAATCCCCTCAAGTTCTCCAAATAGCTTTTATTGAAATAGATTACCCCTGCATGGCCCTCATATGGACACTTATTAATAAATTAGGTCTGTTCCAATGCTCTGAATAGCCTTTATTGATATGAAAAACTTCTTGAATAACTCTTAAATAGTCCCGATTACATGAACCATTCCCTTACGAAATCTCCTATTAAAATATGCTATATCTTGCCCAATCCCCAAAGACTCCCTATCAAGTAGACGGCCCTTTTTTGAACATCCAAATAGCCCCTTTTTGAAAAACACCCCTTTTCCAATCCCCAAAGAGGCTCTATTAAAAAAGAACACCCCCTAATCCAAACTTCAAATACTTCGAATTGAAGTCGACTGCCCCTTTTTTTGGACCCCTTGCGCCACGCCTCAATTATTCTTCTTAAAATAGACGGTCCCCTTAAAGTCTCCAAATAGCCTCTATTGAAAAAGATTACCTCTTGCCCAGCCCTCAAATAGACCCTACTAAATAGATTTACTCTGTTCCAATCCTCTAAATAGCCTTTGTCTAAAGAGAAAACTCCTTGAATAACTCTCAAACTGTCCCTATTAAATAAACCGCCACTTACAAAATCCCCAAAATCCCTTATTGAAATATGCCATACCTTGTCCAATCCCTAAAGAATCCCTACTTAGTAGACCGCCCCTTTTTAAACCTCCAAGTAGCCTCTTTTTGAAAAACGCCCCTTTTCCAATCCCCAAAGCGGCCCTATTGAAGAAGACCACCCTTAGTCCAAACTTTAAATAGTCAAATTAAAGTCGAATACTCCTTTTTTAAACTCCTTGCGCCCCGCCTCAATTACTTTTCTTGAAATAGACGGTCCCCTCAAATTCTCCAAATAGCCTCTATTAAAATAGATTACCTCTTGTCCAGCCCTCATATGGACCCTATTGAATAGATTAACTCTGTTCCAATCCTCTAAATAGCCTCCATTTGAAAAGCAAACTCTTTAAATAACTCTCAAAAAGTCCTTATTAAATAAACCGCCCCCTTACAAAATCCACAAAAACCTCTGTTCAAATATGCCATACCTTGCCCAATCCCCAAAGCATCCTTATTTAGTAGACCGCCCCTTTTCATACATCCAAATAGCCCCTTGCTAACAAAACACCCCTCTTCCAATCACCAAGAGGCCCGTTTAAAAAAGACCACCCCTAATTCAAACTTTAAATACTTCAAATTGAAGTTGACTGTCCATTTTTTGAAGTCCTTACGCCACCCTTCAATTATACTTTATGAAATAGACGGCCCCTTTGATTCATAAATAGCCCCTATTAAAATAGATTACCCCTTGCTCAGCTCTCATATGGACCCTATTGAATAGATAACTCTGTTTTAATCCTCTAAATGGTTTTCGTTTAAATAGAAAACTCCTTAAATAACTCTCAAATAGTTTCTATTAAATAGACTGTCCCCTTACAAAATCCACATAATCTCCTATTAAAATATGCTATACCTTGCCCAATCCCCAAAGAATCCCTATTCAATAGACCACCCATTTCTGAACATCCAAATAGCCCCTTTTTGAAAAAGCATCCCTTTTTCAATCCACAAAGAGTCCCTATTAAATAGGGCACCCCTAGTCACAACTTTGAATAGTTCGAATTAAAGTCGACTGCCCTTTTTTGAACTACTTGCGCCATCCCTCAATTATTCTTTATGAAATATAGGGCCCCTTGATTCCCAAAATGGCCCCTATTAAAATAGACTACCCCTTTCCCAGATCTTGTATGGACCCTACTGAATAGATTAACTCGGTTCCAATCATCTAAATGGCCTTCGTTCAAATAGAAAACTCCTTGAATAACTCTCAAACTGTCCCTATTAAATCGAACGTCCCCTTTCAAAATCCACAAAATCCCCTATTAAAATATGCCATACCTTGCCCAATCCCCAAACAATCTGTATTTAGTAGACCGCCCCTTTTTTAACATTCAAATAACCCCTTTTTGAAAAAACACCCCTTTTCCAATCCCCAAACAGGCTTTTTGAACCTCCAAACAGCCTCTATTTGAAAAACAACCCTAATCCAATTCCCAAAGAGGCCCTATTAAAAAAGACCACCCATAGTCCAAACTTTCAAGAGTTCGAATTAAAGTCGACTGCTCCTTTTTTAAACCCCTTGAGCCACGCTCCAATTATTCTTTATGATGCGGACGGCCCCCTCAATTCCCAAAATAGCCCTTATTAAAATAGATTACCCCTTGCCCAGCCCTTATATGGACCCTATTAAATAGACTGGTTCTATTTCAATCCTCCAAATAGCCTATATTTAAATAAGAAAATTCCTGCATAACTCGTGAATAGTTCCTATTAAATAGACCCTATTTAAACCACCAAATAGACCACCCCTTTACTTAACCCTTAAAAAGGGGCTATTAAAATAGAACACCCCTTATCAACCCCCGAAGAGGCCCTATTAAAAAAGTCCAATCTCCACTCCTTCATATAGTTCCTATATAGAAGAGCAGTATGCGTGTAATGTGTAATAATACTAATAATCTAAACAAATAAATGAAAATAAAATTTTCAAAGTGAGTATGTGTAAATATGTGATTATTTATTATTTTATGGTAGTTATGGATCATACTGTACATATTTTTTTAAACAATAGTAAGTATCATTCAATCTGATATCGACGAGTAATGCATAAAATATCTGCATTATTTAATGATAAAATAATTCAAAAAAGTAAGTAAATTAAAATATGGTAATAAGCAATTGAGTGAGATTGATTTAATGATCATCTTCTTTGACACTAAATGTTATTGATGGGATCGCGTAATAAATCCCATTCAGCGAATTACGATGATGGTGAATAAATTACTATCGTTCGTAATGATTGAAAATACTCTATTCTCTCCTTGCATCGAATGCAATTTAACTATGTTATACAATTTTGATTAATCTAGAATATAAATAAATATTTGAATCGAATTTCTAGAAATCGATTGCATTCA
>JAUMHM010000001.1:2295299-2306820 GCA_032362435.1 Melikaiella ostensackeni | reverse complement strand
AAACCCTGAAATTTTGAAAAAAATCAGAGTGAAGTGACGCGTGGGGGGGGGGGGGGTCAAGATTTTGTGACTTATACTAATTGATACCCCTTATAATTGACTTGAATTTTTTTGGATTCAGGGATTCGAATAATATTAAGGATTTTTTTTTCATATATTCAAAGATTATTTAATTTACTTAGCTAATGTCCATTAATTATTTGTATGAACAACAATTACAAAAAGAAAATGTTGAATTCAACCTTTTAAGGTAGGAAACATGAGAAAGTCAAGCGTCGATTACATAATATTTGAGTTTTTTGTGCAAGGATTGTCTGATTTAAATTGACTGGTACTACTTGACACCCCCCAGTGGACTGAGAATGACTTATAATTTTTAAATTCATTACGCCTGACTTAAAACTACTTATACTACTTTCCATCCCGCCTGACTGACTTAAAATAATTAATACCACTTGACAACCCCCAGTTTGAATTTATGTGACTCATAATACTTGGAACTCCTTATATGCCTGACTTATAACAATGTGTACTTGTTATCTTGTAAAGCTTGTTCAGAATCACTTATACTACTAAAACCTCCCTTATGCCTAGACTAAAATGACTTATACTACTTGATAACCCTTAAAATTGACTTGGATTTTTTTGGATTCAGGGATACGAATGACGTTAGGGATTTTTCTCCCATATGTTCGAAGATTATTCAATTAACTTAGAGCTGAGTAACAGCTCGAAAGAATTTTTTTTCTTCTTAAATGAGAAAATAGAAAAGTTATGCAACTCTTTCTCAGCCAAAATCGGCTTTTTTTAAGACGCGCTGTTCCTGACTGAAGATTTCTCGAAGATAGTTGGTTCTTTTAGGATTTCGTTTTATGGTTCGGTAGAGTTAAGTGATAGTTCGAAACTACTTTTTTGTTAAAAAAAATTAAATGCGTTGAAGTTAAACAGTTTTTTGTGTAATCTGTAAAATTCGCATTTTGGCACTTACGCACTTTTCCCCGATGACTCTTCAAATGTTTTGTGAGCATTATCACCAAAAGTTTTTCATTCGAAAAGATAGTTTCGGGGAGAGTTGTATTCTTTAAAATTTCGTAGCTGCTACTTACTACTTTAGCAAGTGCTCTTCTTCAAAAGTGGTTCTACGCAATTTTTGTGAAAGAATTCAAAAGACTTCAAAATATTTGTAAGATTTTACAGGGATTAAAAAGGATTCCAATAGATTTAAAGGGGTTTAAAAGTATTGCAAAGGATTCCAACACCTTTCAAGGGAATTCATAGGACTTCCAAGGACTTTAATTATTTTGAGAAATGTTTAAAGCTTTCAAATGGCTGAAGGAATTTCAAAGTATTTCTAAAATTTGAAAGCAATATCAAGGAATTTTTGCAACAATTACTTAAATTCATAGGATTTCTATAGCTCCATGCGGTGTGTAATGAATATCCTTGAATTTCGAAAGATTTTAAATCAATTTCCAAGAGTTTGTACAAGTATTAGTTAAGGGATTTAATATTATCCTTAGGATATCAAGAGATTTTGAGAGATTTGAAATTTGTTTATGGGATTGCAATGAATTCCCCAAACCTTATAAGGATTTTGAAGGATTTCATGAGATTTAAAAATTTTCAGGGTGTTTTCGATAATCCCAAGGGACTTCGGAGAATGTCAAAGATTTCAAAGAGTTTTTATGGAATTTCAATATAGTACATACAAAAAATTTATGAACATTTTAGAATACTTCTATAAATTGCAAAGAATGTCACAAGAATTAACGGATTTCGTAGGATTTCAAAGATTTGTGGAGACTTGAAAATATCTCAGGAGATTTCACAGGATTTCAAAAGCTCTATGCGGTATTAATGAATATCCATGAATTTCGAAAGATTCGAAAGGTTGTCATGAGGTTTATAAGATTTCCGAGAATTTCAGTAATTTTAAGGCATTACGAAGGCTCTCTCAAAAAGGTATTTTAATGAATTTTCCAGGATCTCTAAGATTCCATAGACCTCAATATTTCAAAGGATTTCAAGAAATATCATCAAAATTCATGTAATTTCAAGGGATTGATAATGTTTTAATGGATTCCAAAGGATTTATTCTCAAGAATTGAGAGATTTTTCAAAGATTTTAAAGTTGTGAATACTTTAAGGTATATTCAAAGATTAGAAAGAATTTCAAAGAATGTAGGATATTTTAAAAGATTCCAACGAATTTTCAATAGATTTCAAGAATTTGAAGGTATTTCAAGGGATCGGAAAGGATTTAAAAGATTTCAAAGGATTTGAAATATTTTAGGGCATTTTAAAAGATTATAAGGAACTTTCAAGAGATTCAAAGAATTTCAAGGAATTTTCAAGGATCTTAATGATTTTGAGGGATTCGAAAAAATTTCGTGCGGTTTCAAAGGATTTCCTAGAATTTCGGAAGATTTGGAAAGTTTTTGGATTTTAGAAGGTTTGAAGATATTTTAAAATATTCCAAGGATCGTGAAAAAAAATTTATAGCTGAACTAATGATATCTATGGTATTCTTCATCTGGCCTCAAATATCGTTCAAAATGAACGAACGATGTTGGAAAAATCTCTGAAATAGGGGCTTGCAGCATAAGTTATTTTGAATATTATTAATAATAAATTGCATTTTTTAAACGTTAAAACAAAGATATTATATAGCTGAAATCAAACTGTTGGAAATCTGAATAAAGCGCTAATTGAATAAAAATAATTCTGACAGAGGTTTGAAATTTATAATTGATTTCACAGTTTACGTTAAAGTTATAAAAATTATAAATGCCTAATTTGAACAAAAATAAGTGAAATTAATAGCAGAACTTGATTTGAATTTTTATACTTTTCCAAAAGTTGGATTCGAACTTATATCATTTCTCCGTATTCCTTATTAACAAAGAAATTCCATAACACGTTCAAATTTTGTATGACATTTGAAACTCACGAAGTTATACAGCTAATTTAAAAATATATTGCAAAAACAAAATTACTTTTTTCAAATATATTTTAGTTTTGTTGATTTGATTTTTCAGTATTTTTCTGTTTTAATTGTAAATTTTTTTGTGAGGCTCAACAGATTTTATAAGATTACCGAGAATTTTAATGATTTTAAGGGATTTCTAAAGCTCTCAATGTATTTTAATCGATTTTTCTAGATTTCAGGAAATATCAGATTTTATAAAATTTCGCGAGTTTTTCAAGGGATTTTTTTTAGATTTCAACGGATTGTGAAGATTTGAAATGAGTTTACAATATTTCGAAGGGGTATCAAACAATTTAATAAGATTTGAAGGATTTTAATAATATTTCGAAAATTTAAAGGGTTTTAATTTTTTTTCTAATTTTAAGGCCTTGCGAGCGGCCATTGATATAAAAAAAATGAAATCGGATAATATTTTCTGTTCGAATTTTGGATTTGAAAATTTAAATTTTTAAAAATCAAATGAAATTCCCTATTGCTAAAAATTATGACAAATTTTTCGTATGTACAATTTTTGCTAGTAAACAGTGAAAAAATTACAAAGTAAAAAATAAATTTTTTGTTCAACTCAAAATTGTTGGAAATTTTTCAAAAAACACGTTTTTTTGGGATTGAGTTGAATGCACACTTTTTTGGAAAAAGTTTAATAATATGTCGAACCTGAAATTTCTTCAGCTTGCATCAAAGAAACAAGCTATTATTTTGCTTTCATGGGAAATAATTTTTCCCATTGTGTGTAAAGCGTTCCAAAATCGTGAAAAAGGACCATTTTGAAACCACGAAAAAATCTGTTTTCCATTAAAGCAAAATAATAGTAAGTTTCTTCGATTAAGCTGAAGAAATTTAAGGTTCGACGTATTCAACTTTTTCCAAAAAAGTGTGCATTTAACTCAATCCAAAAGAACATGCTGTTTGCACATTTTCAAAAAATATAAACTAAACAAAAAAATTAATTTTTTAATTTGTAATTTTTATTAATGTTCATTAGAAAAAACTGAAGATACAAAAAATTTCCCTTAATTATTTAGCCAATAGGATTTTTAAAAAATTTTCATATCCAAAAACCGAACAGAAGATATTATCCGATTTGGAAATTTTTCTTTTACTTTTTTCGAATGCCAACTCACAAATTTTTTTCCCTCAAATCAAACATTCGATTAGTTTGATCATTTTCGTTCTGCCCTACTCGATATCTTCCGGCCCATCCATGATTGCACCGATTCGGTCCACGCCAGTCCGCCCCTGCTCATATTTTAGAAGATTTTTGTGCAATTCAAAGGGCCAATAAATATTAAACTCTTCCGGAAACTTTATGAATCTTAGAATCCACAAGTTTGTTAAAAGCCTCTCATATAACGTAAGACGTGCGTAAACTTTCCTGAAATATCTTCAAGTCCAAGGAACTTTTTACAGCCTACCAATATCTTTCGAAATCCTATAAAGTTTGCCAACAAGTTTATCAAATCTGTTCTGATCTAACACTTGTGAAATCCTTAAATTATAGTAGAGTAGAGAAAATAACTCATCCAGAGCAAAGTATAGTCCATCTAGTTGCATAAAGTCGTAAGCTTTGAAAGTGAAATTTTATCGGAGAGGCGAAAAATAAATTGTAGGGTTAAGCATTCAGAAGATCGTAACACACTTACTTTACAAAAGTCAATATTTTAAGAAAATAAAAAGTCTTCTATGTAAAAATTTACATGTAGAAGCTTGCTAATTATTATACTTTCAATTTTTGAAAACCCAAATTATTTTGATTATACGTAAACATTTAATTTGTATGACTCATTCTATTACGTGTGAGTTACGCAGAAGAAACATAAACAATTCTTAATACGATAGATTCTGTTTTTGTAGAAGTTCCCATAATTCATGGACCACGATTTTAATTATATAGCAAAATATGCATCTTTGTTGTTTTGATAATGCTGAATGAGAATTTCTCTCAGTATGATCTTGTTGCTTAAACGAGTTGCGAAATCCTGCTCCTCAGACAGATTCTGTGAACGATGACAACTGCCCTGATTGGGGATGTGTAGAATGATTCGTATCACTATCTGTTGGAGAAATGAAGCCAGTAGGAGCGTACTGCCTTGCAGGAGGTCATTAGGGTGTGAGGATGAAGCCGTAGTGTGTCCGACGATAATGTAACTTTGTCCTCGTCAAAGTCAGAAAGCCCTCATACTTAGCCCTGGGGAGGTATGAGGGTTATTACCTCCAGGACTGCAGACTCACCTGCGATCGGACCAGGATCCTTAATGTGTGGGTCTATCATTTACTCATAGCATTTAAGAATAAAACCAAAAAATCCTCAACTCAACAATCTAAAGGTACTAAATCACAAGTTGATCTTGAAGCTACCACCTCAAAATATCATTATAAAAGAGACCCTGATTCATTCTGCTACATATGCAGTGAATTCTATCCACCATAAACTCTTAGCACAATTCCTGAGCAGATCAGAACGATTTACGGAGATTGTTATGATCTCACAATTGCTGATTAGGATAAAGAATGGGTGCCATCTCAAATTAAAAAGTCAAACTTTATGGGCAGAACCCACTTGTGAAGAGGATTGATATTTCTGCAAGAACGATGTAACTGGATTTAAAAAAAAATAAAAGAAGCATTGCTTACGTCGATGTTCCAACAGTAATACGACCCATCAAGATGTACAATACAGATGAGTAAGGTATTGAAGGAATCGGATGTATTCCCTATCGGGAAAGTTTAGAGATTCAAGAAGACGCTAGCGAAGAAGAATGCTCCAGTGAATCTGACATTGACGGCGAATATGTAGGAAGTAAAGAAAAGAAACCGAAACTTTTTTCAGAAGAAGAATTGAACGATCTCATCAGAGATTTAGGACTATTCAAAAAAACAAGTGAATTCTTCGTTTCTGTACTCAAAAAGAAAAACTTGGTGAGAAGAAATGTGAAAGCAACTGACTATAGGAATAGAGAAAGAGATTCCAGGAAATATTTCACAAAAGAAAAAGAGCCTTCATTTGTTTACTGTCACGATATAAATGGATTGATGGATGAATTGAAACTAGAGATTTACAGAGCCATCGAGTGGGGGCTATTCATAGATTCCTGTAAGAGAAGTTTGAAAGCTGTTTTGCTCCACAATACGAATGTCCCTGCTCCCATACCGGTTGCACGTTCAACTACGTAGAAAGAAAATTACGAAAATATCAAGTTGGCGTTGGATAAATTGAAATATTCAGAACACAATTGACGGATTTGTGGAGATTTCAAAATATTGGGAATAATTCTCGGTCAGCAATCAGGTAACGTTAAACACGCATGTTTTCTATGCTCATGGGATAGTAGAGACCGACCTAATCATTATAAAAAGATTTATTGGCCAGCCAGAGAAACTTTTGATCCAGGATCAGAGAACATCATCAACCTCCCGCTAGTGGATCCGGCGAGAGTTTTACTGCGATCTCTGCATATGAAACTGGGCATGGCGAAGCTATTTGTATCAGCATTAGAAGAAGAAGATAGCTTTTTTATATATCTGCGAGGACAATTCCCAGAACTATCGGATACAAAATTAAAAGCAGGAATATTCGATGGACCTCAAATTTGGAAAATATATAGAGATCAAAATTTCGTCACAACTATAAACAAAGTGCAAAGAGCAGCTTAGTTAAGCCTCATGAAAGCTGTTCAAAACTTTTTAGGGAACCACAAGAGTGATAACTACAGAAGAAGTGTCAAAAATATGATACAGAACTTCGGTAATTCAAGAGATGGAACGTTGCAACTGAGGGAGGCGGGATATAAACATGATGGCAGACTTTTGTTCGGCATTGAAGAGAGAACATAGGCAGAAAGGAGTTAAAAGGAAGCGAAATTCATTACGTCGACCTTTCGAAGATAAAAGAATGCGATACTCAAGAAGGGCGTGAATTGGAAGGGACCTGCTGTGAATTCGGACTCAGGAACCTAGAAGACATAGAATACGACCACTTTGCATTAAAAAAATACATATTTTACATAAAATTACCAATTCGCCACGTTTGTTGGAGGTTAGAGACGAAGTGTGACGTCATTAAACCACAACGACTCCAGATTCATACTCAGCGACCTCGAAAACATAGGATATGACCACTTTGCATTAAAAAAAATTCATGTTTTCCATAAAATTAACAATTTGCCACGTTTTTTTAAAGTTAGAGACGAAGTGTGACATCATACAGGTAGAACCACAGCGACTTTGAATTCATACTCAGCGACCTGAAGAACATAGAATATGACCACTTTCCATAAATAGGAATCATGTTTCACCTGAAATCAGCGTTTTTTCATGTATTTTGAGGTTTGGAATAAAATGTGACGTGATGGAGCCAAACCGGCTCCGGATGCGGATTCAGCAACCTCAAAAACGTAGGGTAAGCCTATTCTGGTTTCTGGGGCTGACAACTTCTTTTGTGGAGGTGTGTAATTTTACTGAGAAGTTATTCTAATTTTCTCGTGGGTGAACTTATTGTCGAAATAACCGGTCGTGAAGGAAATTCTGCTTTATGAGCCTTTACTAGGCCATAGACAAGAGATAGACTTGTGTGAGTTGTGTTAATGTCGCACCTTTCGATATTGTTTCCCTAACATTTTTGGAGTCTTAATCTCTTTAGAATTTTAAATGTACCTTTTTGAATCATTTTTGTAGGATCATCTGGAATTACTGCAAAACTATCTTCATCATTCAAAATATGCATCACTTTTAGATTATAAACATCTTCTAATATTGCAAGCGTAATACTCCGTTTATCAGCCTTAGTAATCAATAATTTAGAATGACGTTTTAAAAAAAATTTTGTTTCATCAGATCATTCGCTTTCCTTTTTCTTGTAAGGTTTGTGGAGCACCATTATTCGAAAATTCATTCGATAAACCCATAAATATTGCTCTGAATTCTTGTTCTTTGTTTTCTGATAATTTTGGATATTATTTTGAATGTCTTTGATGATTTCGAGGAATTATATACACTTTTTTCATTATATTTGTTACTAAGCCTCCACTCAACCTTAGAATATTGTAATGCAGCTGATCTCAGTTTTCTATTGATTGAATAAAAATCCTTGATATTTTTTACTGGTCCTCCAATAACCTCCATCCCAATTTTTATCAATTTCCATGAAGTCCATCCTACGAAAAATGTTTTAAAAAGGTTTATTTCTTTATATATTTATTTATTTTTACTTCCCTCTGTGTCTTTTGGCGACAAAAATGCAGGAATTGTAATCCTATGATTATTCACTATCGAACACACAAAACAAAACACTTTGTTTCAAATTGTTATTTTTGTTCTTTTTAAAATTAGAAAAATGGTTACAAAAACCAATGCTTTACAACAACAAATTTTCTTCGGAATACGGAGAATAAAACGAGATGCACGCTGTTTGAAGGTACGCCATATACTAACTACGAAATGTCTGAATCAATACATCTAAGAAGTTCTCATATTTTACGAAAAGCATTTTGAAGACATTTGTAATAGAGAAAGATATTTACGACTCGAACTCAAAACTCTCGTTTGGACGAAACTGTCGTTTTTTTTTGGCTATATTGTCCAAATCCTCCTCTTGTAGAAGACACATGTTAGAAAAGTTTCAGAAGACTTCATGGAATTCATTCAGATAGTTTTAGCTTTAAAAATCAAGATTAAGAAAATACCTGCTTCTGGCAAAATTATTCAGTTTTTAGAAGTACCAATATGACATTATGACTATATTTACAGAAAATTTAATAAAGTCGAAAATAGGGCAGATATAAGAATATCTAAAGTAGATACAAGAACACATAAGCATCTGTAAAAATTATAAAATTATAAAAATTAAAACATTAATGTTAGTCAAAATATAAGTACAGTACACAATGGTACATGATAAGATATGAACATATTGTTAATATGGCATCCTCCTCAGAATACCATTTTTTGTAGGCAACAAGGGTATCATTTTTTTTACCTGAATGTATGTAAAAACCTTTTGGCAACCTTATTTTTTGTAAGTACCAGGTTAAGATTTTAATGACTTGTAGAAAATTGGAAAAACCTGGAAAATTATTACAAGATTAATGTATACAGAACATGGGAAATGAAGGAAAAAGATCATAGTGTCAAAATCAAATTTTGTGGGTTGATTTAAAACCAATCTATTCAGATTATCACTTTGACCAAAGCGTGTGAATCGAGTGAGTTGGATTTTAGATACGAGTCGTTGCAGCAGGTCCGCAGTGGCTGTTCCCAGAGATGAGTCGACCTTTGGTTATGCCAGCCGGCGAAACTTTCACTTTTGCCCCACCTCGTGTAACTTTTCTGTGACAGAGGCAGATACAGCAGGAATCTATGATCGTAATGTGCCACCACGATTCATGAAATAAAGGATAAGATATTCCCATGTAAACACTCGCCTTCAAGGTCCCACTCACTAATACGATAATTGCGTTCCGTCCCATTATTTCCACGCCCAAAAAACCATAGTTTTTCAAGAACTTTTTTTAATTCTGTGGATGCCCGCCATAACGACAGAAGTCAATTTTTCGCGCAATTGAGATTTTATTAAAATAATGATGTTCGAGTAGGCCCTTATCATTTGGACAGATTCGAAATCCTGAGAACTGTAACCCTCGCTCAGAAAAACCATATGCCTAATGACACAAGTCAGTTCTCTCAAAAATTGTGTTCGGCATAACGACGCAGTCAGCTCTCTGAAAAATTATGCCTGACGTAATGAAACAAGTCATTGGCTTTGCATCTGACCTCTATTGTAATCAATTTATACAAGATATCTGCAAAATCTTTGCTGCAAAATGACTTCCTTAATAGTTGCAAAAAAAATTACCTATTGGAGAATGGGCATCAAAATATTACTTATTTGAGTCTGAAATGGAATTTTCTCCACGGTTGCTGGTTTTAACACATGTTCGTTCTGAAAAAATTCATAATAACTGAATTTCTTAGGAAGAAAACTCACGAAAGTCTCTCAAACTTCTCTCGCGCGCTCTTTGCTGAGGTTATGCAAAGTTTAATAAAAGAAATTCTTTTTTTACCCATTACGCCATTACGTACCTTCCAAAGATGACGGATTCGAAGAGCCAGCGGCATTATTATTGGCTATTAAATCCATTCCTGTTCTTCTAAAGAAAAATTGATATGCAAAAAATATTTTTTGAAATTTCGATAATGAATTCGTACACTAACCTGTGCAAACGATGATCAATCCTTCGTTGCGAACATTTTTAGAGATTTTATTTCAACTTTCATTCTCAAAATTCTATCCGACGATTGAACTGTTGCAACGTTTTTTTTTTTGGTTGGATTAATCGTTTTAAACTATTTTGTTTTAATGTCGGAAAAAGATATAACATGAATGTAGCCGCTAACTACAGCTGATTTAACGACTTGAGCGCTCTAACGGAAAGTTGACGAAATAGATTTAAATCATAAAAAGTCACGAAATAACCTCGAGTTGAGGTTTATCATTCATTTTTTTATAGTTAATCTAAACTTAATATATTTTTGCTGAAAATCACCCGAAAAATATTGATTCCTGGCATAACGACACATGTCAAGTTTCCTGCGCAACAGCACAAGTCAAAGTTTTATTTTATCTTACGGAAACACAACAAGTATTTCAATTCTTATTATGATGAAGAAGTAGATTGTTATTACCCCTATTTATAATATTGAATATAGATCTGACCTAATATTCTCCGATCTTACATATGAGTTGAAACACTAAAAGTAGATTTTCTCAGAAACTTGCTCTTCGTAGTTGTGTCGTTATGTCGGTCAGCCTCAGAATTTAAGGCATTTTTTTTAGTACTCTTCCCTGGCAAAAGTTTTGGATAGTCATTCTTTCCGATTTATTCCGAATTATTCCGAAATCTGTATCCGAAACAATCCGAATCAATCTGAACCAATCCGAAAAAAGTTCTACATTTCGTTCGGTCCAAGTCGGTTAAAAATTAATCTGACTCAATCCGCTTTAAACCAAACTTCCAATCCAAATCAATCCGAACTAATCCGAACCAAATTTTTAATTTGAACGGATCCGAATCAGTGCGAACTCGGATTGATATATACTGAATTTTCTATCTGAATGAATCCGAGTTCGGGTTGAATCAGATTCATTCGGATTGAGAATCGGTTTAGGTCAATCCGAGTTCGAATTGAGTCAGATTCATGCTGATTGAAAATTTGGTTCGGATTGATTCGAATTGGAGGTTTGGATTGAATTTGATTGAGTCGGATTAATTTTTTACCAATTTGGATCAAACGAAATCCAGAAATTCTTTCGGATTGATTCGAATTGGTTCTGATAGAGATTTCGGAATGATTCGGATTGGCTCGGAATGATTTGAATGAATTTCTATCCGAAACGATCTACGATCGAAATGTGCAACTTCGATTCGTGAAATAAAGGATAAAATATTCCCGTATAGACGCTCGCCTCCAAGACCCCACTCGCTAATACGATAATTGCGTTCCCTCCCCTTATTTCCACGCTAAAAAAACCATAGT
>JAUMHM010000001.1:2253864-2277094 GCA_032362435.1 Melikaiella ostensackeni | reverse complement strand
AGCCCTGAAGAAGTGAACTGCAATGTTTACGAAACGTCGGCAAGATTCGTAGTTTTGCACACGATTGAAACCCGAAATATCTCCTTTTTACTATAATATTCAACACTGATTTTCCAAACTTTGTTGTGGTTTCATCAAATTTTTTACTGTTCTTGATATTCTTGAAGTTAAAACCTAGTCAGTTGATTATATCATAAATCTTTTTCGGAAAAACTCCGTGAGCTTTGCATTTTGTTAGGAAATTTTTCTGTACCGCAATTTGATTTAATTTTTTGCTTAAGTAAAAGAAAGATTTTATTTTTTTCACAGGAATGTCTATCATATTACTGCCGGATATCCAATTCCTTTCAATCTCTGTAAAATCTATGATGAATAAAAGTGGAAATATAAAAAAATACCTTGCATTTATACACTTGGCTTGTAATTTGTTTTTGTCTATTAATCCATTGTACTTGATCCTTTTCTTCCTGATCTATATCAAAAAAACTATTTTTCATATTTCCGCTTATATTCATCATTGATTTTACAGAGACTGAAAAAAAATAGGAATCATGCGGTAGCATGATATACAGTCCTGTTGAAAAAATATAATCTTTCTTTTACTTAAGCAAAAAATCAAATCAATCTGCGTCACAAAAAAATTTCCTAACAAAATGCAAAGATCACGGAATTTTTCCGAAAAAAATTTATGATACAAACAACAGACTAGGCTTTACTTTCACAAATATCAAAAACAATAGAAAATTTGCTTAAAACACAAGAAAATTTTAATGATCAGTGTAGAATATTGTCATCAGTGATTGCCACACAAAAATGAATAGTGTAAGTGAAAAAATTAAACAGGCTCTAGAGGAACTAAGTGAACAAGTACCTCTCTTCGTCATCATATTGATAAAGAATTGAATGAGGGATACAAACTAGCTAAAGAGTTTTCGAAAAATAATCCAGATATTTTTGTGACTTAAGCGGATAAGGAGAACATTACAATAGCCATTTCTAAAACTGAGTATGTCAAAAAAATCCATGTAATCCTAGAAGATAAAAATAATTTTGATCGTATTGAAAATGATGCTACAAAAAATTACAGAAAGAAACTTTCAGGGTTTTGAATAAATTTAGAGTAAAAGGTTATTCAGGAAACGTAAAAAAATGTGATATTGATACAATCAATACACTTCTCTCTTTATCCTATGGCCTAATTAAAGCTCATAAGATCAATTTTCCATTATGACCAGTAATATCAACAACAGGCTCTTCAGCCAGAAAACTAGGAGAATTGCATAGTAATATCACTGAAAAATCAATAACAATTTTCAAATTCTCAGTTAAAAATAGTAATGCTTTTCTCAAAGTTATTGATGGAATCATGGTTCCACAAGATCATATTCTAGCTTCGTTCGACGTAGTTGCGATGTTTCCTAACATTACACTGGAGAGTAAAGGATGCCATTAAAAAAATATGGGATAGGATTAAAAATCACACCACTATTATATACAAACTATCTCATGAAGCAGTTAATTTTGTTTTTCACTTCTTCCATAATTTTAAAAACAAAAATTTGGGACACCAATAGGTTCCGTTCTTTCACCTGTTTCAGCTGAAATTGTCATGGAAGATTTAGAAAATCAGGTTTAAAAAAATGAAAGATCTTTTTAATGATCATTCAGTAAAAACTGGTTTTAAATGTCTTTTCTATGCTAGATATGTAGATGACTCTGTATTATGTGTAGATGCAAGCAGAATTGAAATGCCTCTTAACACTTTTAATAGTGTACACCCAAAGTAACAATTCACTTTAGAAATTGAAAAAGATAGAAAAATTAATTTTTAAGTCCTAACAATAATAAAAACTGATGAAAGTAAAATCATAACTGATTGGTATGGAAAACCGACCTTTTCAGGACGTACACTGAGTTTTCTCTCAAATCATCCAATACAGAATAAAATTGGGGTTATAAAAAACATGGTAGATAGAGCTATAAAATTGTCACATGAAACATTTTTTATTTAATTTAATTTAATTTTTTACATATCCTATTCTGTTTTGAATGGAATGATTAGAATTAAAATCTATTGTTCTTCCTAAACAAATAGTTTTTCTGAGCCAATCAGTAATAATATAATTTCCATCAGTTTTTATCAAGGTCAAATCAAGAAAATTCAATCTACCTTCTGTTTCAATTTCAACAGTAAACTGTTATCTTGGATGTATGCTATTAAATACATTATGTAGGGTATCCACATTTTGTGCATGTGAAGAAAGTACAGAATCATCAACATATCTTGCATAAAAGCTTAACTCGAAATTAGTTTCGTCAAAAACTTGATTTTTCAAATCTTCCATCACAATTTCAACAATAATTGGGGACAAGACTGAGCCTATCGGAGTTCCAAATTTTTGTTCGTGAAAAGTATCATTGAATTTAAAATAAACAGAATTGAAAACATATTCAATAGCATTGAAAAATTGTTTTTTTCGCAATCTTAGTATGAAATTTGATCATATCCCATCTATTTTTAATGGCAAGTTTAACTCTTTCGTATGGAATGTTAGGAAACATGGCTATTACGTCAAAGGAGACAAAAATGTGATTTATTGGTATTTTAAAATTCTCAATTAATTTTAGAAAGGCAGCACTGTTTTTAATTGATCTTTCCGAAAGGGTAACTGATTCTTTGATAATTTTGCTAGGAAGTTCTTCTAATTTTCTCGTGGGTGAACCTATTGTCGAAATAATTGGTCGTAAAACAAAATCTGCTTTGTGAGCTTTGACCAGGCCATAGGCCAAAGATAGATTTTCTCATAATTAAAGAAATTTTATAATAAAAAAGTGGATTAATGTTTCTATCTTTAAAGAGAAGAAGAAAATGAAGAAGATTTATAACATTTTTGGCAAATAATTAAAGTGTTTGTTCAATTGATGTTGTGGTGAAGTGTTTGCAAAACATTAGATTACAATTTTTTGGATTTTATACGCAGGAAGTTATATGAAAAATTATTTTATCTATTATTATTTTCCTGTTTTTGTTAATATAGTTTTCAGTGTAATTGATAATAATTTGGTGGAATGTGATTTTATGACGGATGCCACTAAAAGTTTGGTATAGGTGTATTAAACAATTTATTCAATTAGTAAAAACTTAGATTTGATGCATTACAGAAGAAATTATGGATGAAATGCAAGTTTCATGGGCTTTTTTTAAAAAAGATATTTCATATTATCAAGAAAATATGTTTTGACTCCAACAAAATAGATAATAAAGAAACTTTTGATGAGAATATCAATAAATTTAATAAATCTATTTGAATTTCGTTAAAAAAGCTGCCGTGCTCATATACACAATTAATATATGTTTTATTATTTATGACTGTAGTGATCCTATATTGTACATTCATTATTATTATTTATTTATTATTTATTATTGTACATTTGCCTCTAATGCGCCGGAAAAGCGGATAGTCTCAAAGTCTATTTTTGATTTGTGAACTTTTTGAGTGTTCTTTTTTAGTACAAACAAATTTTTTCATAAAAATGTAGATTTTATTTCGATCTTTATGAAATTTTTAAGGAGAGACATTAAACAAAGATTTGTTCCAATCTGCAGGGTTGCCTTTGAATACATAAGATTCCTTTTAATTGAGGTATCCATGATTAACTCATTTTACCAAGCGATAACTATTTTATTTTAATATAGTTCACAAATTTCAGAAAGTTAGTAATTTTTATAAATGTGTTATGGTTTTAGATTATTACCTTTTTCTATTTAGAAAAATGGAATAATCTAAATCGATCGGTTCTAAATAAATCTGCAAGGACTTTATAAGATATCAAACTGATATATACTAATAAACTGTTCCACTGACATGATAGAAATTGTCGCCAGACAAAAAACATGCGAAAAGTGAGCAGAAACATAGCAGTTTCAATGTGGACAAACTGAATGAGTGAATTTGAAGATTATTATAGTTAATGCTCGATCCATTATATAAATGTTGAGTCAATGCTTACCTTCTCTGTTCTTCTTGAAGGATAGAAAATATATTTTTAAGAGGAAAAATCGCTCATTTAATTTTAAAAATATTTTTTAATTAAAGAAAAGTAATGATTGACTTTTTTCAGGTGTTTTCTTAGTACCTTATTTTATAATACTCATAGTATGTGGAGTGCCATTGCTTTACATGGAACTAGCTATAGGCCAATTTACTCGCCGTGGACCAATCGGTGCTCTTGGGCAAATTTGCCCCCTACTGAAAGGTACATTTTTCATAAATAATTTTCAATCATAATTTATTATTTTGAAAGTAAATATACTATCCGACCTTTGCTTTAGTCGATATTTTCGAAAAACTTTGATACAAAACTCGATAAAATGAGGGTAGATTTCTCTTACCGGCACTTACCGACATCCAGAATTCGAGTCCCTTCTGCTCTCATTTTATGGAATCTGCTCTCATTTTATGAAATTAGGCTGGACACCCAAATCTCAGGTCAGATATCATCACTCCTTTTGGCTCCTTAGAGCGCACGTTTTCTAGCAGTTTCTATTATTCATGATGAACAGCTGTTGGCTCAAATTTCGGGCATACGCTGTGGAGGTTATTTTTCTACGCATGCGCCCAGTTTAGCCAATAACTGATCATCCTGATCGTCATGAACAATAAAAAATTATAAAAAACATGCGCTTTAAGGAGCCAAAAGGAGTGACGACATCTGCTCTGAAGTTTGGGTGTCCAGTCTGATTGAGCGCCCAAAGTTAGGGGTAGGTATTTATTGGTCCATCGTATCAGTTTACCATAATCCCATTTTGCCATAAAGTTACTCAATTTTGAAACCGGCATCATTTAGATACTAGATGGGAATGCGCTATAAAAAAATCCTGACCTCTTTAGCCAGTTTTGAAGCTGTCATTTTTGCTAACCCACGTTCCCTTCTAGACTTTGCTTCAAAAGTGGTTCTCAATTCTAATTTCTTTTTGATAGCTTTTGATGATTTTGTGGCAAAATGAGATTATGACAAACTGAGACCAAGGACCAATGAATACCTACCAAAATTAGGCTGGACACCCAAATGTCAGTGCAGATGTCGCTACTCGCCTTGGCTCCTTAAAGCGCACGTTTTCTAGCATTTTCTATTATTTATGGCGAACAGCTATTCGCTCAAATTTCGGACATGCGCAGTGGAGGTTATTTCACCACGCATGCGCCAAGTTCAGTCAATAGCTAATCATCCTGATCGGCATGAACAATACAAAATTATAGAAAACATGCGCCCCAAGAAGCCAAAAGTAATGACGACACTTGCTCTGACTTTTTGGTGTCCAGCCTAATTAAAATACCCGTCTGTTTTTGGGAGTATTATCAAGTGCGAGACTAATAATTAATTGCATAAAATGTCTTTCTCAGGAGCAGGTTTGTCTTCTGTGGTGATATCGTTCCTAATGTCGACCTACCACAACGTGATAATAGCGTACGCAATATATTATTTCTTTACGGCGTTCAAAGCCGATCAACCTTGGTCTGATTGCGATAATTTGTGGAACACTGAGTTTTGCTGGTCAGCTGCCGTCCACTCCATAGGCAATCGAACTGCCCCCAGCACATCAAGAACACCCTCCGAGGAGTTTTTCGAGTAAATGTCAAACCAAACCAAAAACAAAACAAAGCTATCAAGAAAAAAATAATACAAAAAGTATCAAAGATTCAAAAACAAAGTAAAAAGAAAAAAAGTCAATGTAGCTTTGAAATCCCCCTTTGGGACGATAAGCGAGTAACCGAGCCCTTCGTACTTTAGCAACAAAGTGCTGCAAATGAGCGAGGGGATCGAGCACCCTGGGATCCTCAGATGGGAACTTGCAGCTTGCCTGGTGACTGCCTGGGTCATGGTTTACTTTTCGATTTGGAAGTCGATCAAGTCCTCGGCCCGCGTCAGGTACCTCACTGCAACTCTTCCTTTCTTTCTGATCGTCGTCGTCCTCTTCAGGGCGATTACACTCGAGGGGGCCGAAAAGGGACTCCAGTTCTTCTTCAGGGTCGATTGGCATCGACTCAAAGACGCTAAGGTATCCATTTATAATATAGCGGTATTAATCTAATTTACCATCTGTTGATGATGAGGAAATCTACTTTACCGACTGAATGTAAGCTAGTTATCTGTTTTGCTGGTTGTCAGTAGGGTAGATTGCCACTATTGTCTCATAACTGTTGGCTACCTGTGATTTTCTAAGACATTTTTAAATTTAGCTTGAATCCAAACCCTTGAAATCAATAACAGGGATCTAATGGACATTTAATTTGTACTTGTAAATTACAAATTACAAGTGTAATTTGGGAAGATTTGGATTATTTTCAGGTTTGGGTGCATGCCGCCGCTCAAATTTTTAATTCAGTTGGCATTGCGTTTGGGTCTATGATATGCTTCGCCAGTTACAACAAATTTCATAATAATATTTTGGTGGACACTTTGGCAGTTTCTTTAATTAATGCCTTTAGTAGTCTGTTGGTTGGCATTTTTACGTTTGCGACGATTGGAAATATTGCTTTCGAGCAGAACACTTCTGTCCAGGCAGTTTTGACTGATGGTAAATTATATATAGTTTTTAATTATCAATATTTTTGGATATTAAGGCTATATCAGACTTACCCGATTCCTACCTTATCGACTTAGTGTCTTATTTAATTTCTCAAATTTCCAACTCGATAACTCATTTCTTGTGGACATACTATAAGTTGTTCAACAAAAAATGTCGGTAGATAGGAATCAAGTAAGTTTAAGATGGTCTTTAATTAATATTATATTTCTGAACAAATTATTTTGCAATAAAGGATTTTTTGACAGTTTTAGTCCCTAAATTTTTAATAATTCATTATTTTATTCAAGGACCTGGTCTAGTCTTTGTAGTATATCCACAGGCTTTAGCCAAAATGCCAGCTTCGCAACTTTGGGCTGTACTTTTTTTCTTCATGCTAGTCTGCCTCTCTCTCAATAGTCAAGTAGGTTAAAAATTGAAATTTAATTATATTTCTTAATTTAAGTTGATTTTATTTTTTCATTCAATTTTAAATATTAATCATTTATTTATTTATTATTATATTTCATAAGCTAATTATTTTTTGCGAGGAATTTTCAGTATGAATTTAACTTTTTTTTATCTAGCGATTATAAGAATAATGCAACAAATTAGTTTTTGTAAATTATAGTTTGCAATTGTCGAAGTTGTCGTAACTTCGATCCAAGATGGATTTCCAAATTGGGTCAAACGACATCTCCATTGTCATGAAATGCTCGTCCTTCTCATTTGTGTCGTTTCGTTTCTTTTTGGTTTGCCCAACGTAACTCAGGTAATTTTTTCGATAAAAAAAATTATATTCAAAACTTTTTTTTTGCTCTTTTCGATTTTCATAAATTTGATTATATTTGATTGATTCATGATTTTTATTTGTTTTCATTAGTATAATTTTATAATTATTTATTATCATTTAATTTACTATAATTTTACTCAGATTGAGGATGAAAAGACCTTATTTGTCAACATCTTCCCGAGAAATAATTTGTCAAGTTGTAACATATCGAAACTGTGGTATCCATTTTTGATATAACGACAGAAATCTACTTTGTCGACGGATGATAATGAGGATATCTACTTTACATTCTGAAGCTAAGAGAGAAGTCTACTTTACTAGTTGTCGGTAAGGTAGACTGTCATGGGTTTCACGGATAAATTTATAAAAAATTATTTATCTGTAAGATGTCGAGAAATAAGCTATTTTCCCCTTAATCTAACCAAACCTATTGCGGTTTCCAGACGTAAATAAAGAGAGATAAATTCCACCATATGTCATTTTGATAATTTTATTTAATTATTTATGTTCACCCCTATAATTTTGTCTTTAATTTCAGGGCGGAATATATTTTTTTCAACTGATTGACCACTACGCAGCTTCGATATCAATAATGTTCCTAGCATTTTTTGAAGTGATCGCCATTTCCTGGTTTTATGGAGCTGGGAGGCTTTCCAATAATATCAAGGAAATGACTGGACGAGTTCCATCAATTTATTTTAGATTTTGCTGGCTCGTAGCCAGTCCTCTTCTCATTATGGTCAGCAACTTAAAAACTAATAAATATGAAATAAATATTTTAATTTGGAATATAACTTTCATCATTTTTTATTTTAAAAATAATAATCCAGAAGGCCATGTAATACTTATTCGATTCAAACTTTAACGTCATTTTTTCGCAACAACTTACCTCCACACGAATAAATTCATCGAGTTGAAAATTTGGAAAATTAATTATAAAGCTCTAAGGAACATTTCTATGGCCTTAAATTTCTGAAACTACAAAAAAACATTATATTTTGGAGAATTTTTGGAATTTTTTTTTTAATCTCCAGAAGTTTAGGTCCAAACAAACGTTCACTAATGCCTTCTTATAATTTCCCGGAATTTTCAACTCGATTTCTCATTTTATGTGAACTTGAGTTGTTGCAAGAGAGATGTCGGTAAGGTAGGAATTGTGTAAGTATTACATGGCCTTAGTTTAATTTTTTTAAAATTATTTCAGGCTGTCTGGGTCTTTAGTTTAATCGATTACGAGGCTCCAACTTATCATAAAGGAGAGTATAAATATCCATTGTGGGCAGAAACAATAGGGTGGGGAATAGCCTCACTTTCCCTAATTTGCATACCTGCCTTTGCGATTTGTGTCCTTTTTCGAGCTGAAGGAAAAACTTTTTATGAGGTACGCTTTATTTTAGACGATTTTTTGTCATTTGTATTATTTAGCACGGACTCGAACCCGCCAAGACGGTAAATGTCCGTAACAGAAATCTACAATTATGCAATAAGTACTTCTTTATATAATTTTTTTCACTGTTCAAATTTTCGTTGTGAAAGAAAATAAACTGAAGCTAGTTTTCATTTTTCAGTTTTACACAGAGATATAATTTATCAATTCTTTTTCAGAAAATAAAAAATTCTGTGAAGCCACATTTTGAGGCCTGCACGATTTGTGGCCAGGAATATTGTACAGAACCTCTACATTCTTTTGAAGAAGACATTTTAAAAGAACCCCTGCAGGAAATGAATAGTCTTATTCAAACTAATCCAAATTATCAAATGCCAAAATCGCAACCCTGAAGAAAATCATCTAAATTAAGAAAAAAAATTTAATTAATGAAACTGATCACAATTTCCACTTGAAGCGCGAAAATATTTTATATTTATTTTTTAGAATAGAGGTTTCGAATTTTGATTAAAACTCTGTATTTAAGTATAAACGATGAAAATTTTTTGTAATTTTCAATTTGAAACTTGCATTTACTTAAGGAGGTAAAGAAATAAACTTTATCTTTATTAGAAGACTTGCAAAGAAATAAACCCATTTAGAAATTATTTCATCCAATGTTACAAATTCTTTGTTATTAAAGAAATTTCCACAGTATTTTTCATTTCGTTCTTCAACTGAATTCAATATCAATTCTTTTTTCCATTCCTCTTCTTCCTGTATCATAATGATTACAAAAATTGACTTGACATTAAATTTATAAAATTAGATTTATTTCATCAAGAAAAAATTTATGATTGAGTTCAACATCCACGAAGAGAGTATATAATAACAAAATTTCACAATAACAATCATAATTGAATACAATCATTTTAAATTATAATTTAACTAATTGTAAAATTCTTAAATTACTAAAAAATTCAAAATCACTTTTTATAAAAGTGTTTCTAAGATGAACTGCCCGAGAAATTGTATCTCAAAATAAAAACAGATCGTTGCATGTATAGATTTATCACAAAAATTTATTATTTTATTCATTTTTTATTCACACGTAAAATTCCGTTTTTGCTGCAATTTCCAATTGTATTGCTTCATTCTTATACATCTCCAAAGTCTGAAACATATTTTAATTTTTTTGATTAGATATTTATATATAGTCATCTCTCGTTACTGTGCCGGCCTCGGGTCTGTTCGGCACAGTAACGGGCGCTAATTAAGTCTTTTAATACGGCACTGACTGTCCGAGTGATAAGCTTCAGATAGAGCATCAAGGGACGCTCAGGGCTGGGGGGGAAGGCAGAAGCAGTCAAGCGTAAACAACCGTGAAGCCGGCACAAGAACGGTCGGCACAGTAACGCGAGATGAGTGTAATAAACCCTAAATTTGGACAATTTTCTTTTTTTTTTAATTTCAATTTCAAAGAATATTTTAAAACGTACAGCCTCGATATTTTTATCCAAATCAGCGACAGCTTTGTCTTGGGCGACTTTTAATTTTTCCTTTTCACGACCCTGTTTCATCGTAACATTTTTTCTTTCATCCAAAAATTTTTTGGTGTTAGCTTGCTGTTTTTCTCTTAGCCTTCTGTCCTTTTCTCCCTTTGATTTTAGAGTCTTATCGTTCATTACTTCTTTAGAAGTTTCGACAGATGTTTTTGCCTGATTAGAATTCATCTCCTTAATATCCCTGAAAAAAAATTGATTCAATCAAGAATGTTTTTATCTGAATAAAAAATTATATCAAATTCATATATTTTTACCAGAGGGGCCGTCCATAAAATACATCCCCCCCCCCAAATAATAATTAGCCTCTTTTCACGTTTCTAGTGAGTTTAATTGCCAATATGCCCTCTGTGATGACAAGAATAATTACAAATATTAAAAAATCAGGCTTCACAGTCCAAAATACCAGAAGCGATGAATTTTCAACCTAAAAAGACGAATTTTCAACCAGAAAATATTTTTTTTAAGTTGTACTTTCAAGCAAAAGAGAAAAATTTTGAACAAAATAGTTGAACTTTCAAATAAATAGTTGAATTTTCAAGCCAAAAAGACGAAATTTTTCGAAGACAGTTTAATTTTCAACAAAAAAGTTGACTTTCAACCAAGAAAGATGAATTTGAAACTCAGAAGGATGACTTTTCTACCATAAAACATGAATTTTCAATCCAAAAAGAAGAATTTTTGATAAAACAGTACAGTTTTCGACCAAAAAGGATGACTTTAATAAAATATTCGAATTGTCAACCTACCAGTATACATTTTTAACCAAATGGTCGAATTTTCAACCAAAAAGTTGAATTTTTAGCCTACAAAGATGAATTTTCTACCAAGAAGATTAATTTTCTACCAAAAGGCGAATTTTCAACAAGTATATAAATTTTCAACCAAATATTTAAATTTTCAAATAAAGGGCATAAGTTTTCAACCAAAAATTAAATAGTTGAATTTTCAGTTTTAAAAATTACTTTTTAACAAAGGAAAGCGATTTTTCAACCAGTTGATTGAAAAAAAGTGTTTTAACAAAATAGTTCAATCCTCAACCAAATAGATATTTTTCAAACAAAAAAGATTCATTTTCTAATCCTCAACCACATAAATTAATTTTCAACAAACAAGAATTCATTTTTTGCCCAAAAAGGCGAATTTTCGACAAAGAAGTTAATTTTTAATCAAGAGAGATGAATTTTCAAACAAATAGTTGAATTTAACCAAAACAGATGAATTTTTGAACAAATAGTGGAATCCATAATCAAAAACATCAATTTTCAACAAAACACATAAATTTTGTGCCGAATAGTTCAATTTTCAACTTATAAATATGATACATTTTCAACCAAAAATGGAATAGTTAAATTTTTGGATGAAAAAAAATAGTTTTCAACAAAATAAACAACGAACTTTCAACAAAAGAGTTAAATTTTCATCCAAAAATGTTAATCTTAAAAAAAATTAACAGAGCAGTTCAACTTTCAATCAAGTAGTTGAATTTCCAAAATGAAGAAAGATTAATTTTTTACCAAATAGTTAAAATTTCAACCACAGACATGAATTTTCTACCAAGAAGATTAATGTTCTACCAAAAAAGACGATTTTCCAACAAAATACATTAATTTTCAAGAAAACTGTTGAATTTTGAAGCCAAAAGACGAATTATCTATAAAACACCTAAATTTTCAACCCAAAAATATGATTTTTCAGCAAAAAAGTTGATTTTCAACCATTTAGTTTAATTTTCTACGAAATTGTTGAATTTTCAAATCAAAAAGATGAATATTTGAAAACCATATAGTTGAATTTTCAACTAAAATGACGATTCTTCAACCAAAAAAAAAAAAAATTTTCACAAAATAGTTCAACTTTACACCAAGTAGTAGATTTTTAAACCAAAAAAGATGAACTCTCAAAGAAACATCGTTATTTTTAACCAAACAGTTCTAATTTCAACCAAAAAAAAAAAATACTACTAAAAAGATTGATGTTCTTCCAAAAAAGATGAATATTCGTCAAATAACATTAATTTTCAACAAAATTGTTCAATTTTGAATCCAAAAAGACGAATTATTTACAAAACAGTTGAATATTCAAATTAAAAATATAATTTTTCAACATTGAAGTTAGTTTTCTACCAAATATTTAAGTTTTCAAAAAATTATTTAATTTTTAACCATATAGTTGAATTTTATACCAAAATAGTTGAACTTCCAACCAAAAATATTAATTTTCTACAAAAAGTTAATTTTCAACCAAATAGTTTAATTTTCCAGCAAATTGTTGAATTTTTAACTATAATGACGAATCTTCAACCAAAAAAATTTAATTTTTCAAGAAAAAGTAGTTCTGCTTGAAACTAAGTAGTTGTTTTTTTAACGAAAAAATATGTATTCTTAACGAAACATTGATTGTCTCAACCAAATAGTTGAATTTTCAAACAAAAAAATGAATTTACTACCAAGAAAATTAATGCTCTCCCAAAAAAGACAAAGTTTCAACAAAATTGTTCAATTTTGAAGACTAAAGGATGAATTATTTACAAAAAAGTTAGATTTTCAACCCAGAAATATAATTTTTCAACAAAAGAGTTAATTATCAACCAATCAGTTTAATATTCTAACAAATTGTTAAATTTCCAAGTCTAAAAGGCTTGTATTCTACAACCAAATAATTGAATTTTCAACCAAAATGACGAATCTTCAGCAAAAAAAAAGCAAATTTCCACAAAGTAGTTCAACTTTAAACCAAGTAGTTGACTTTTCAACTGAAAAATATGAATTCTCACTGAAACATGTAATAAATGATATTTCAACCAAACGAGATTTGAATTTTGAATAAAAAAAAGTTAAATTCAACCAAAAAGACGAATTTTGAACCAAATACATAAATTTGTAACCAAAAAGATGAATTTTCAACTAGAAAAAAATCAATTTTTAATTAAAAATATCAACTTGCAACGAAAAATAAAATAATTATACTTTCAGTTAACAAAATTAATTCTCAACCAAAAAAAAAATAACAAATTTCATCAAAATAGATCAATTTCAACCAAAGATAAGAAGTTTCAACTGAAAAAGATAAATTTTGAACTGATCATGGAATAAATATTCGATTAAAAAAAAATGATTTTCAACCAAAATTGAAACGAGTTTTCAAGACAATAATTAAATTTTCAAACAAAGAGATATATTTTCAACCAAAAGTATAAATTTTGAAGAAATTAGTCCGAACTCCCAACCACAAAAATGAATTTTCTACCAAAAAAGATGACTAAGAAAATACTTGCATTTTCAGAAAAATAATCAAATTTTCATCCAAAAAAAATTTAATTTTCACCAAAAATAGTTGAATTTTCTTATTGGATTTTATTAATTCAATTTGCATAAAGCGAAAAAAATGAGAAAAAAGAAGAATTCTTTAAAAAGGGGGCAAAGAGGGAAATAGGAAAAGAGTGTGAAGTCTGAAACACATATGAAAGTGATTTTGAAGCTTATTAAGTTATATTTACTTTTATTAAGTTTTTATTAAGTTTTTCCTTCGAAAATTGGCAAATTTTGTTGGAATTTATCATCGGGAAACGTACTCAACGTTATCTATCTTTGTAGTTTTATTTTCACTACCCCCCCCCCCCCCCACATGTTACAACCATAGTTTTTGGCGTAGTTTATGGACGAACCCTGAAGAGAAAACTACTTTTTCATACTAACTTGTCGTGTTTAATTTGCAGTTGTTTGTCTTGATTTACTTTAACAATTTCAATCAATCTTTTCATTTCTTCACGACTGACATCAACCTGTTGTTTATGGAGTTCCCATTCTGCCTTTCTATGTTTTTCAACCATCGCAGACCATTCGGCAGTTTGTTCGCTTACCATTTTTTTAACACTTGCATCATTTATAAGAGAGTTTTTACTGTAAAATCAAGGAATAAAGAAATCTGTTATTTTTAAATTCAAATATGAGAAAAAAACATATCTAAACTTACCATTTACGACCGCGAACTGCATTACCGACAGGACTATGTTGGTTACGATCAGCGTGGTTCGATAATAGTATCGACTTTCAGTCTGCATGTTTGTGACATTCAAAGTCACAAACTGCCTTACCGACGGATGTTCAAACGGGCATTTACTATGCCAAACTAAAGATAAAGGAGTTATCTGCCTTACTGGCTGTCGGTAAGGTACTTTTCCGTAATAAATGTTACAAACTGCAGGTCTCCACTTTTATCGACTCCGCCGATTAAAACATATAAGTTTATATATTTAAATTACTGTACCCAGGGTGTCTACTAATTTTCGCCAACAAAATTCCCGGTTTTTCCCGGTTTCCTCCCGGCTGCCTACATCAAATCTTCTCTTACTAGACGCGCAAATAAAACGCACCTAAAATAATTCTTAGATAGAATTCTGAATTTCTTTGGTAGTAGAGTTTAAAAAAAATTCACAAAGATTTCAAAAGATTTTAAACAATTTCACAAAGATTTTACAAAGATTTTAAAAGATTTCAGAAGATTTCCAAGATTGGTAGATAATTCTTAGATATAATTCAGAAAATTTCCAAAATTTTGCAAGGATTTCAAAGTTTGGTAAATAATTTTTACATATAATTCAGAAGATTTCCAAGATTTCACAAAGATTTCAGAAAGATTTCAGAAAGATTTTTAATTTTCACAAGGACTTCAAAAATTCCAAAAGATTTAAAATATTTCAAAAAGTTTCCAAAGATTTCAAACTTTTCAAACATTTTGAAGAAATTTACAAAGATTTTAAAAGATTTCAAAAGATTTAGAAAAATTTCAGAATATTGCCAAGATTGCGCTAAAATATCAAAGATTTCACAAAGATTTCAAAAGTTTTCAAAGATTTTAAAAATATTTCAAACATTTCAAAGGAATTTACAAATATTCAAAAGTATTGTCAATCATTCCACAAAGATTTAAAAAGATTCCAAAAGATTTTAATCATTTTATAAAAATTTCTGAACATTTCCAAGATTTTAATTTATTTCGCAAAGAACTCAGAAGATTTCAAAAGATTGTAAATCATTTCAGAAAGATTTCAAAAAATTCCAAAGATTCCAGAAGATTATAAACCATTTAACATATTTAACAAAGATTTCCAAAGATATCAAAGATTTCAAAAGATTTTTAAAAATTTCACAAAGATTTCGAAAGATTTCAGAAGATTTCCAAGATTGGTATTCTAAATGGTAAATAATTCATAAATATAATTCAAAAGATTTTTCAAAGATTTAAAAGATTAGTAAATTATTTTAAGATACAATTCAAAAGATTTCAGAAGATCTCCAAGATTTCGCAAAGATTTCCAAGATTTCAAAGATTCCAAAATTTCACAAAGTTTTCAAAGGTTTCAAAAGATCTCAAGGATTTCGCAAAGACATTAAACATTTCGAATAAAATTCACAAAGAATGTAAAAGATTTCAAAACATTATAAATCATTTCACAAAGATTTCAGAAGATTTCGAAGATTTTATTTTAAAAGATAATAAATTACTTTACAAACATTTCAAGAGATTTTAGAAGATTTCCAAGATTTCAAAAAGATTTTGGATATTCCAAATATCACAAAGATTTAAAAATATTTCAGAGGATTTCAAGAATTTCGCAATAATTTTTCAGATTTTAAAAGATTTCAAAACATTGTAAATCATTTCACAAGGATTTCTAAATATTTCGAACATTTGATTTCAAAAGATTGTAAGTGATTTCACCAAGATTTCAAGAGATTTCAGAAGATTTCCAAGATTTTGTAAAGATTTTAAAGCTTTCAGAAATATTTTTAAGATTTCGCAAAGATTGGTAAATAATTCTTAGATATAATTCAGAAGATTTCACATTCCATGATTTCAAAAAGATTTCGAAGATTCCAAATATCATAAAGATTTCGAAATATTTCAGAGGATTTCAAAGATTTCGCAATAATTTTTTAGATTTTAAAAGATTTCAAAACATTGTAAATCATTTCACAAGGGTTTCAAAATATTTCGAACATTTGATTTCAAAAGATTGTAAGTCATTTTACAAAGATTTCAAGAGATTTCAGAAGATTTCCAAGATTTTACGAAGATTTCAAAGCTTTGAGAAATATTTTAAAGATTTCGCGAAGATTGGTAAATAATTCTTAGATATAATTCAGGAGATTTCACATTTCCATGATTTCGCAAAGATTTCAAAGATTCCAAATATCACAAAGATTTCGAAATATTTCAGAGGATTTCAAAATTTTGCAATAATTTCAAGCATTTTAAAGAAATTTACAAAGATTTTAAAGATTTCAAAGATTTGATTTCAAAAGATTGTAAATCATTTCACAAAGACTTCAAGAGATTTCAGAAGATTTCCAAGATTTTGCAAAGATTTCAAAGATTTCAGAAATATTTTACAGATTTCGCAAAGATTGGTAAATAGTTCTTAGATATAATTCAGAAGATTTGAGATTTTCAAGATTTCGCAAAGATTTCAAATATCACAAATGATTTCAAAATACTTCAGAGGATTTCCAAGATTTTGCAGATTTCAAAGCTTTCAGAAACATTTTAAAGATTTCGCACAGATTGGTAAATAATTCTTAGATATAATTCAGAAGATTTCACATTTCCAAGATTTTGCAAAGATTTTAAAGATTTCAGAAAGATTTCAAAATTTTACAAACATTTAAAGGATTCCACAAGGTTTCAAGGATTTCAAAAGATTTGAGAAGATTTCAAATATTTCGCAAAGATTTCGCACCTTTCAAAAAAATTCAAGAAGTTCAAAAGATTTCAAAAGATTGTAAATGATTTCACGAAGATTTCAAAAGATTTCAAGGATTCCAAAAGATTTCCAAAAATTGTACATCATTCCACAAAGATTTCAACAGATTTCAGAGATTTTAAAAGATTTCAAAATTTTAAAAGATTCAAATTTCGATATTTTTAAAAACATTCAAAAAGTTATGAAAGGGTTAAGATTAAAAATCTTTGCTCAACAAAGTAGAATTTTATAATAATTAATATGTAATCATATCTCTCAGAGAATACCATTTGTTTAGAGCTTAAACATTCTTCTCAATTGTTAGACATTTTTTCCAAATGTTATAATTTCTAAACACTCTTTTTTATCAGATTTATTACATTTCTTTAATTTATTTGACTTGTTATAAAGATTAACAAATAATATCACATTTTCGAAAACTTTAAATGGGATTCCAAGTTTAAATTTGTATTCCCGGTTAATTCCGAGTTTATCCCGGTTTTATTTTCATTCCCGGCTACATCCCAGTTTTCTGGGTTAGTAGAAACACCCTGTATACATCACTTTTTAATAAAAAATACTCACTCTTTTCCCTTCGCTAATTTTTCGATAGCAGCGATATGATTTTTTTGCATCGTCTGTCTTTCCTTTGCATGTTTTTTCCTCAGAGTATCCATATCTTTATTATGTTTCTTTCCCAACTTGAACTGTTTGTCCTTCCTCAACATCTCAACAGTGATTGGCTCAATTTTAAATTCCTCTGAAGATATGAGTTTTTCAATTAAGTACATAGAAAAATTAATTTATAGTACACTGGAACCTCCATTCAACAGCCCTCCATTTACCGTCTTCCGAGATTTTCCGCCGGCTCGCATTCGTCGATGAGGGGGTCCAAGATGCCGAGAGAGGCGCGTGAGTTCAGCGGAGTTCAGCAGTTCCGTAGCCACAAAGCGAGCAGTTTGAACACTCGCGTGCATTTTTCACATTTATTCTTAAACACACGTGAAAAATTCTCATACAGCCCCGACTGTTAAAAGGAGCTTCCAGTGTATTTTTAATCAGAAATACTAACTAGCTTTAGCTTCCTCTTTTTTCTTCTTTTCCTCTTCAGCTTTTGCGTCAGTTCTTTCAATCCCTAGACCCTTCATAGCTTGATCCTGTTTTTCTGCCCCTTTCGAAAAAGCTCCGGGGTCGGAAAGCATAAGCATAAAATCTGAAAAAAATTCAAAAAAGTCAAAAACATTTTTTTTTAATTTAAATATTTTTACTTATCAGAAATTAATTCGAGACAAAGTATTTTTGTATTTTTTTTTGTATTTAAATTTCACCTCCAAAGCCATCAGGGACGTAAATTGAAAGTTCGATATTACAAAACAACATGGGCAGTGCCATGGGGAAATTGGCTTCAGTTTTTAAGGCAATGTGTCGATATCCAGCTTGCAAACCATCCAAAGGTAAAATTCGTTGTCCCAATAATTTTCCACTTTCTTCGTAAACTCCAAATCTGAGAACAGCCAAATCTGGCAAAACGACTTTTCGGAAAAGAAAAGGCTCTTCGTTGTAAACGGGATTAAGTCCATTTCCAGGAATCATTCTTGTTCGAAATTCTTTTTTTATGGTGTCTGCTGGTAAACCATACATGTCTACTTCCACGTAGGTTCCAACTTTTTTGTCCGATAAAAATTGTCCTGCAATCACCTAAAAAATTTTTTTTTTCCATTCAATTTTAAATAAAATTATTAAATTATCAGGATGTCTATCTGACGGAGGACTTTAAATTTCCGGTCATTTCCTGGTTTTCTCTCAGTCAACTGTTAATTTTTCATGGTCAATTTAAAAGAGTCCGAAAGATTTGAATGATTTCAAAGATTTCTGATTCGAAACAGGGATCTTTAAGGAAGAATTATAATTCTAAGTTTGAACAGGAATTTATTTAATTCCCTTCTAACTCAGAAACAAAATTATTTCACAAAATTCCCATTCCATGTCAAAATTTTTTATTCCAAGTCGAATAATAATTCTTTACGAAAATTCCCTGATCCAAGTCACAAATACATTTATTTCCAGAAATTCTTTGTTCCAAAGTCAAAATTATCATTCTTTGCGGGAATTCATTTTATATTTGATTTATTCATTCCTCGTTTAAGCTCAGGATTATAATTCTTTTAGAAAATTCCCTATACCAAGACGAATTCTTACTTGGGACAGGGATTTTTTTTTAATTCCGTTCTTCTAAATCAGGATAAAAAAATCTTTCACAGAATTCCCGTTCCATGCCAAAAATTCTCTGTTCTGAGTCAAACTATAATTCTCTAAGAAAACTTTCTCTCCTAAAGTAGAAATGATAATTTTTAACGAAATTTCCTGTTCTAAAGTCAACCTGAAATGAAAATTATAATTCTTTACGGAAATTCCCTGTTCCGAGTCCAAATTACAATTTTTTTCCAAAATTCCCTGTAATTCAGAAATACGAGTACAGTAACTCCCTTTTTCTAAAATCTGAAAGACGGAAATTTCACATTGTGAAGAATTCTGAATTCGAATACGATTTTTTTTAAATTCCGTTCTTCTAAATCAGGATGAAAATTCTTGTAAAAAATTTCTGTTCCATGCCGAAGATTCCCTGTTCCGAGTCAAATTATAATTCTCCAAGGAAATTTCCTCTCCTAAAATAAAAACGATAATTCTTGACGAATTTTCCTATTCTAAAGTGAACCTAAAATGAAAAATATCATTCTTTACGGAAATTCCATGTTCTAAGTCAATATTAAATTTATTTTACAAAATCCCCCGTTGTAAGTCAGAATTACATTTATATAAAATATTTTCTGTTATAATTCAGAAATATCCAAAACTCGGAAGAGGGAAGTTTCAAATTGTGACGAATTCTGAATTGGAACAGAAATTGTTTAAAATTCCGTTCTTTTAAAGCAGGATAAAAATTCTTCTACGAAATTCTCGTTCCATGCCATGAATTCCCTGTTCCGAGTCAAATTATAATTCTCCAAGGAAACTCCCTCTCCCAAAATAAAAATGATAATTCATAACAAAATTTCTTATTCTAAAATGAACCTGAAATAGAAATTATAATTTTTTACGGAAATTCCCTGTTCCAAGTCAAAATTATATTTATTTACGATTTTTTTCTATTATAATTCATAAATATCAGAAACTTGGAAGAAGGAACTTTCAAATTGTGACGAATTCTTACTTGGGACAGAGATTTTTTTTAAATTCCGTTCTTCTAAATTAGCATAAAAAATCTTTCACAGAATTCCCGTTCCATGCCGAAAATTCCCTGTTCCGAATCAAATTATAATTCTCTAAAAACCCTCTCTTCTAAAAAAAAAATTATCATTCTTAACGAAGTTTCCTTTTCTAAAGTGGACCTTAAATGAAAATTATAATTTTTACGGAAATTTCTTGTTCGAAGTCAAAATTACATTTATTTTCCGAAATCCCCGGTTGTAAGTCAGAATTATATACATACAATATTTTCTATTATATTTCAGAAATATCCAAAATTTGGAAGGAGGAAGTTTCAAATTGTGACGAATTCTGAATAAGTACAGGAATTTTTTCAAATTCCGTTCTCCTAAATCGGGATGAAAATTCTTTTACAAAATTCCCGTTCCATGCCGAAAGTTCCTTGTACCGAGAGAAATTATAATTCTCTAAGGAAACTCCCTCTTCTAAAATGAAAATGATAATTCTTAACGAATTTTCCTATTCTAAAGTGAACTTAAAATGAAAAGTATAATTATTCACGGAAATTCCCTGTTCCAAGACAAAATTACACTTATTTTCAAAAATCCCCTGTAATTTAGAAATATAGTAACTCACTTTTTCCAAAATTTGGAAGAGGGAAGTTTTCAATTGTGAAGAATTCTGAATTGGAACAGGAATTTCTTTAAATTCCGTTCTCCTAAATCGGGATGAAAATTCTTTTACAAAATTCCCGTTCCATGCCGAAAGTTCCCTGTTCCGAGAGAAATTATAATTCTCTAAGGAAACTCCCTCTTCTAAAATGAAAATGATAATTCTTAACAAAATTCCCTATTCTAAAGTGAAGCTAAAATGAAAATTATAATTTTTTACAGAAATTCCCTGTTCCAAGTCAAAATTACATTTATTCGCAATATTTTCCATTACGAGTATAAATCAGAAATATACTTACTCCCTTTTTCTAAAATTTGGAAGAGGGAAGTTTCAAATTCTGGCAAATTTTTTATTTACCAAAAAAGAAGAATTTTTCAATTCAAACAAATTCTAATTTGCAACAAGGAATTTTCATAATCTGACGAATTCTGACTAAGAGCAGGGACTGTTTTTGTAAATTCCTTTTTATAAATCAGAATTCAAATTATTTTCTGAAATTTCTTGTTCCATGTCGAAAATTACCTGTTCCAACACAAAATTATGATTCTTCACAAAACTCCCTGTTCCAAGTCAAAACTATATTTATTTACAATATTTCCTGTTATAATTCAGAAATATAGTAACTCCCTGCTTCTAAAATTTGCAAGAAAGAAGTTTCAAATCCTTTCAAATTTCTACTCACAAAAAGAAAAGAATTTTGATATTTAAACAAATTCCAATTTGGGACAAGGAATTTGCAAACCCTGATGAATTCATGTTATATATTTTTTATATTTTATATTTTTATTTCTTTATTGAAATTACCTGTCCCAACTCAGAATTATAATTCTTTTCGAAAATTCTTTATTGCAATTGAAAATTATGATTTTTTCACAAATTCCCTGTTCCAACGCAGAAGTAGAGTAATAAAATATATGAGACCTCTATTAATTTGCATATTAGTACATTCGAGCCAAAAATCTCGGTCACTAAATCAAATTCCCTGAAATTTCCCGTTTTTTCCCCAGTGAATAAAAATCCCGATCATTTTCCGGTTTTCCCAGTCAGGTAGACACCCTGATTATAATTATTATAAATTAATTAAAAATATTTACTCGAACTGAACATTGGGCTGTAATAACACCGTCCACGTCCTCAGAAAACGGATCAAAAGTTTTATCAGTTCTTCTCATGAATTCCGGTTTTAACAAATAACCGGTCGTATTATTAAATTCGAATTTTCCTTGATTAAGTTGCATTGGCAAATCCGGAGTTTGAAAATTCAGAGCCACCATCTGACAACCAGCATTCCAGAAGACCTGAAAATTATATTCAACATGAATTTTATCATTATTCATTAATTATATTATTTATTTGTAAATTATAATTGATAAATAAAAATTATATAATTGAACCGCTCCCGATAAAAGGGGGATGCGCGTGGATTCAGCCTGAAATGTATTGTCCTGAAAGTCAATGTTAAAAATCGTTCGAATTTTAATTTTAAGGACTGGTACTTGTAGAGAATTTCAAGGCGCATCTCTTTTTCCTCTTGCAAAAATGTGTAGATTTTGTAGTTCTTGAAGTAAATGGTAAAAAGTAGATTTTTCGAATATGTACAAAAAATTTCTATCTTTTTTCACTTCAACTCGCGCTAACTTAGCCAATTTCCAGAATTTTTCGATTTTATGAATACTAAATTACGTGCTAAGTCTTCTGAAACTATTTAAGAAAGAAAAACATAAATTTTTCAATAAACAAAAAAGTTGTTAATTTTTTTTTAGACTGTAAATATCATAAACTTAAACCTTCAAGCGCTTTGTTTATCGAGCGAATTTTAAGTAATGGCAAACTTCGAGTGAAAAAGTTGTTGGTTAAGGTTCAAAGAAGTCTTATGGATACTTACAGCTCAATCGGATTAATGTTTAAAAAATTCTGAATGTTTTAAATTGCAGGCGGCAATCGTAACGCTCCCTGATGGACGTGTCTCCTCGGCTACGAATGTGTTTTAGCGGACGATATGAAGGTCAAATCGTATACTAAAATAATACTCAAGATATTATCTTTAAAATGATTTATTCATTATACATTGTGACAGGGTAAATGTTATTTCCCTGTCACTTTGAAATTTTCGTCTGTCATAACGATTTTGAGGTTAACGGCAACAACAACAGATACAGGATCACGGATTGACGAGATATGACCTGGCTTGCGTATTCTTAGCCTTAAGGCCGTATTTGAGGATTGTCACGGTTTCGTCCTTACAAACGCACCCTGGTCCATGGATCGACGAATGACACAGGCCGTCACTTAGTGCCACCATCTTGTTCTGGTCCCT
>JAUMHM010000001.1:2222877-2239179 GCA_032362435.1 Melikaiella ostensackeni | reverse complement strand
TAGTTTTTTGTCATTCGGAAAGCGACGTGCTCCTTTATTTTTACACCCAAATGTCACACACATACCTGGCATTTCGGAAATAGTGCTGTAAACTAAAAACACTTTGACTGTGGTATCAGGGACTAATATAATGCGAATAGCAGACGACGCCTCGGTTATAACCACCGTCTGGTGTGTCTCCACGCTCACTAGCGCTCCTAGCGGCCGCAAGTGTCAGTCGCCGTTCCCATAAGAATTTAATAATTCTCGGCTGAGATTTAAGTCAGTAAGAGGAAAAACTCAGTTGCCTCGACCGCGGAAAATTCCAATTTGTGTTGATTCCTCTTCAAGATTATTTAAATTTTAGTTCGCTGCTGAATTCGAACATAAAGATGTTCTCCTGGAAATAGTGTTTGTAGGAAAATGGTCGGCACAATAAATTCACTAAGTATTTTCGCATATAAGGACACTTGTTTTATTTCTTGTTGGAAACACTAGTTTCGGTGCATTTCTTTCACTAACTCACAGCTCACAATTAATCCAATCGAGTCATGCACTAAAAATGTTTTTAAGCGACGAACCGCTTATCTATTTAACTTTGAAGTATTTGTCTTGTTCACGAGTTTGATTCTAACACAACAATGGGTAGATTATTTATTTAAACGCGTCTATTTGTCTGTCTTGTCCATCTTGTCTGCTCTGAATGGTGCGGAACTGATTTTTTATATGACTAAACCACGCCCAGAAAAGAGGGGATAGCCTATCATTGTTTCTAATACAGATTCTACTCAAGAGAACTTAGCCAATCGCGATTAGGAACGAAAGCTTTTTCCACGCCCACATTACGCAAGAAAACAGGTTCAGATAAATTGTATATGGTAGGGGGAAATGTTCTTAGAAGGAAGAGTTTTCCTCGAAAAGCATGAAAACCTGATTTGGGTTAGATCTTGTCAAGTGAATTTTAAAGATCAAATTTCAGTGTTCCACTTTGCAGGTCAGTTTTTATCACGATGTTCGGCCTTGAGATTCCAATTAGTCCGAACGAATATCGTGGCCTTGCTCGAGCCATAAATCATGAAGCATGAGGACCGGGGTCCGGTATTTGGCGCCTTGTCTTTATGGTATTGACTACCCGTGTTTTGCAGACAATGGGTAACATGTGTCTGAAAGAATGCTTGGGACAATAGGGTTTTTGTTAAAAGTTAAGATAACTAGGCGTGAGGTGATTTTGGTATTTCTTCAAGTATTTACTTAAGGCAGAAAAAAGAAGGGAGAGGCCATAGTTTAGGGTTTTTTTATGCTTGCTGTAAGGACTTAAATGGCTGTATGAGAAATTTCAACAAAGTCAGAAGTGGCCTTGAAACCCAAAGATTTATACGTTTTGAGTTTCCCCTTTGGCTTTCTCTCCTAATTTGCGTTTATTTATTCGGTTTACTACCAGTATTCTCGCATTCCCACGTTCGTTCCGCTATCTTTGTAATTTTCCCCCATGAAAGTCTCAAGTTTTGTTTCGTGTTCTAAGGAATCTGTTTTGTTTCAAATATTCGGTTTTTTAGATTTATTGGTGATTGCGATTCTCGTAATTTATTTTGAATTTGGCGCTTGTCGTATTTCAAATTATATCGGTAACACGGGTTCCTACATGTCTTGCGCATTTGTGATTGGGGCCGCTGGACGGCGTATGAGTTAATTAAGTAGACATAGCCCTACGTCACATTATACAACCAAGACCCATAAGTATACCGAGCTTAGCATGAAGTAAAGACAATATGGAGGAATGTGGAACATGCATCTATTCATCCTATTGTGATATCGGCGACAGGCATTGTGCACGCTAGATGTATTGAATTCTTAACATCTTTAACTCATCAGGCACTTGACTTCGTCCGTGATTGATTATGGGATATCGGGTTCACCCGAGAAAAAATCAAAAAATAATAATAATAGTAAAAAACGTACTTACATTGATTGAAAAAGTTCTTCTATATCGTTACGAGGACAGACTTTGAAATAAAGAGCCTTAAATTTTTCAAACACGAATGCTGACGGTTCTATTTTATCGCTCTGTAAAAAAATACGTTATTCGAACCATAAATAATTTTTTTATCATTAAATATTTTCATTTTTCATATTATCGTTACTTTTCCACTTGGCAGGCCTAATTCTTGCAATCCTTGATAAATCAATTTTTCCGTTTTTCCAGAGGCAAAAGTTTTTGTTATCACTTTCACAGGAACTTTCCCCTTTGCATCAACTTGAAAACTCAACCTCATCCAACTGCAATAAAACGTTTTTTATTTTTAATGATACATATATTTTTTAAGATTTTTTCAAGAATGTAAAATAAATAAAATTTAATATTTTGTACTCACTGTTTCATTAATTGTGTTGTAGGGCAAACATTACTGGCTTTAGTATTGTGTGTAATTTTTCGTAGTCCAGCCTGCCAATCCTAACATAAATAAATAATGAAACAAGTTGACTTAAGGTATTCAAATTTATATAACAATAACCACCTGTTTAATGAATAATTTTTCTATAGAATAAAATATATGAATAATTTATTACAGGGTGTCTACTCAAATCCTGAAAAAAAATTTCCTGACTATTCCAGGTTTTTTCCGGGTATTTCTAGATTTTTTCCAGATATCATTTTTATTAATAAGGAGCCACTCAAATATTAAGTACTGCAATTTTTAAAGCAATCGGTCCTTTTAAATTCAAAGCATTACATAATACTTGAATAAGCCAAATTTATTATCCACATGCGAATAGTTGAATTTTAAATTGGAATACGTATACAATATTGCCAGTTTATGACAAATAATGTTTTTCCAGTTCATGTTAATATCTAAATAGGTGAAATAATTAACTTTCTTGTTGAAAATTCATATTTTCGGTTTTAAATTCCACCTTTTTGTACAAAATTCGTATTTTGGCTTGAAATTTCAACTATTTAGTTAAAAATTCAACTATTTGGTTAAAAAATTAATTTTTTTTGTAAATTCATATTTTCGGGTTGAAAATTCAACTCCCTTGTTGAAAATTCATCCTTTTGGTTTAAAAATTCATCCCTTTTAGTAGAAACTTCATCTCCTTTGGCTAAAGCAACTGTACGGGAGAAAATTAATCTGTTTTGGTTGACACTTCAACTGCTTGATTAAAAATTCATTTTTGGTTGCAGATTCATCATTTTATTTGAAAAATCATCTTTTTGCTTTAAAATTTAACCATCAAGTTTAAAATTCCTCTTTTTGGGTTAAAAAGTACACTGTTCTGGTAGAAAATTAATCTTTTTAGTTAAAAATGCAACCGTCTGATTGAAAATTATTCTGTTTTTCGTTGAGGATTCAACTATTTTATTGAAAAATAAATTATTTGGTTGAAATTAAACTATTGAGTTGGAAATTAACTTTTTTATTAAAAATTCATATTTTCGGTTAAAAAATTCGACTTTTTTTACAAAATATTTTTGGCTCAAAGTTTCAACAGTTTGGTAGAAATATCAACTATCTGGTTGAAAATTCAACTATTTGTTTGAAAATTATTTTTTTTATTGTAAATTTATATTTTCTGATTGGAATATGAACTCTTTTGCTGAAAATTCGTTTTTTTTTGTCGAAAATTAATTTTTTTACTGAAAATTTAACTGCTCTATTTTTTGTTGAAAATTTATGTATGTTATTGAAAATTCGTCTTTTTGACAGAAAATTAATCTTTCTGGTTAAAAAGGCAACTGTTTGGTTAGAAATGAATCTGTTTTAGTTGAGCATTTAACTACTTTGTTAAAAATTCGTCTTTTTCAGTTGGATTCAATTGTTTTTAATTTAAAATTAAATTTTTTTTTAGTTAAAATATCAAATATTTCATTTATTGTTAAGAATTGCTAATAATTTTTTTGGTTCGAAATTCAACTACTTGGTTGAACGTAGAACTACTTTGTAAAAAATTCATTTTTTGATTGCAGATTCATCATTTTAGTTGAAAATTGATCTTCTAGATGAAAGATTTAACAATTTTGTTTTAAATTCGTCTTTTTCGGTAAAAAATTAATCCTGTGTTTGATTTAATTAATTAGTGTGTTTAATTTAGGAAGTTTGGCAAATGGTTACATGATATTCTTAAATATATTGTCAACATCGAGTGACTAAATAAATGAATAATACTAAAAACATAATTAATCATTTCTTGAATTTGCTCCTAGAGCACATGAATTCGATTAATAATTGAAAGAAATGTTTAATTTATCTTTATACTAATAATTTCATGCCTATTTTACATATTAATACTTTGAAAAGAAGATATTTTTCAAAGAATAGTGAAAATGATGAAAAGAAGTTTGATTTAAATCGGTACAAATACAGTATTATAAAAGTTACTTTTACAAATGAAAAATTATTGTTATTTATTTTGATATTACAATGTTTATTAAAATTTTAGCACGGTTGAAAAAATTCCCTATCTGAAAAAAATTCCCTGACATTTTTCATGTTTTCCAGGTGAGTAGACACACTGTATCAATATATAAAATATTATATTAATTTCTAATAATATTTATTTACCTTTGCAGTTTGTGCATCCGGACAAACTACGTGATTGTAAATAATATTTGTATAATCGACTCCAGAGCAAATCGTGAGACTTTTTTCATCCAATTGTTCTTGAGTTCCATGTTTGCTCAATTTATTCAACAATTTTGGATCCTGAAATTATTAAGTATTTTTCATTGCTCTCAAAAATCAGAATCATAAATTAATTATCAAATTAGAATTATAAATGGATAAAATCACCTTTGGTACTCCACCGTATCTTATATCGCATACTTGAGCCAATTCAATCACATCACCGTCCTGAAAAAATATTTATCATAAAAATAATTTTATTAAATTTGATTCAATAATGATAATAAATATATTTATTTTCTTATTCAACAAGGTTAATTAATACCTTTCCCTCACTTTTCCAGTAAATAAAAAAACCATACTCGTCGACTTTGAACATACAATCAGCCTCGAATTCTGTGGTATCTTTATCTTCGAACCACCTGTCGAAGACACATCCATTTCTCAATGATTCGGGGGTTTCGATTTGCCAATTAAAGTCGAATTTCTTCGTCATTTTGACGATTTCTTTTTTATTTCACGAAATTATTAGATTAATTAATTTTTTTTAAACTTGGATTTTGTATTTTAGCATCAGAAATTTTTATCGAGACCATCCGACCATCTCTGGTCCAATGGCGAACTGAATCGGTATTTGCTTCGTTCGGCCTTTCTTTCTCTACATTTAATTCGATTAAATCAATCCTATTTGAGGGATTAAGATGCACTAGAGTGAACTTGAAGTGGTGCACAAAATGGATTTTTCACTTGACCTTCAAACTTCTGGCCTTAAATATAAATTTCTAAATTAAAAAAAATATTTTTGGGAATAAAAATTTGTTTAATAACTTTGATTCACCTTCAAAAGTAGTTTATTGTTAGCATTACCATATAAATTTACACGTAGTTTAAAAATAAACATTCGGTCTTCAAAAGTAAAATATAATTTCACCCTATACTATTTACAATAATTACAATAATTAACTTTTCATTTGTGCTTGTATTGCAATTTTTTTGTACGATCTGTTTTTACAGGATTGATTTATTAACATTTAAAAATAAACCAGCATTTTTAAAATGATAAAAAATGAATTTTCACATTTACGAGGGGTGACTGCCAATTGTAAATTTTAGTTTCGGTTTAGCTTCAGCTTCATAGCCGGAAGGTTGCGTGTTCGATTCTCGCTGCCTGCAATTCATTTTATTTTATATTAATTAAAATGTTTTCAAATATATCTTCCCTCAATAATCTTGAAAAATTACGCAAATAATGATTTGTTATAGCCTTATTCGTGGAAGAACTGAGTTTTTTAGCTTTATCATGTTTTTCGCGAACAAATTTATTTTCTGTAAATGCTGATAATTTTTCAAAAATAATTTTCACCAATTATTTTTGAAACTATAAGTATGAATGAGGTTTCTTAAACGAAAAATTGTATTTTCAATCAGATTTTTCATATATAACAGTGACTTAATAAAAAAATATTTGTACACAATTGAATGTTATTTTAAAAATTGTGTTTTACTTGTAGTTATTTGCATAAAAAAACTTCGAAAAAATATATTCTATTCCAGGAAGCAAATATCTCTAAAGAGTCACTGTTCCGTTTGAAAATTCTAATTAAAAATACAATCTTTCGTTTAAAAAAACTAGTTTATACTTCTAATTTTAAATGTGATTGGTAAACATAATAAGAAAAATTGATAATACTCATACAAAATAAATTTGTTCGCGAAAAACGTAATAAAGTTAAAAAAAGTCAGTTTTTTCATGAAAAAATTGAATTAAAAAAATTATTATTCACATAATTTTTGAAGATGATTGAAGGAAATTATATTTATAAACATTTCAATAAATAAAAAATAAAAAAGTGCAGGCATCGACAATCGAACACGCAACCTTCCGATTATGAAGCCGAAGTGCTACTACTACTGCTACCAGTGTTTTTCGCCAAACTCTATTTAGCTTAAGGCAAATATTTCGAAGTCGATTTTCTCGAAAACGGCGAAAAAGCGCATATTACTGTTTTGTCAAATTAATACTCAGGTAATAAGCTTCCATTAAAAAAATTCTGAACCGAAACGAAAGTCCACAATTGGCGGTCTCCCTTCGTTGGAGGTTAAAATTAAGGTTCTGAATCCTGTTCCCTGAATAATAAAATTTACAATTTTGAATTAAAAATTATTTCCTTCAATCTCTTTTATCCCTTCCGATGAAGTTTTGAACGAACGACATTTTGTAAACTTTAATTGAGGCAATTGAACCAGCGCAAGCTCCAACCCAATAAACTATCACGTGATCCATAACTGTGGTACCGAGGCATCCATATTTTAATGAAGTTGCTAATGCTGGATTAAAATAGCCTCCAGAATAATTGGCAGCTGGAAAAATGTTTGTAATAAAAATTGATAACAAATGAAAAAATTTCAATATTGGATAACACTTTTTTGTAATGTATGAATTTATACGAATAAATCAAACTGACCAGCCACAACTAACGAAGTTCCCACGAAGGAATCTATTATTGTTCTAAACCTTGGATTAAGGTCGCCAAGAATACGGGAGACGACTCTACAAATGCAGGTCGCTACGCCTTCGATTATCGCTCCATAAAAAACTGGTACCTAAATTGAATATGATAAATGACCTATTGTAATTATAGTAATTGAATAATATTAGATTAGTACTACAAACGCTTCTGAAAAGGAATAAATCTGAAACACATTTTAAATACTGACGCATGCGCCAGTATTTGGCGTCTGTGCGCAGACACGTGGCGTGCAGACAGTTGCGCATGCGCTAAAAATTCCCGCGCATGCGTAAGTTATTTAATATCCAAATTACCTGAAGATCAGTACTGCAATCAGAAAAGGCTCGATCTTTGTGCGTTGGAACAACTTCCAAGTACCATAATAATTGATTATATCTAAAAACGACAAGGCCCCCCATTAATTGAGCCCAAATTAATAGAAATGCGACCCGTAAACTCTGTTTTCCTTCGATAACGTCTTCTATGTGAGTATAAGGACAAGCTGTCGCATCTTCCCAAACATAACACCACCAAATTGTCATGAAGAATAAATAAATTGCGTACATCGATATACCCCAGTTGTCAGCGACTAGAAAATATATTTTTTAAATTTTATTTCATTAGGAATGAAGTTAAGGATTATAAATATATAAGTCAAAAATTACGGAAGTTCCAAAAAATAATAGCAATATGAGAATTAAAAAGGATTCTTTAATTTAACTTACTAATAATTAATTCGAAACATCCTCCACACAGTTCGGCAGTGGCGATGGCCTCCAAAAACAATGATTTTATTAAAGGCTGCTTCACATAATACGAAACGTATTTTCTAAGCCAATATGCTATAAGGCTTGTTAAAATAATGTAAAATGTTGAAACTCCCAAAGCTAAAGGTGTCGCAGACATTTTTTCTTATTTGGATAATTGAACCCGTTTTTTCTGTAAGAAACAAAATATTCTTTAATTTAGTATTGGAATAAAAATCAATTCGAAAAATTAAACTAAAAATACAGAAATAAAAAGGATAATTTTTTCAATGAAAACTAGGAACAAGATTCAACAAATATTTTAATGATTAATAACATTTATGATTTAAAATATCTTATACTTGAAATTTAAATTCTTTTTTAATAATGTAGTTAGAAATTGTTTATAAAAATAATTTGTAAAGTTTATTTCTTTATTTACTCACGTAGATTTTATGGAGAATATTTGTAGCTCTGCTGAAATGTAGAATTTACGAACCTTGTGATTGGCCTCATTTCTATGCACTGGTGTTTACTAAAAGGAAAGAAGCCAATAATAACATGGATGTTTGCAGTGAATGTTTTGGTGGGTACCATTCTCTCCAGGCATTCACATCCCATCAATATGCAAGTTACGAGCAGAAATTTTTTTCCAGATGTGATATATTTTTTATTTTAATAATTAATTGCTTTAAAGTTTATTTATTTATTTTAGAAATATATTTTTATAGGAATGTTTTTAATTTGTTTTAAATATTATGAAGTTATTAGAATGATATAATTATAAACCTTATGAAAAAATGTTTATTTCAATTTTCTATCTTAATTTTTAAAATATTTATATTAGTGAAAATATAAATGACTAGCGTAATATGCGTGCGCTATAGTCCGCGTGTAACATTGCTTTAAATGTGAATTTCACCTAGACATTTTTAAAAAAAATTTTATGGTTTGGAATGTTTATTCGTTGAATTCTCATATAAAACTACCTAAATACAAAATTCGCATTTTTCTTGAACTTCCAATGGTTGAATTTTCAATAGTTAAATCATTATATAGAAAACGATTATAGGACAATCAAAATTTAAAGAAATAATATACAAATATTGAAGGAATTAATGTAGAAATTAATGTGGAAAATTCGTCTTATTTCCTTGAAACTTCAACAATTTAATAACAATATATTTTTCTTTCTTGACTGAAAAATTTTTCTTGGTTGAAAACTCAACTCTTATAGAAAAGTCGTCATTTTGGTTTAAAAATTCATATCTTTTGGTAGAAATTTCTTTTTTTTTTGTTGTCAAAAATGCAACTTTTTGGTAGAAAATTATTCTTTTTTGGTCGAGGGTTCAATTATTTTGTTGACAATTCAACTAAGTAGAGTAAGTACACTCTGGCGAATTTAGAGTGGGGGGTCCGCGGTTGCCGGTACTCTGTCGAATTTGGAGTGGGGGGTCCGCTGTGGCCAGTAGTATGACGAATTTGGAGTGGGGGGGTCCGCTGCAGCCGGTACTCTGGCGAATTTGGGGTGGAGGGAAGGGTTCACTGTGGTCGGTACACAGGAAAGTTGGGGACGGGTGGCGCCGTGTGGTAAGGATATGAGTTAAGGAATGGGACTTGAAAAATTAATAGAGCGGCTTATGTAATTCTGATCAATTTTTTTTAAGTAAGAAATTTTAATCATAACAATCTGATCATTATTTCAAAGTGAATTTATTCCTTATCTAAATTTTTAAAAGTAAGAAATTTAGATCATGAATACTAATTATTTCTTGAATCTCAAATAAAAATAATTTATTGAAATTATTTATGAGAATAAATTTAAAAAAAAATTAATTCTTATATATGTAAATTATTCAAGCGAAATAATGATACTTAAAATTATAGTTGTGGACAGGTTAGAGAAATGAAACGACAATTTTTTACATTCACTTACATTCTTTTTTAAAACTGTTAAATTTTTTCAGACGTGTTTTACAATACAAGACGGTGTAATTTGAAAAAATGTTAGTCAAAATTCGCAAAAATGTAATTATTTTTTTAATAAATATTTCACCTCGGCTGCCAAATAGGAATCAAAACATACTTGTCGCTTCGAGAAACACTCAATCAAAGCATAAATTAACAAACGGTTTCGATAATTCTTCTTGGATTAGATCTCGTAAATATTGGAATTTAACAGCAATAATCTGTCGAATAAACATTTCGCTAGGTGATTGAACATTTTCTGACAAAATATGCTTATGGGTCTCCTGTACTAGAAGATTCAAACTCTTTTTCACATCGGCTGCTTGCCTCTGTAGTTGTCGTAAACGTTCCTCAGCACAAACAACAATCTGCTTCAGTCCATCAAAAGTACCCAGTAAGAAGACTTTCACAAAGGGTATTAAACATTTTCAATCCCTAAGAATGCCCTTTGTGTCCTTCGTTTTTTAATTCTCATTAGTCAGTAAAAATAATAAGATTCCAATCCCTCTCAAAGCCAATTGGAGCTGTCAAACGTAACCTCAAATAAACTAAGAACAAAAGTTTCGTTTAACACATTAGAAGACGCTCCAAAAGCATAAAATATGCAAAATCTAGTAGGATTGTGCAAAACAATACATCACTTTATCTTAAAATGCTCGTTTTATTCAAATTTCACCAATCACAAAACTATAAAATCATGATTAAAAATTGAAGAAATTATTTTTCACCACAACTATCGGTGTGGAAAGCAATCCTGATAACTTAGAACGACAAATAGTGTTTTTAAAGAAGTTTTTTACGTCACTATTATTCGAAAAACAGTAAATAAATATAGAGAAATGTGCTAAATTGAAAGCAAATAAAATTGTTGTATTTCATATTTAATTTGTGGCACTCTAAAGTATTCAGAAAAATATTGTCGCGGCTGGGTACAGAAAGGGATTCAATTTATGAGATAAATTCTATTGATAAGGAGATCCAAAAATCGAGGACAAAAACGGGTCCCAAAAGAATTCAATATTTGTCAAGCTACTATTGGCTGCAGGCAATTTTCCATTACTTTTTAATGCAAGCCTTCTTACCGGGTAGGTCTCTGCATCACTAAGGCTGGTCTGTACTCCTTGGTCCGTTTTTTTCACCGACTCTCGTGATGGTTTCCTCTTTATCTTCAAGAAAATCAGAGGTGATTGCCTTGCTGCGATTAGAAGTTGAATTTCCTCAGCTCTACAAGTTTCAGATACACGTAGCCCGCTTCGAAGAAAGATGTTACACGAGGGTCGTTCGATAAGTTTGATAAAAAAGCAAGTAGTTTTTTTTTAAGTTTGACTTTCTTTCTTAACATGGTCTCCTTCGAGGGCTACACACTTAGTCCAGCAAGAATCCAAATTTTTCATCCCTTCAGAAGAGTAAGATTTCTGGGGGTCTGCAAAATACGCATTTACGGCATCGATTATTTCTTTATTGGACGAGAATCTCTTCCCACCGAGCCAGGTCTTCAAGTTGAAGAACAAAAAGAAGTGGCACGGAGCCAAGTCTCTAGAATAAGGTGAATAAGGAATCAATTCAGATCCCAGCTCGTGTATTTTTACTATTGCGATTGCGGAGGCGTGAGCCGGTGCGTTGTGGTGATGAAACAGCACTATTTTGTGGCCAATCGTGGCTGTTCTTTTGGAAGCCCGGGATTGAAACGGTTCAATAATAATGCATAGTACTTTCCTGTTATAGTTTTAATTTTTTCCAAATAATCAATGAGAATAATTTCTTCGGAATCCCAAAATACTGTGACCATCACTTCCCCAGCTGACGAAACAGTCTTCGCCTTCTTTGGCACACTTTCACCAGGCAGTACCTACTGCTTTGACTGCTGCTTTGTCCCGGGTGTATAATGGTGGATCCAGGTTTCGTCCACAGTCACGAATTGATGCAAAAAGTTCTGCGGATTCCGATGAAACTTCGTCAAGCACTGCGCTGAAACGTATTTTAGGGTGCGCTTTTGATCAGGAGTTAGCAATCGCGGCACCCATCTTCCACACACCTTCTTAACCTCCACTTTCTCGTGCAAGATGTTATGAAATCGTTCAGTGGAGAAGCCTACAACCTTAGAAATCTCATGCACCTTGATTCGACAACTTCCATAACCATATAATGAATTTTTTCCACCAAATCCGATGTAATATCCTCAATTGACCATCCGGAGGGCGCTTTAACTCAACTTGTCGTTGGGCCACGTTTAAATTCATTTATCCAAAAATGAACAGTTTTCAACGAAGGAGTAGACTCCCCCTGAACTTCGCCTAATTCAGCTTTGATCTGCGCAGCTGTCCAATTTTTCAAATAAAAATGTTTTATCTCTGCACGGAACTCTTCTTTCTCCACTATTTCGAATACTACTGACACGTTCACTTCAAGCTTATGTCAAACGCAAACTAAGCGTCGGTTTTGGCTGAAGCTCGGTAGAGGTTAATTTGAAGAGTGCTACTTGTTGGCCATATACTAAAAAGTTTATTTTGGCGCCATCTAGCGGGAAATTTACTTTACTTATCAAGCGAACCTCGCAATGTAAAAGCTACTTAGCAATCATGACTAAGTGGCCGAGTCGAGAGAGATTCCTTGTATTAAAATGTATTAGACGGCTCAAACAATTATGGGAAAATTGGTGTTGCGTATAATAGCGACGAATAAAATAAATAAAATAAACAGAATTATGTAATTCTACTCTAGCTTTTTGAATTTGAAACTAAGAAATTTCGATTATAAGTCACTTATTGTTTCAAAAAATGTCTCATAAAAATTATTTCATGTGTTAAAATTTTGAAAGGAACATAAGAACAATAAATAGTACAAAATGTCGATATTTCCTCTTGCTAATATGATAAGAAATATGACTAATAATAAATATTATTCTAACGCTTGAAGAGGGTACTCTAAAATATAAATTCGATGAAACTTAATGCAAAGAAACTTTCAAAATAAAATAATAATAAATAAAATAACAATTTTCCCTTCTTACACAATTTACTTTAAAGATTCGCTAACATTATTTTCACATCAAAGGTATGGTTTACTATTTTAACTTATTTTTTCTTTCAATATTCAAAATGTATTTTTTCCACACGTATTTATTATTCCTAAAAAATTAAAAAATTAAAAATAATGTAAAAAATCTCCTAAAATTGAAAACACAGAGACTGAAAAGTTATTCGAGCAAAAATTATGGTCAGGAGAACATTTTGCCAAAAAAAAACTAATTTTTCCCCATCGATCTTAAAATTTAATCTTGTTTCTCTAACATTATTGCTCCACTACGTAGACAAAATTTACAACTGAAAATAATTTTCTGATGCCATCAATGCTTGAGCTTATCGAGAATAAAAATTGTTTAAACAATACTTCAAAGTACCTATGGTTTTAAACTTAAAAAAATGTTTTCTCATCGTCCATCAAAAGTTACCGAGTTTTTGTAGCATTACTTTTCTACGTAGAAAAAATTTGGTTAAGGAATAAATTCACTTGGAAATAATCACATGATATTCGTTGATGGGCATAGGATTTATAATTCTTAATCAACCTGTATTGAAATTTTTATATTTAATTTTTATACCAAAAAATTGGAACATACCTATTATCAGTTAAGCCTTGCAGATGTCTTATCATTTTTATCTCAAACTTGAGAACGTGGATCATTTCTTTGTTATTTTTTATTTAATTTCTTGAACCGTTGAGTCTCGCAGGTGGCGATCGCAAATATCTCTTATTATAGCCAATTCGACCTGTCTCTTGGAGAACGATTAGATGCGTTTTACTTACAAGGTATGGCTATCAAATAACCGGACTGATTTTTTTGCCGCTTACTTGGGTCTTCGGCAACAACAAGCAGGGTCTCATACTGATCTGTTTTCTTTTCCTCTTTCCCCTACTCTCTGAATCTCAAAGTTGTACGACCCTCAGTAGGACAGTAAGCTTTGTTCGAAGTTGACCGTCTACCTGAGCTCCGCCGGAATTATGTTGACATTCTCGTAAAACTGGCAAAATCCGCTACAGAAGCGTATAATTTGTTAAAGGAAATTTATGGTGATGAGAGTATATCTCGTACTCAAGTTTCCGAATGGTTTAATAAATTTAAGGAGGGTAGGGAAGTGATTGAAGACGATCTGCGTCTCGGCCGTCCTCGTACTTCGAAAACCGACGGTAACATCATGAAGGTGAGTAAAATTATTCGAACAAATCGATGCCTGAGCATTCGAGCAATTGGTGACTTAGTGAACATCAACATAGAAACTATTAAGATAAATTTAAAATGAAAAACACATGAAAAAATTTTGTGCTAAAATGGTGCCGAAATTGATCACTCCTGGGTAAAAGAAAACTAGAAGCAACGTTCATGCTGCCATTCTGAAGAACATCGAAAATGATCCAAAATTTTTGGAGAACGTAATAACTTGTGACGAATCATGGTTTTTTCAATACAACCTTAAAACTAAGCGCCAATCCATGCATTGGAAGAGTCCCAGTTCACTGAGACGAAAGATAGCACGGTTGAGCAAGTCGAAATTCGAAGCAATGATGATAGTTTTTTTGATATCCGAGCGAAATTTGGTAGAATGGCTCGTGGATGCTTCACAAGGATAATGCGCCAGCACACAAGGCGCTGTTTGTCCAGAGGTTTCTGGCGAAGAACAAGTTTCCCGTATTGGAGCACCCACCGTACTCACCTAACCTAGCCACATGTGATTTTTTTCTGTTCCTGAAGATCAAATCTGAGCTAAAGGGAACCAGATTCGAGTCGGTAGATGCTGTGAAGGAAAAAGCGGCGCGGCTCATAAAAGACCTTTTAGAAAAAGGCCTACTTTGCTTCAAGCGATAGAAGATTCGTATGGAGCTGTGTAGGAATCGGAAAGGGGATTAAATGTAAGGAAATGACATCTTCATTGAATAATTTGGTAAATAAAAATTGTTAGAGCATCAACCCGGTTATTTAATAGCTACACCTCGTACACAGCTGAGTCCATCTCTCGTTCACCTACTTCTAAAAAACTGTTCATGGCCAAGCTTATTGGACTGTAATGGCGAGTTTTTCATCATAAAAATGAGATTTTTCTCAACTTTCTTGCAGTCAATAATCAAAAATTTTTTACTGGCATCAGAGTGAAACTTCATTGCCTAATCGACCGATCCGTGACAAAGAGTTTACTGGGTCGAGCCTTGCGGACTACGATCGCGAATATCTAACTTTAATTGTAGCCTTGTAATGAAGAGTGATCATTTATTATTATACTCTATCATGCCTCGCGGACCAAGATCAGGCACGGTGGGTCTTAACATGATTCAACCCAAAAATGCCTGCACTGTAAATTTTTTTCTGATTTAAAAAATAGATTAAAAATGCTTTATTCGCGAACCAAAATTAGAGAAATCTAAGGAGCCGTTTTCGAGAAACGTCATTTTTTATATTTATGCAATCGAAAATTCGATTTTCTTCTGCATAACTTTCAGCGGCGTTTTCTGCTCCATCTGATGTACCGCGCTTGTAATTTAAAAGAATTTTTCAATTGTTTTCAAATGTAGTAACAACTATTTCTTCGTAACCTTAATACGAGGTATACTTCAATTGTATTTTGATTGAAAATGTCGAAATATCACGCAGGTACGCACGATGAAAACCGGCTCAAAGTTTGTTTATTGTGCTTCAAAAAAAAAAAAGAAATATTGCCCATTAAAAATAAATTGAAAGATGATTTCGAAATTCAATTGTGAAGTTTGCAAAATAACGAGAAGCATACCTACTAATTTTTCTTGCGATACTCTAAAGAATACTGTTGCTGGTAAGTTTATAAACTTAAAAAAAAACAAAAGACCTTCAATTATAGTTTTATATTATCTAATATACATTCCCATTTTAGATCAATCGAAATCAAAAGTTATTGCTGAGACGCGGTGCAGTTCCAGTTTTTCTATTATTGCAAGATGAAAGTCTCACAAGTGTAATGCACTTTCTTGCATAGAAAATCTATCCGCTTGCGTATTAAACACGCCTTTAAAGGTACAGATTTAAGTCATTTTAGCAGTAATACGACATAAAATTAGTAAGAATGAAAGCACGCAAGCTTCAGATATACTGTTATGTCGAGCACGCTGTAGTCGGCCTCTTCATATTAAGGTAGGTAAAGAAAATAAAATAAATTCTTTGAAACGACCATCACTTTCTGTAGACGATTTCTCAAAAATTAAAACGAATTAAAATTTGAGTAACCGTGAGATAAAAGGAATTGCTTCTGCTATACGTATTGCTACAAAAAGTAGGAAGATCATAGAGTCTGGATTGAAATCGAAGCTTGCAGCAAAAGGTCACTCTGTCGACGATTATTTTATTTACAAAGAGTTTAAATTAGTCAATATTGAGGCTAATAAATCTCCCGATGCTGCTGAAATAGTAGTTTATTGTACAGATCTTACTGCTTTTATTGAGTACATCAAGGA
>JAUMHM010000001.1:2175265-2198004 GCA_032362435.1 Melikaiella ostensackeni | reverse complement strand
TATAATTCTTTATGCAAAAAAATTGCCATAATTTTTGAACCAATAGGAATTTCTTTAAATTTTCAAATCCAAAAACCGAACAAAAGATATTAGTCGATTTCAAATTTTTTTTACTTTTTTCGGATCCCAACCCACAATTTTTTCCCCTCATTCGATTAATGTCATGATTTTTGCTCCGCCCTAATTTGAAGTTCTCAATATTTTTGTTTTATTACTGTAAATATTAAATATTGAAAACTATTAAGAAATTAATTCAAAATATGAGAGTCTAAAAATGTAAAAAATTATAAAGATCTCCCGTTGTTCTTGTAGTTTTTTATTATTATTTTACGAAATACTAACTACATACTTTATTACAGTGTAGGTAAACGGGATCGTTTATGTGTGACTAAATTTAGTTGTACAATTATAAAAAAAGAGAGTAACATTTATTTACAGGAATCAGCACTGTCGCTTTTCAGTTTCTTTGCGGCTGGCTTATCGTCAGAACTATCACTTTTCATAACTATCCTCTGAATTCTCTTAGACTTCAGGTAATTCATCGTTTCAGCTGACGATCTGCAAAAAAATCAAATCAAGTCAAAACAGCAATTTTTTGAAATTATTTTACTAAAAATATTTACTGGCTTTCAAATTACCTGATTTTTCTTGAAATATAATTTGCCGATATAAAATTTATTTTATTGCATTGAGGATCGTAAACTGAAATATTGTAATTTGAAAACTATAACTTGAAAGATTTACAAACTGTAAAGAATTAAAAATTAAAAATTCTTATTTGAAAACTGTAAATTGAACTGAATAAAAAATGGATAAAATCTCTGTTTAATTCAATTAAAGTAAAAAAAAGAAGATAATCACCTAATAGGGGGAATGGCTTCGATAGTCATATCTGGTACATTTCCCTCCGTCGAACTGCTACTTGAAGACGACGTCGAAGAATAGGGAATGATTGGAATAATCCTGCTCGTAACTTCCGGAAAAACCTTTTGTTCAGGAGATTCCGAATTTTCTGTCGGCGTCGTCGCTGCTGTGCTTGTCTTGCTTTCTACTTCCGTCTTCGTTTTCTTTCCTTCTTCCTTCTTCGACTTTTCTGGCTCAGGCTTGGGCTTCAATTTTCCATCCTGTGTTGGAAAAATAACACTGGGTAGGGTAATATTTTGGCTGCCATTCGTCCTCTTCATCAACTCTATCAACAAATTCGAAATCTCTTCCCTTTTCCTCGTCACTACAATTTCCTCGAACCAGGTTTTTAATGTTTTTATCGGCAGTGTGTAATTCCTAATAGGTTCCTGAAAAAAAAACAATCGTAAATTTATAGAAAGAGAAATTAAATTCAAATATATCAATTTATAAAAATGTAAATTTTAAAAATTCTTACCTTGAAGAAGCTTTCCACATATTGAAGAACATAAACTCCACAGTCTGTGAAATTTGATTGCTGTGGAACTTTTGGACAAGCACCTTTTATTGTATCTTTGGAAAAAACCTTTTCCGTGCCTTTATGTTTTGCTTTGTGCTCACAGGAAAGATAGTCGCGTAATGTGGCGACGACTCGACTCCGACTGGCTCCTGCCAGCGAGTCAAAAATTAAAATACAGGCTCTAAAAAATCAGAAAAAATTAAATTTGAGCATACTTCGAAATTTGTAGTTTCTAATTTTTAGAAATTTTTTATGTTTGACATTCAAAAACTCACAATCTTTCCTCTTTCTCCTGAGCTGGCCGAGGAGGCGCTACTTTCGTTTGTTTGTTGGGGGTCGCCTCTTCTTCATAATCCTCCTGAAAAAAAATCTAACATTAATTTCATCATTCTTATCGGCTTTTAACTGACAGGGTGGACACTGGATACTCAAGACTAAAAAAAAACCCGGTCATTTTCCGGTTTTCGAAAAGTTTTCTCGTTTATTTAAATATTAAAATTCAAAACTAAGAATTTTATATTTTAAAGTACTTGAAAAAGAATCTCTAGATTAACAAATCTAATGCGAAAAAATGCTAAATTTGAAGCGTTCGAAATTAAAGCTTTTAAAATTAAACAATCTTCAACGACAAACATTTTAAATTGTACAATTCGAAAGTAGGAACCATCCAGATTTTTTTATTCCGACGTCTTTATACAGTAAAATAATTCAAATTGGACATTTACAAACGAAGTTTATTCAAAATTAAAATGTTTAAAATAGAACAATTTTACATTTAGGGTAATCAAAAATTTGACAGATTGAAAAAGAAGCACTGAAAATTGTTCAAGGTATTAAGACTTATAATTTGAAATCGTACAAGTTGGACCGACTGAAATTGTCTCATTTATAAACTTTCAATCTAAAATCATTTATGTTTGAACGTTTTTATTTAATCATTCAACTATCAAGGCTTTCAATTGGAAATTGTACAATTTCAAACAATTAAAATTAAAAACCGCACAGTTTTTAATGCTTCAATAAAAAATTGTTCCATTCCACACGCTAGTGGTTTAAAATTATCAACTTTGAGAAAAATTTAATTTTTATCGTTTGGAAATAATAATAATAATTAACGTTATAAAAGGCTTTTATTTTTATTTCTGCACTTTGAACGAATTTAACCAATTTAAATTTGAAACGAAACAATTTTTAATGCTTCAACCTGAAATTATTCAACATTTACAATTTAAGTCTTCTTTTTTACATGTTTTCTAATTATTCAATATTGAAGGTTTTAACTTAAAATTGAGCAACTATTAAGGCTTTCCATTAAAAATGAATATGCAGAATCCTGAAGAATTTAACTTTTTTCAATATAGAAGCCTTCAAACTTAAAATTGCTCAACTATTCAGGTTCTTAATTTGAAACTGTCCTATTTTTAATATTTGAATTTTAAATGATTAAATTTGCAAGAATTTCAAATGAAACAAATTTGTCAAATTTACTCTTTCAAGTCCAAAAATTCTTTACTCCCCCTTTCAACCCGAAAAATGGTTTACATTTTAAATCTTTCAACTTTCAACTCGAGAAATTGTTAATTGCTTAAATTATCCTCCTTTCAAGTTCGTATTCTTTTTCCTCGTACTAGACACGTGAAACACACTTTCATGCAAACGATGAAGTGAGTAGACCTAATAGTTTCTGTGCTAGGTGTGCTGACAGAGGCATTTCGAGTCAAAAGAACTGAATTTTCATAGTTTTGCATATCAACGTCTCGATGAGTATTTTCACCAGGGTCCGCATTATTTTTCCTCGTATTAGACACGTGAAACACATATTCATGCAAAAGATGAAGCGAGTAGACCAAATAGTTTTTGCGTTAGGTGTGCTAACGGACGTACAGCCATTTTACCGACAGCATAAGTGTTTCATACGAAACCCTAAGAATTGCCGGTAATTTTCCGATCTACTGGCCACCCTAATTTAGTTATTTAAACAACTTAATGTTTCAAACTTACATCATCGTCGGTGTCCATTTCCATTTCCTCATCGTCTCCTTCAGCCTCGTCTCTCTCAGATCCATCGCCCTCCTCAACTATCGTAATCGTCGACGTTTGAGGCTTGGTCGCAACAGGTGTAATCGTCGTGTTGGCGATCGTAAAAGCCTGTAGTTTCTCCTCCTTCACTTCCTTCGCTTTTTTGTTTTTATGTACATTTTTATACGCTTCACTCTCTTTCACATTTGTCGATTTCGGTGCTACTTTCCCCACCAAACCCGGGAAACAAACTATCGCGAGGAACCAATGTGCATGCTCGTTAATCGGGATGACGATAAAGTCTTTTTCGAAAATGTTCACATTTTTGGTCCATTTTTTAACTCTCTCGTGTCGTTTCTCGGCTGCCGTTAACACCTTCTTGTCATCCTTTTTGTCTGCTACTGTCGGGGCATTCGGAGTCGTCAATCGCTTGTAGAAAAACGAACTGAACACGTGCGTCCGATTTCGATCCACTTCGGAGAGGATTTCTGAAGTGAGATACTTAAGGTAAAAGTCTATTATCACGTCGTTCAGAAACTGATCCTCGCCGAGGCACGAGTAGTCTTCGGTGTTGATCGCTATTCCACCCCTTGGTGGATAAACCATTAATCTAAAAATAAAAGTGAAGAAAACGTTGAATAAAATGAGAATTTCAAATAAATGTGGTGATGTTTAAATTACGCGCAGGCGTAACTTTCACGGAACTCTACTGCGAAACTATAATTCCCATAAAACTCTACTGCGCAACTATGAATGCCATGGAACTCTACTGCGCAAATGTAAATCTAATATAACTCTATTGCAGAAAAATTAATACAATGGAACTCAATTGCGCAGCTGTAAGTGTTACAGAACTCTAATGCGCAGCTTTAAGTGCTATAAAACTCTACTGCGCAGTTAAGAATGCCCTAAATTTATTCTGCGCAAGCGTGGAAACTGATGTCATTCTTCAAATTAAGACGCGAAATTGGAATTCCAAAAACTGTCATTTCGCTTTAAAATTAATTTCGCACTTTTTTCTATAAATTTAAATATGAAATTAAAAGAAAGCTTACTAGGGATCCCTTCGGAAATGAACTGGAAAATATTTGATAATTTAAGGGAAAATTGTCGGGAATTATAATTATCCAGTAAATTTCCAGAAAATTACTTCGATTTTTTCGTCAAACTCCTGGAAATATGTAAATTAACAATTTTACTTCGGCTCAATTGATAAATGAACAGTAAAATTAATTGAAATTTTTTTTTGGAATATGAATAAGAAAATTCAAAAACACTGAACAAATTTCGAGAATAAAATTTTCCAATTTTTCTAACTCCTTAAAATTTTTCGGCAAATACGCTGCATATTTTACCAGAATTTGTTGGAAATATAATTTCCTAAATTTTAAGCGTCTAAATTTAAGTTTTCAATATTCATAAGCAATAAAAAAACATACTAAGTTGAGAATCATTCATTCAAAACGATCAATTGAACATCTGACAATAATGACAATGTTCTAATTTTAAATGATCTTTCCACTTTAAAATCAACTTTGCACTATTCTTTATCAAATAAATATATTTTCCTAAACATTCTATAAGCAGATTTATTCAATAAAATATAATGCAAAATTAATTTTAAAACGAAAAGATAATTTTTGGAATTTCAAATTCGCGCCAGAATTTTTTGAAGAGTGACGTATCTTTCACGCGTGCGCAGAAGAGGTGCAGGGTAATCATAGTTGCGCAGTAGACTTCTTCGACTCACATATATGCGCAGTACAGTTTTATGATACTTATAGATGCGCGGTAAAGTTATGTCACTTATACATGCGCAATCGAATTTAAGGTATCAATTGTTGCGTAATTCAACTTTACAATAGAATAATTCTCAATTTAAAGTTTTGAATTATCCAAATTTTGAAAGTGACTATTCATTTTATCGAAATATAAATTTTCTTAAATCCACTTACTGTTGAATTTCTCCATTCGTGCCTGAAGGAGTAGTAGGCTGCGCACTTTGTCTTCTCGATAGAACTTGTTGGAGACACTGGAAAATGCATTTTATTGTTATTTAAAAAGTAGCTATAAATTTGAATACGGATACAATGTGACAAAATATTTGCAAGTCTTACGTCTTTCGGTGAAGCTCTCACAAGAATGTCGTTTGCTTCCTTGGGATTCAGTTCTTGGTACTTCGCCTCAAACAATTTCTTTAGTATTCCGTCTGATTCTTGACTGATTATTTCAGGCAAGAGTGTAATTCTCTTGTGCGTATGATCTGAAAAGTAACATCGCAATTATAATTACCAATTTTTAATTTGAAAAGGTGCCAAACTAGGAATTGACAAATGCAAAACAAGTATTCTAGAAAACTATGTACTTTAATTATAACTTAACACTTTTATTATAAAAACCTTGGCTTGCGGGATCATAATAAGGTCCTTTCGGATCCTGCATTCCCAAAACTTCCCTGATCATCGCCCCAGTGCTTGTTGAAGTATAAAAGAAAAGCACAGGCATCTGTTTTCCAAAATGGATAAGAACCCGGATGATATCTCGAAATTTGATATCCACGGTGACTAATTTCTTATCTGTAGAAAAAGAATGAAGAAAAATTTAAAACGGCTTAATTTATACCAGTTTTTAAATGATCAAACTAAAATGGGAAACATACTGTCTTCTAAAAATGGCACATTCAGTCGCAAACCATGTTCCGACATAATGACATTTTCAGCAGGAACATACTTGTAGGAACCTATCCTAACCGTTCGACAACAAAGCGCAGTGTGCAACGAATCTGTCGGGTTAGCCGAGATTTGATCATCGGATTCTTTGTCGCCACCTAAAATAAAAATTTGTTATTAAAAAAATTCTTAAAACAAAAGGATCTAAAAGAAGAATTGTAGAAATAAAAGGAGCCAAATCAAAAACGAAATTTCCAAATTAAAAAAATTAATTCGCAGATGAAATTTTCATTAAATACAAATTGAAAGCGTTGCTGATTGACAATAGTCGGGGTCGACCATAAATGATGTCACGATCTTTTACCGGAGGAGGGGTTCCATCGAACGTGACGGAGCGTAACAGGGAGGGGGAGGCGGGGGTTTATACCCCGTAAAGTCATGATTGAAATTATAATATTATCAAGTAAAACATTTACTTTAAATTTAGACTTTTAAAATTATTATCCGCGCGGAACTCTAAACAAAATTTTTGCAAGGCATTGTTTTGGTTGACCCTGAAATCAGGCAATGCTCAGCAAAAAAGCAACTACAGTTGTTGAATAAGAATACATTCTTTGAATTACTTTTTGTTCAATTAAAATGTAACCACAGTATAATTGATTTAAAACAAACAACGCTATAAGATAAAATGAAAAACAGAACAGGGGGAAGGGGTCCAATCGTGACGTGACGTTATTTAGAGAGACGGGATTCGCCTTGCGTGACTTTGCGTAACAGGGGGGGGGGGGGGGTGTAAAAACTACCCCCAAAAAATGAAGAGAACAATTTAATTCATTAAAATATGAAAGGTAGAAGAATCAATCGCAAATAAATTTAAAGGGATCAAAATAATTCAGAGAATTTAAATTCGTTCGAAACTTACAAGTTTTGAAATTAAAGTTTAAAATAATATAAATCGAATGCGAAATTTGAGAACTGATTGAAATTATCGAACCTTCTATGCCCTCTGATGTGGTGGCACTTTGATTCGTAATAACTGGTTCCTTTTTCAGAATAATTCCCAGTTCTTCAGGATTCATACCTTCCTCAGTTTCCATATAAACTCGATGTGCCGATTTCTCCAATTTCGCGGACTTCTCGGTCTCGTGTTCCTCGTCCGAAGAAATTATCAAACATTCTGCATATTTATTAATTTTTTATGTTAATTCAATGTATGTATATAAAAAAATAAGTTTTTATGAAAAGAGACGGATTTATTTTTAGATAAAATTTGGAATTTTTAGTACCTGGCTCTTTCACAAGTTTCTTAGACGGTGGTCGACCTTTTGGGCGACCTCGACCTCTACTAGATGTAGATTCTTTCTCGAATTTCTCAGTCTTAAGGAAAGTATTGTTTTCTTTCTTCCAATAATTCTGGAAAATAATTAACGTTTTAAGTTATTTATATTCTCCATTTCACTGGAAATTTGTAAAGCAATTTTGTTCTCGAGAAATAAAAAATAATTTCTTGGGGGTTGACGGAAAATGGAATTTCCCACTAATAAATTTGATTTTCTCGAATTTCACAATAATTTCCTGAAAGTTTCTTATAAAATGGAAAAACACAGCAGTCTTCCGAATTTCTTTTTCTTAACTCACCAAAATATTAGCACTTATACAGAAATTAGAACTAGAGTATATTAGCCTGATTCAATTAAAGATTTTGCGTCAGACATACAAATTATAAAAAAGTTGAACTCCATAGAGAACAAAAATTTGAAGAACTAAAGGTACATACGCCTGCCACATTTTAAATGATTTCTCTCGACTAAATCTGAATTAGTTAAAAACGACTACAATAACTGAAAGACAGTAGCTAATTGAATTATTCATTATTCTCAGATACTTGAATTCACTCGAATTCTTCTAAATTTCGTTGAATTTTTCTCAATTTGCTTCAAATTGATTTTTTTAAATTCTTTTGAATCTTTTAAATTTGTTTGATTTCATTCAGATTCTTTTAAATTCCTATGAATTTTGTCGACTCTTATTAATTCAATTGAATTCTTCAAAACTACCTTGAATTCGTTTCAATTCTACTTTTCTGAATTCGTCTCAATTTGGTTAAATTATTCCAAATTCGCTTCAATTACAGTGAATAATCTAAAAACTAATCTAATCTCATTATACTAAATTCAATTGATTTTTTAAAATTATTTAGAATATTTTTTCACTCTTAAGATTCTTATGAATTCTTTTGAATTTTGTTGAAATCCTTAGATTTTTCTGAATTCACTGAAATTTTTTTAATGATGAATTCACTTGAATTTCTTCTAATTCTTCGGATTCTTTTGACTTTCCTTGAATTCATTTCGATTTTTTTAAATTCTTTATATTCTTCTGAATTCATTTGGATTTTGTTGAATTCTTTGGATTATTTTTAAATATTTTTAAATCTTTTTAATTCTTCAGAATGAATTTGAACTCTACAAAATTTATTCAATTTTTTTTAAATAAATTTAAATCTTAAGAATTCACTTGAATTCTACTGGATTTAATTGAATTTTTTAATCCTTTGGATTATCTTGGAGCTTTAACACAATTTTCGGAATTTAATTGAATTCGTTTCAATTTTATTGAATTTTTCGGATTCCTTTGAATTTCCTTTAATTCTTCGAAATTCGATTCAATTCTGCAGAATTCAATTGATTTTTTTAATTCATCTGGATTCTTTTGAAATCACTTCATTTCCTGACGATTCACTCGAATTCTTTTCACTCTTCTAAATTTCCTTCAATTCTTTTGGATTCACTCCAGTTCTTTTCAATTCCTTCAAATGTCCTTAAATTCTTCTAGATTCACTTTAATTCTTCAGAATTCAGTAGAATTCTTCTAAATTGGCTTCAATTCTGAATCTAATTTTTTAAATATTTGGATCACTTGAATTATTTTGAATTCCATTGAATTCTTTTAAATTCAATCAGAATGAAGCAAATTTAAAAGAATTCGAGAAAACTGAGAATAACTCAAGTAAATCATGAAGACTTGAAGTGCCTTCAATTGGTTTGAAATCACTTCATCTCTTCAGAATTCACTTGAATTATTCTAAATTTTCTTGAATTCTTCTAAATTCGCTAGAATTTTACTGAATTTTATTATTTTATTTCTAATTTCTTCGGATTCTATTGAATTTGCTTCAATTATTTTGAATTTCCTTAAATTCTTCTGAGTTTATATTTATTCTTCTGAATTCACTTAAATTTTTTAAAATTCACTTGAATTATTAAAAATTTTCTTAAATTCCTCGGAACTGAATTTACTTCAGTTCTTTTTCTCTCATTTCAATTCTTCTACATTTTCTTGAATTCTTCTAAATTCGTTCCAATTCTACTGAATTTAATTGATTTTCTTTTTAATTCTTCGGTTTTTTTTTAATTCACTTGAATTACTTTAAATTTCCTTGAATACTTCAGAATTCACTTGAATTCCTCTGGATTTCTTTAAACTCTTCGGAACTGAAATCACTTCAGTTCCCCCGAATTCAATTTTTTTTAAGCCCTTAGATTTTTTTGAATTCACGAATAATTAGCAATCATCAGCCGACGATAGGGGAAGTCCACATACAATTAAAAAAATCTTGTTCAATTTAAAATTGAAGAGAATACAAAAAACCCTAGATATTCATGTCTCCCATATTAATTCTTACATCGCAAGAATTTGCGTTGTCCTTGGTCCCTTTGGTCGAACCGCTGTCTGTCACGATTTTCACGTTCTCGGGGAATTTTCTTTTACACCTTTCACACTGGTTGAAGGTTGAGGACAGGACTCCACAGAAAGTACAGACGGCAAGTTTCCCCTCCACAAATTTCTGTTCCTAGTTCCACAAAAATTCTTAAAATCTCGAATCTAGCAATAAAATCTAAAAACTACATAATAACTGCAAACTTCGGTCTTCCGCTATGTTCGATGATAATTGTAATGTCATATTTAGACTCATTTTCAATCTCTAAATATCGTCTATTATTCTGAATATTTAAGATAATAATTAAAAAATTTGGAACACGTCCACTTTCGTTGAGAGAGAACGGATTGATTTTTATTTAATTGCAAAAAGAAGTAGTTTGGTGGGGGTAACTTACCTCGACTTGAGTAGTTGAAGAGTTGCTATTTTCGTCACAAGTAAACCTGAAATGGAGAAAATATTGTTAAAATTTTAAATACAGAGAGCGAAAATTGATGGATTTTTCAAACTGAATCGGAAAATTAAAAGAAGAGGGACATAGCAAAATATGAAAAATAAATTACCTAGGTGAGGAGCTGCTAACAGAATTTCTTCCGGACTCTTCCGAGCCGTGTTTTGGGTCATGTTGGTCGATGTCTCCGGTCTGAACCTCCACGATGTAATTTATTCCTAAGGTTGGATCGTTCACCAAGGAAACGATATTTTCCGTACCGAATGGAACGTTTACCTGGATAATAAAATGGAGAAAGTTGATTATTTAATCAGAGTTTAAATTTAAAGTTTAATATCAATATTATACATATTTTGCATACCAATTTCCCCGAAATCTACAAATTTTATCATTATTTATCATGCATGCATTTCAAAATGATAATTGCAAACTCGAAACAAAATGCTCTACTAAATTCTTCTTCGAATTGACGAATTTATAATTTCAAGATAGGTTTTATGTAAGTTTCAATATTTTTTCTGTTATAAAATGAAGGAATTTTCTACTCCTAACCATTTTTAATTTGGAATGCTGACAAAAGAATGTCCAAATTAACGAAATTGACGCAAAGCAATTCTAAATTTGAAGCGTTTAAAATTGAAAGCCACAAGTGAAATGGTTTTAATCTCAAGACATTCAAAATTAGAAAGAATTTACATATAAATAAGTCTATCAATTATAAATTGTCCCATTATCAAAATTTTAATTGGAAGAAAATGATTTTGAATTTCCCAATCTACAAATTATTCCAATTTGAACGCTTTCTATTAAAAAGGTTTACTTCTAATTTGAAATAAAATTGTGTAATTTCAAAGAATTCAATTCAAAATTATTTAACTATGGAAGATTTAGATGAGAAACTGTACTATTTTTAACACTTAAACTAAAATTTGTTCAATTTCAAGCGCTTCTAATTTGAAACTGTTCTGAAATAAAGAATTAAAGTATGAAAAGACTTTCCTTTCTAATCCTGCGATTTTGAAAGGCTTAAATTTGAAACAAAAGAATTTTTAATACTTAATTATAAATTATTCAATACTACCAATTCAAAGTTTTTCTATTTGAAAAACTTTAAATTTCAAATTCAATATTCCATACTTTAATCTTAAAATCAGAATCGATTCGATTTATACTTGGTCCCATTTCAATTTGGAAATTGGGATCTGAAGTCTAGGCAGCGCTAGTGTCACAAACTAACGAAAGGAAGTCGATTTTTTAAGATGGATACTAAGTCGATTTTTTAAGATGGATACTAATTTGTACATATAAGTGATTTTACGATTGTTCTACGGAGTGTAAACCAAATAGTCAAAATTAATATTTAACGAAAAAAAGTGTTTCAGTTGGAATTTTCATAATATGCAGTAAAAAAACACGTTTCCTGTCAAAACTGTTTTTTTATTTTTTAAAAACACTACTATTTTACTATATCATTTAAGTTGTAACATATTATACGCTTAAATGAACTTTCATTAATGTACACGGAGAAAAATTTGATCCAGAATATGCAAAGAATATGAATAATAGATGATCAGAACTGAAATACAAATTCTAACCTAACTTTTAGGTTATACCTTTTTAGATAGTAAATATTTCATTCACACATTAATACATATTTTATGCTCAAATTAAGGTATTATGATTACGCTGAACTTCGGCGCAAATCAAAACGTTAGCTACTAAGTTCAAGATATCCTCGATTTTTTAAATTGTGGCAACGCTGTGGTGCGTTCTATCTCTTTTTGCCCGAGAAAGTTTCGATTAGAGTCTAGGAAATATTCCTAGAGACCTAACCTAATTCAGAAAAAGTCAATGTCAGTGTATGTAAACGATGTAAACAAATAGCGTCAAAAAGAGAAGTTGTAAACGAAGTATTAGTCGCGTTGCGAAAGATCGAAGAGGTTTTTAAAATTCCCGCCTCATACCCCCTCCGCTCCACCGCCCGCTCGTGAACACGTAATGCACGCAGTGCACACACATCGAGTTACTAGAATTTACATCGTTGCCAAGTGTGCGCATTTGATAGAACAACACTTTTGTTCATCAATTTTTCATAATTACTGTGCGTTAAAATTTTATGTTCAAAAAGGCTACTCGCTAATTAACGCTTATTCTACAGGTGAAAAAAAATTTCATGTAGATCCATATAGTGAAAGTTGTGCAATTAAATAACAACCACTCCTTATCATGTACTCAATGAAAACTTTACGAATTTTTTTAGAAAAAACTGTGGTAAAAAAAAATTTTGTTTGGGCAAATATGGTTTTTGTTTTAAGTTTCCCCCCTTTCAAGTAAAAGATTGGTTATTTTTAAAATCTTTCCTCTTTAAGCAGAAAAAGTGTTTACTTTTTAAATTTTCCCCGTTCAATAGGGTTTTGAAATGTTCTCCTTTTCAATCAGGAAATTATTTACTTTTAAAAATCACTGCTTCCAGTTGGAAAATTTTTTTGCATTATAAAATACCCTCCTTCCTAGTTGGAAAAATTGTTTACTTTTGAAACTTGTCCCCTTTCAAGCAAAAAAAAAACTGTTTACTTTTATATTTGTCCCCTTTCAAGCTGTAAAATGGTCTAAAGTCAGGGCCCCTCACTTCTTTTTATTGCAACTCGCTCCACAAGAATCTCAGAATTTTGTAATAAAAAGCACCTGAAAGCCTAAAGCCTTCCGAATTCAACGATATGGTCATTAAAAAAAAAAAAATTGTGTCAATATTTAGAAGGTAAAACATCCCAAAAACAGGGGTTTTCAGCCACTCTTTTCAAGCCTAGACTTTCATCGGTTCCCAAAGTGAGGTCGTCGTTAGAAAAAATCCGGAAAAACTGTCAGATATTCAATCAACATTATGCAATTAATGCAATACATTTATCAAAAGTCTGAAATATTTATTAATTCACTTTTTGCGGGGATTTATTCACAAGCACTTTATCTTGAGAACAAATGAAGATAGGAAGCAATTTTGTGATGCGAGTGCAGTTCAATGACTAAATTTGTGATCAAATCGCTCTTATACAAAAAATATCATTTGGAATATTTCTGAACTTAGTCGGTCTTTCCGTTTTAGGATACTTTTTAAATGAAAGAGTTTAAAGCATTGAATGACAATCTGATGAGTTTTTACCGTCCTCTTTCGAAATCCGCATAAACTTAAAAAAATGTTCAAAATTATCAAAACGGTGACGATTTGATTGAAGATATAAAAAGTCCATTTTTACAAAAAACTCATGCTTATATGTTTTGACAATTTTTTACTGAATTTGGCCTTCTATAAGAAAGACATCCTGCAAGTTTTATGCTGGCTAAACCATTTTTGTGTCCAGGAGAATTTTTTTTCATAAAATCAAATTTTCGCATTTTTCTAGGAAACAATGAACGATACAAACAAAAAAATCAAGATAAAAGTTTGCATCCTATCAGCTACGGGCTGAACCATTTTTGTGGGAGCGAGAACGCAAACTTTTATCTCAAAAAACTCAAAAACTTTCTCCTGACCAAAAAGTGGTTCAGCCCGCATAAAACTCACCAGATGTCTTCCTTATAGAAAGCTAAATCTAAAAAGAAATGACAAAAAATATAAATGTGGGCTTTTTGTGAAAATCGGCTTTTTATATTGACAAACAAATCGCGCCACTTTGTTAATTTGTAATTTTGTTCAAATTTGCCGACGGATTTCGAAAGAGGACCGTAAGACTCACCAGAATCCAAAATTAAAATTGAAATATTTGAATTAGATCAAAAAGTATAGAATTTAAAAGAAAAAATTGGTGTTTTTTTTGGAAAATAGACGTCAAAATTCAAATAATACTAACTTCGTGCGTGTAAATTTTTTTTAAAAACAACTCTAGGAGATTCTGCGACTTGAAGTTTGAAACCTGTCTGACTTGAAATGGATTCGATCTTAGGTAGATGTGGGCCAATATTTAAGGTATAATGGTCAAGAAAGGACATATCTCGGGAAAAAATGTGATGATACTTTTAAAAATTGCAATATTATATAATATTGCAGAGATGAAAAAATGTCTATTAAAATCAAGTAGGAAAGTAATTAAAGTATTAAATTAATTAAAGTATTGGAAAATTTGTATTAAATAGTAATGTTCATTCAATGTTTTAAACACTTTCATTTAAAAACTATTCTAAAACTAATATATCGTAAAAGTACTAAATAAACTTCAATAATAAATTGATGCGACTGCTAATAAACATAGTAATATGCAAAGGCTCACCATATAATGTTTTAAATCAACCTTATTCAAAGATTCGCTAATGGGTTTAGATTTTCTGAGGACCTGCTCTGTGAAATGTATCTCCAAGACGTTGAAAAGGTCCTGCTTCCTTCACTCACATCTGGTTAACAGAGTCGACCTGCTTCTGGAGTTACTATTGTCATCGGAAGGATACTTTTTTCTACTACTTGTCCTGCTGTGCCTTCCACACGCCAAGACTGATTAAGTTCAGAAATATTTAAAATGATATTTCTTGCGTAAGAGCGATTTGATCATAAATTTAATCATCGAAATGCACTCGCATCACAAAGTTGCTTTCTATCCTTATTTGTTTTTAAGATAAAGTGCTTGTAAATAAATCCCCGTAAAAGGTAAAATATTAAATATTTCAGAATTTTGACAAATGTATTGCATTAAGGAATGTTGAAAGAATATGTGACATTTCTTAAAGATAGAAATGAAATCTACTTTCTTATGAAAGTTTTTATGTCCTAAAATAGAACACAAAAAAAATTCACAAATCAAGAATAGACTTCAAGAGTACCTACTTTACGGCTCACTAGAGACAAAGGTACAATAAATGTACAACAAAATCAAAAAGAGGGAGAAAAAAAAGTCAACCAAACCAACCTCTAACTCTTTCTTTTATCCGTCTTTTTTTTTGGGGGACCCAATATGTTTCGAAGCCAATTCAGACTTACTTATCAGGGGTAATTTATATAAATACTCAAATTATAAATAATGAAAACTATATTAATTAAATTCAACCATTACCTGAAAATAAAAACAAAGAAATTAATATCAAATGTTGTGTGGTCAATTTTTTTCTTTTCTTATTAATATCAAAAATCTTTGTTTGGAACAATCCATAAATATTACTTTTAATTTTTCATTTTTTAATCGGTTCCCCAATCACATCCATCCCATTACCCAACTTCACATCAATTTCGCTAAACTCCATAATAGCAAAGAGGAAAAATCAAAGTAGACAAAAATTAGCTTCCTGTGTAGAAAATTTTAATCCATTATTTTTCACAATTCACCACAACGTTAATTGAAAGATACATTTCAATTTTGTCAAACACGAAATAGATAGTCAGGAATTCATACCCAAAGTTAAATTACGAAAGTTTTATTTTCATCTAGATTTGATTCTTTTTAACCTTTTGAAAAATAAAACATTGATCAAATAATCCACTTTTTTCAATTTTTTAATTTGTGAGAAGATTAGAATCACGACTTCACAGTACAATTTTATTTTAATAGAGAAAATTCTCCATCAATACGAAGTGCAGTATTCAAAACCACGACATAAGCTGACATTAACTGTAAACAAGGAGACTCTCAGAAATTCGCAGACTTTTTTGGGAGAGAGAAGTGTTTACGAACAGGACCATTTTTCCTCCCACCACATAGCCTTCCCACTCATTGGGCGACAGAATCGAATTACACGAATATATCGTCCACCCTATCCATCGTAAAAAAGATTTACGAAGAATTTCACTGAATACAGGAATATTATTCAAAGATTTAAAAAAATATATATATACTAAATCTTCGAATCAGCACAAAAACCAATTATATATAAGACAGATAAATAATTAAAAAGATTCAAAACCAAGAACATCTATAAAATTAGAAAAATTCCACATAAAATCTTTTCAAAAAAATTATTAATAAAGTACTCAACGGTACATAATAAAAGAATGCATATATTTTGTATATGACATTTTCCTCAGAGTACCATTTTTTATAGGTAACGAGGGTATCATTTCTTTTACCTCAATGTACGCAAATCCTTTTTGGCAACCTTACTTTTAGATGAGTACCAGGATTACATTCTAATTATGTTAACAGTATACTTGAAAAACTAACTATATAGTAGGCTGGAAAATATATTAAATAGATTCAAAACCAAGAACACCTGTGAAAAACATAAAATTAGAAAAACATTAACAAAAATCTAATCAAAAATGACTAATAAAGTACTCAACGGTACATAATAAGAATGCACATATTACGCATATGGCATCTTCCTCTGAGTACCATTTTTTATAGATAACGAGGGTAACATTTCTTTTAATTAAATATAATACTTTTTAGCAACCTTATTTTTAGATAAGTAACAGGTTTACATTTTAATTATATTCATTATTATACCATTTAGTATATTTTTCAGTCTAATATATAGTTAGCTTTTCAAATATACTGTTAATATAATTAAAATATAATCCTGGTACTTATCTGAAAATAAGGTTGTCAAAAAGGATTTGCATACATTGAGGTAAGAGAAATGATACCCTCGTTACCTATAAAGAATGGTACTCAATATTCAAAATATATGCAGTCTTTTATTATGTACCATTGAGTACTTTATTAATAATTTTTTTACTAGATTTTATGTGGAATTTTTATAATTTTACAGATGTTCTTGGTTTTGAATCTTTTTAATAATTTGTCTGTCTTATATATAATTGATTTTTGTGCTAATTCTAAAATTTTAGATATATATTTTTTAAATTCTCTGAATAATATTCTTGCATTGAGTGAAATTCTTCGGAAATGTTTTTTACGATGGATGTCAGTTTACGTCGTGGCTTTGAATACTGCACTTCATATTGATGGAGAATTTTCTCTATTAAAATAAAATTTTACTGTGAAGTCGTGATTTTAATCTTTTTCTCACAAATTGAAAAATTGAAAAAAGTGAATTATTTTATTTTATCAATGTTTTATTTTTCAAAATTCTTTTAAAAGTCAAATCTAGATGAAAATAAAACTTTTATAATTTAACTTTGGGCAAGAATTCCTGACTATTTCGTGTTTTGAAAAAATTGAAATGTATATTTCGAATAATGTTGGGGTGAATTGTGAAAAACAATGGATTATATTTTTGAATTTTGTACGCAGAAAGTTAATTTTTGTCTACCCTGACTTTTCCTCTTTGGTATTATGAAGTTCAGCGAAACTAATATAAATTTTGGGTAATGGGATGGAAGTGATTGGAAGACCGGTTAAAAAATATAAGTAAAGTTCATGTGTTGTTCCAAATAAGGATTCACTTTTTTGTACATTTATTGTACATTTGTCTGTAATGATCCATGAAGTGAGTAGTTTCGAAGCATATTTTTGATCTGTGGATTTTTTTGTGTTCTATTTTAGTACATAAAAACTTTCATAAGTAGATTTCATTTCGATCTTAATGAAATTTTAAGAGAGAGACCTTAAGAAAATATTTGTTCCAATCTGCAGGGTTGCCTAATAATACAATTCAGACTTATTTTAAATGAGGCAAAGTTTACTCCTTTCAAGTGTAAAAACTGTTTACTTTTTAACATTTCGCCTTTCAAGTCAAAATATTGTTCACTTTAAAAAATTTACTCCTTTCAGGTTGAAGAATTGGTTACTTTTTAACATTTCGCTTTTCAAGCCAAAAAATTGTTTGCTTTTTAAATTTTCCCCCTTTCAAGCTGTAGAATGGTCTAGTTATTAAATTTTTCCCTTCCCAAGTCAAAATATTGTTTACTTTTGAAATGTTCTTCCTTCCAAGCTGAAAAACTGTTTATCTTTAAATTTACGCCCTTTCAAGTTAAAACATTATTTACTGTTTAAATTTTCCCCCTTTCAAGCTGAAAAATGGTTTATTTTCCAATTATTTGATACAGAAAACTTCAAATTTAAAATTCCCCCACTGTTGAAATAACAATTGTCAAATTGCAAAGCCTACAGATTGTTTTTTCTAGCAAAACTCATTGTAAGAATTAAAAACATTCCTAGTCATTACTAGGAATGTTTTTAATTCTTACAATTAGTTTCCTGGACCAGTACCGAAACCGTCTATAACCAAAAATCCACTAATAAACCAAAAGCAAAAAATGAAAATGATGGAAAAGGAACGAAAAGTAGACATACCCGTACCTGCTCTAGCAAATCCTGAACTGTGCAGTCTTCCGCCGGGATATCGAAAGTAATCAGCCTCTGTTCCCCATCCAACAAGACGACCAGCATCTTCGCAACATTGCCCTTGATTTGTTCCTGGACGATAGCTGTCGCCGGATTTTCAATCACTCTCTGCAAATACGCGTAACTCTCGCTCGAATTACTCTCTATTTCAGATTTGGGAGTGCAGCTTTGCTGCTGTGTCACCCTCCCTGAAATCTTCTCCTGAATTTCCGCCGGTTCTGCATGAATTACCTGCACATTCTGCTCACTCTGCAGATTCTGCATGAGCGTCGCTTGCCTCTGAGGAGTCACCGGCGTTTTCTGCCTCACTGGAGAATTCACCAGCACCCTCCTCTGATCCACTCTTGCAGAATTCACCAGTCCCTGCTTCGGCGTTGCCATTCGATTTTGCACCGGCCTCGGCATCACTAGACTCGGAGTCTGGAGTCTCGGTGTCGCCTGTCTTTGTTGAAACTGAGGCCTCTGTCCAGAAATCGGTCTCTGGGTGATAATCGGGGGTTTCGTAGGAGTACGATAAAGAGGCTTCTCTTGCTTTTCCTTGGCATGCACCTGTTTCAGCTTCTCTCGTTTGATCCGCTCGCTGAGCTGATCCATGTCAGTGCTGTTCAGGCTGCTGTTTTGATTTAGACCGAGGGACCTCTGGAGGATCGGGGCGGAACTTCTGGGCGTGGGGGTGCAGGCTTGGACGGCCCGCAAGCCACGGGAGAGAGGAGTCGTGTCATTTTGGAGCGCAAGTCTGGGGCGAGTGGGAGAAGGTTGGACGACCCGAGTCGCTGGATTGACGACCTGGTCCTGATTGACGGACGTGAGACGAGGGACTCCTTGGGGGGAGAGTCCAAGACCCTTCGTCTTTCCGACGTAGTGGCGCACGGTTTTCTTCTCCATGGAACCATAAACTGGCAGGTCCGGCTGCGAACAATGACCCTGAGTCTGCAGCAAAATCTGAAAGAAATTGAGGAGTTAAAGCGATGCACTTGAGTTCCCAACGGTAGACACTCGAGTTCCTATCGGTTGGCATTCGAGTTCCGTCCGGCAGTCACCAAAGGCCCCTCCTTTCCTTTTCTGATCCTCTAGCTTCATCCCGGAGGTAGAGTTGTGGATGAGTTGCGTTCCGTAGGCATTTCTCTATTCCTCTACTACTAGTCTAGAATTTAGTCTTTTCAAGTCAAAGTCTGCGACAAAAAAGTAGCTTCTCAACTAATTACGCTACAAAATAAGTGTTGTCCAATAATAAATGAATAAATATCATGCTAAAATAGCTACCCGCAAATGATAAAAGAAATAAACAAACTAATTCCCAGGCCCTCGAATCACCACTTTTAATTAGATCACAAAATTTAAAAATTATTATTAATCCTTTTCGCCGAATTTCTCCATGACAAAACGTATAAAATATTTCATTCTTTTCAGAATGACACGATATTAATGAGATGTTTCATTTAGTAAATAATTAAGAAACAAGGGGGTGAACTATACGTTTTCTGTCTCTAACTTCTCACCATGGACCCAGAGTTGACGGAATAGAGTTAATAAATGAAAAATCACTATCTGTACTTGTAAAAATCTTTAAATGATAAATTCCTTAGATCTGCTTGTATTTCTGACTTCCTTCATTTCGAATGAGAGTTTTCTTCATCACCCTTTCCCAATTCTGTACGCGAAAGTTTTGATATTTTATTAAAACTATATTAGAACACTCCGGGATCGATCCGTACGGAATTCGAGTGTTTTTCTGACCGCCGGACGAAACTCGACTGCAGCCAGTTAAGATGTTTTTTTAGACTCTTATCTTTTCAAAGGTTTCAACGCAAAGACAATTACTGTAGAGAGGTTCTGCTGTTGAGACTTTGCCGGAGTCTTCGCCAGAGTTGCGGGTTTCAAAACTGACTCGGTGCCAACTTTGCTCTCCTGAACATTTATCCATTGAGACTGTTGCGCCTCCTGAACGGCATTATTTCCCGATGCTTTTGCCTCTGAAAAACCGAATTAATAAATTAGAGAGGCAAATTTGATCAGTGATATTTTTCGAATTAAGGGCATGTGATACAGTCAAATTCATACATTACCGACCTCTTTTTTTCGGTGTACCAAATTTTTTTTGAACCATAGAACTTTTTTTCAAAACAAGGTATCGGACTGAAAGTTTAGAAAATGCATCAGAAGACAATAACTTACGTTTATGTACTTCATTTGAGTCGGAATTTTGCAAAAAATTATTTCCGAAGAAATTAAAACTGGGAGCTAATCGAGAAATTTTTTGAACCATAGAACTTTTTTTATAAGCAAAATATCGGCCTAAAACTTTGAGGAATGCAAGAGACGACAATGAAGTACGTTTATGTACGCCATTCAAGTATAATTGATGTAAAAAAAATATTTCCTGCTAAATGTTGACCGGCGAACCTGTGCGTCAAAGCTTCGGAAATAATTGTTTGCAAAGTTCCGACTCAAATAAAGTACATAAACGTAGTTTATTGTCTTCTGATGCAATTTCCAAACTTTCTGTCTGATACTTCATTTTGAAAAAAAGTTCTATGGTTCAAAAAAAAAATTTGGCACACCGAAAAGAAGAGGTCGGTAATATAGGAATTTGACTGTGTCACATGCCCTTAAAAAAAAAGCAACTAAGAGTAGAAAACTTATCTCTTTTTGGGTAACGAAATATTGAGCTCGTTGTTTTGCAGAACTGACTTTCGAATGTATCAACTTTCTAAACAAATAAATAAATAAATTGACAATCCGGGGCAAATGTGGAATTTCAGACATTTTTTGAATTTCAAAACTTGGTTCTTTGCAAATTTACATTGAAATTTTAGACTTATCAATTCGCCAAAAAATAAATTTTTGGGGTTTCCAAATTTACCAAACTTAAAGTTCCAAAATCCCAAGACTGAGTTGTTTGCAAATTCATTTATAAATATCAAATTTACACATTATCAAAAGTGAATTTCAAAATTACCTACCTTGAAATTTCCAAATTGGATTCATTAAAAATTCGTTTCGGAATTGTAGATTTAGCAATTCAGCAAAGACTAAATTTCAACTTTGGAGTTCGAAAACTTGGTTTTTTGTAGATTCACTTCCGAATTATAGATTTATCAATTTGCCAACAAATAAATTCCAATTTTGGAATTTCAAATTTGGTAAATTTGGTAACTTCAAAAATTTATTTTTTGGCGAATTAATAAGTCTATAATTTCGAAGTAAATTTGCAAAGAACCTCAGCTGGAATTTATTTTTTGGCAAATTGATAAATCTATAGTTAGGAAATAAATCTACAAAGATCCAGGCTTTCAAACTCCAAATTTAGAATTTATTTTCTGGTAAATTGATTAATCTATAATTCCGAAACGAATTTTTAAATCACCCATTTTGGAATTTCAAATTGGGTGAAGTGTATAATTATGAAATTTAATTTTGGTCACTAGATTACCTTACCGACAGGTAACACGGATCGATTAGTAGTACACAAAATTGAGCTGTATGTGAGAGTCGCTGGTGACTATAAAAATACCACGTCCATACGTCACATATGTTCGCGAAACCGTCGTTTTATTGATAAAGTCCGGAGTTTTATAATGTAAAGTTACTTCCACGAATACTTCACCAGTGTCAGAGGTCTGTGTAAAAAAAAAAAATTTGCAGATGTGACACTATAACGCTTCTGCTTCCTACCCTCTCTTTTTGACATCCGTCTACTCTGCGATGATTTCTCCGTTTCAAAAAATGCATATTTTCACCCAAAATATTCATTTCCCCAGAATGAGAAGGTTTCTATGCAAAATAGATAAACCCTAGGAATATATACAATCTTGAATATTATTTGAGTCTTCTTTTTTTTATTCTCACGGACTGTCCAGTTCCGTATCTATAAAAAAAAAAAAAAAATTCCACGTCCGATTATCTGACACCCTTATGTAAAATTTAAAGAAATACGAAAATCACCTCATGCCGTGTTTTCGGAACCTTAAAAAAAACGTTTGTCCCAAACATTCTGTCAGACACATGTTACAAAGACTGTAAAATTGGAGATTAAATTTCAGTACTCAAATTCCCAAGAAACAAAGTCCCAGATGTGAGGATGAGCTCGGAAGGCAATTTCCTGAGACCCAAAAAATATCATAAACTGCCTCCCTTTTCTTTTGAAATCCTTTACGACCACCCAACGCTAGGTCTAAGTATTATTGTGACGCGTTTAAATAAATAATATACATATTGTTGTGTTAGAATC
>JAUMHM010000001.1:2154062-2166454 GCA_032362435.1 Melikaiella ostensackeni | reverse complement strand
TTGAAACAATTTAATTTGTATTCAATTTCACCTGACCCTAAAGCCAATAACGAACATCAACATTCCTCACGAATTTTGATACCAAATTTTTGAAAAAAAATTCTTTAAATAATCCTGGCCCCTGAGTCTCATTCAAGTACATCAAATTTAGGCACCAATTTTTTTTAAGGTAGTTTCATATTGTTAAGAAATTTTAGTCTAATTTTTCATTTTTACTAAAAATTTTAAGGAGAAATATTCATTTTCAATTTTGGCATGAGTCCTAGCCCCTGAGTCTCATTTAATACGTTAAATTCAGAGACTAAATTTATCTTTGAAATTTATTAATTTTTAATTTGAAAAAATGCATATTCATTGTCAAAAGTAATAATAAATAAATTCCTTTTAATAATTTTTTTCTTTAATATATCATTTTTTCGATTTTCGACGAATTTTTTTCTTTTTTAAAATTAAAAGACACTTCACATTCTTGCGAAGGAATTATTCAATTTGTTCAAAATTGATAAAATCGAAGATTTACTTCTTTTTTTAGATGTAAATTGTTTTTAATCTATTTTTTTCAAAGATTCTATAAAAAAAATTTAATCGGATAATCACAAATTTTAAGTCAACATTTTTATTCGTAAGATACTATTGTTGCTAGAATTTGTTTAATTACTAACTTCTAATTTTATTTAAAATTTAATTAATCGAATTCATGATTGAGCTAAATAAAAATGATTTACTATTAAAAATGATAATTAACTTATAATTATAATTTATTTCGACCATAATTGCAATATTTCCCACTAATATTGATTTCTTCACACTAACCCTTCTTCTTCAGGGGCGGCGAAAGAAGGAATCTGGGATTCCCCGCTCACTTAGGAATTTCAAATATGAATAAGTTTTCAAAGAATTAAGTTTGACCTCTGCTAATAAGATATTCATAAAACAGGAAACGGAATTAAAACATAAGACTAATCAACCATTGTCACACTAGCAATGAAAAAAATGAAATTGAACGTGTTGTTTACACTTTGAGGTTGGAATCCTAGGTTAGGTTAACAAATTCTCGTAAAATGCAGTTTCAAATCCTCCAACCATCAAAAATCAACAAAACACCCTTTATTAAGTAGATCACGACACCCCCAAAGATATTCGGACCCATTTGTTAATTAAAAACACCAAAATAATGAACATAATTCAAATTTCGCGCCATTCGCCTTCAGTTTCCAAGTGCGCGATTTTCTTCTTGACTTTTCTTGTCCAGAATCGCTCCAATGGAAGCGACTAATGAGAACATCTCAATTACGTACCCTATTAGCCCATTCGCCTAGATTTGACTTTTGAAGCAAAATCAGCTTCAATTTTGAGGTTAGAATCCTGTTTCCAATTGTTTTTTCTCTCAATCAATCGGAATCGTATCCGGATGGCCATGTGTTCACAAAATCCGAAAAAAGTCGATTTTCTCTTTTGACAGTTCCAAACCGTAACCGGCGAATAAACCGTTTTTAACCATCAAAATAGAAGCACGTGGTTTTATTGTTTACAAATTGTTTTCTGTTAGTATGAGATTTGGAACAAAAATTTTGAACAGGTTCGTTCCGTTTTTGCAAAATAAGAATATTTTAATTTTGGTTTTCCTCGAAAATGGATAAAAAGTACGAAAAAGTGTTAAAGGAATTTTGGAGGTTATATTTTTGTTAGCGTACGAAAATTACGTTTAGAGAGGATTAAAAGCATTTTCTACATTTTGCTTATTGATTTTTGGTTGTCAGCGAAAGTCAGAAATGCAATAAAGAAGAAATTTTAGTTGTGTGAGTATAATACAGTACAAAATCAATGATTTTTAAACACTTACCTCCTTTTAAGCGTCGAAAAACGACACGTAACCATGAAATGCCATGTACATTAAAGTTGCACTTGTGTTTCACAGACGGTTGAGGCGGTACACACACTATTTCAATATTTTGGCATGATTTTAGTTTAAATACTATAAATGATGAAATTGAGAAAGAAATCTAATAAATTTTTTTTTTAATTTTTGGATCATAGGTGAAGTTTAATTTATTTTATTATACCTGGAATATGAAAATAATTTGGAATATTGTAGAGTAAGTTTTTATTTGAGGTTAGGTATGCAAGTATGGAAATTGCAACGATTGCAAGTGAAACCATTGCAACCTGTTGTTATCGTTGTTATTGAAGCTTATCATAATCATATACTCATATTATCGCAAGTTCCTGCGATAGAAAATATTTCTTTTTAATAATTTTTTTCTCTAATGATATCGTTTTTTCGATTTTAGACAAATTTTTTTCCTCTTTTTTCGAATTGACAATTCATATTCTTGAGAAGGAATTTCAATTTGTTGAAAATTGATGAAGTCGAAGGTGTATTTTTTAATTGTTAGAATTGTTGAATTATGTAAATGTGAAAGAAAATTAGATATTATAAAGTAAATTATAATATTTCTATAGTTTCGAATTAATAACATTTTTTATTTGTTTTCATATAAAAATAAGTGTTCACCATTTTTTGACATTTTTTTATTGAAAAATGCAGACTTTGGAAAATTTAAATTTAATTTCATTCTATCGTTACATTTCATTTTATTTAATTTTGTATTTTTCTCAACAGAAATTCATTTATTTGTCTAATTCTTTTCTGATTTGGAAAGGATCTTCGCAATTTAAAACTTCTTTATTCAAAACAAATTTTAAAAATTCTTTATTTTTTTCTACTAAAGATGGCTTTTTAAAATTATTTAAATTACTTTAAATTGAAGTTACAAAATAAATAAATATCTTATTGACATTAGATGTGTGAAGTTTTATATTTAGGCAGTGTCTATGTGTACCGAAAAAATCCGGCTATTTGTACCGAATAAAACCAGATATTTGTACCGATATTTCAGTATATTTAGCTACGGTCTTATATTTATTAGATATTTTTTTCAACTTTAAATAGAGGTTCCTTATTAAAAACTTTTTTCAGCAAAAAGGTCGATTTTTTATTTTAAAATCTTTTTTTTTTATTTAAAAGGGAAAAATTAGGGTATTTTCAACAATTTATTTTACTTGGAAGGGGGAACTTTTATTAACAGATGTTCGGCAACAAAAAAGAGGGATTTTCTAACTTTTTAAAGAGTTCAAAAGATTGAAAAGATTTCCAGGGATTTTAACACATTTTAAGGCATTTTAAAGTATCGGAAAGGATTTCAACAGCTTTCATGGGAATTCATCGGATTTCCAAGGATTTTAATTATTTTAAGGAATTATAGTTTTAATGCTTTCACGATGATTCATTATGATGAAAGGAGGTGTTTCGGGTTTCAATCGTGTGCAAAACTACGAATCTTGCCGACGTTCGCCCTGAAGAAGTGAACTGCAATGTTCGCGAAACGTGGGCAAGATTCGTAGTTTTGCACACGATTGAAACCCGAAACACCTCCTTTCATCATATTTTAAGGAATGTTCAAAGCTTTCAAACGTTTAAGAAATTTTAAAAGATTTTTAAGTTTTTAAGGCAGTTCAAGGAATTTCACACGATTTAATTAAGGGATTTGCTATTATTTCAAAAATTTCAAGGGATTTTAAGAGATTAAATTTTTTTATGGGATTACAAAGAATTTTCTTAATTGTTTGAAGATTTTGAAGGGTTTCATTGGATTTACAAGGGTTTAGAGTATTTTTAATGATTTCAAGGGACTTCAGAGAATGTCAAAGATTTCAAAGGATTTCAAGTGATTTTTAAAGAATTTCATTAAATATCAAAAAAATTTTAACATTTTATAATTTTTCTATAGATTTCAAAGAATTTCACAAGAATTAAGGAATTTCCTAGGATCTCAAAGGTTTGGAGAGATATTCAAATATTTCAGGGGATTTCAAAGACTCCACGAATTTCGGAAGGATTTTATAGGATTTATAAGATTTTAGAAGATTTCAAAGGATTTCCGAGTTTTCAGCGGATTTCAAGAGACTTGGTAAAATGTCCGAGGATTTTAATGATTTTGAGGGATTTTAAAGGCACTCAATAAGTCATTTTAATGAATTTTGCAACATCTCAGAGCTTTTCATAGGACTTCAAATATTTCAAGGGATTTTAAGAAATATCATCGAATTTTATGTAATTTCACGGGATTTTGCATATCCAACTTTTTGCTTGACTTGAAAAAGAGAAAATATTTTTTTAGACAAAAGTAAAGATATTTTATGTATGATTTGTTTTTCAACTCAAAAGAATGAATATTTTGTTTTTCTGATTCATTTCTGACTAAGGAATAATATTTGTTTCAAAAATTTTTCTTGTCAATATAGAAAACTTCGCGATTTTTTTCTAACTAGAAATGACTTTTCTAGTATGTATTTAAATTATTTGAATTAGACACATACTTCAAAATGAGGTTACAAACCAGAAGTATTTAGAATTAGAAACTTACATATATATATATATATTTTAAATTGATATTTGTAAGGGGAAGATAAAACTCTTTATTTATTTAACAATTTATTCAAAATAGAGTTAAAAATATGATAATAATAATAATAGTATATTCGATTCGAAAGTGGAATTACGAAGTCTTAATACTCATGAAAAGGCTCTTAGTTGTCTTTTATGAACTATTTAGTATTTACCCCTCATCTGTTTTTAATTATCTTACTATTTGGTCTTTTCGCTTTATTATTATTATATATAAATTATATAATAATAGATCCCTGAATCCTTTTTACCACAGACTTGTTTCTCAACATAAAATCAATACATTTCCAGTTTTTTCCAGATCTATCGACCTTTCTCTTCCTTTTCCTAAATTCAAGGTAACAACAATCGCAATTTTAATACTTGAGCTACTTTCATTCTTTAGGCTTCTCCTTTGTCGTAGAGATTTTCGGGCGAAAGAGGCGTCTCCGTTTCAAATCTAAGGTCCTGTTTGGGAAGAGTTAATAAAATTAATATCTTTTAAAGAATTTAGAAGTAGCGGGAATTTTTTTTTATGAAAGATTTAAAAGATTTCTTACTCTCATTGGCAGATCGTATTCGTTCTTAATTTCCGTCTTCAGTTCTGAGCGATAAAATGGAAAGGAATCTCGAACATCTTCCTTCAATACAGAAAATGTTTTGGATAAATTATTTTTTTGTTTGAGAATTTATATATTTTTATATTTTATGAAGGTACTTTACCGTCCTAGAACGATAAAGTGCACTTTACCGCCCTATGCGCATTCGTTATTTCGCCCCCCATGCGCACTGTTCTACGCCGTAATTGTCCCTTTAAACTAACCTTAAACGTAATTTCATTTAAAAAATCGAAAGCCAAACTCTTATTACATAAAGTATCGTGTGTACCGAGGAGGCAAAGGCTTTTTACAGTCTCGCGTGTTTGCAATAATTCTGTTACGTCCCTTCCTTGCAGACTCACGCTCGGCCGTAATAAGACTACTTTGCCTCTTTAGTGCACAATATACCATAGTTGATGAATTCAACATTATTTAGTTCTTACAAAAGCTGCTCCTCTCTCGTAAGGATTTTTGGGAGACGCTGGCGAATAGCTTGTCGATGTTAGCGAATAAGTTGGTGATGCTGGCGTATAAGTTGGCGCCGATGAAATATAATTTGGCGACGCTGGCGAATAACCTAGCAAAGCTGGCTTATATGGCGATGCTGGCGAATTTGTTGGCGATGCTGGAGTATAAGTTGACGCCGGTGGCGAATAACTTGGCGTATACGGCGATGCTGGCGTATAAGTTGGCGCCGATGTCATATAACTTGGCGTATATGGCAATGCTGGTGCATAAATTGGCGATGCTGGCATATAAATTGCCGCTGGTGGCAAAAGACTTGGTGATGCTGACGAATAAGGTGGGGATGCTGACACATAGGTCGGCGCCTGTGGCAAAAGATTTGGCGATGCTGGCGAATAAGTTGGCGATGCTGGCGTATAAGTTGGCGATGCTGGCTTATATGGCGCCGCTAGTAAATGAGTTGGCAATGCTGGTGAATAAGTTGGCGATGCTGGGGTATAACCCGGTGATGCTGGTGAATAACTTGGCGCTGTTGGCGTATAACGCGGCAATGTTGGCCTTATCGGTGTTGGCGTATAGCTTGGAGATGTTGGTGTATATGACGATGTTGGCGTATATGGCGACGCTGGCAAATAAGTCGGCGATGCTGGCGAATAAGTCGGTGATGATGGCGAATAAGTTGGCGATGGTGCCGCATAGCTGGGCGATAATGGTCTATAATCTATCGGTGTTGGCGTATAATCTGGCGAATATCCTGGCACTGTTGTCGACGTTGGGGTAAAACTTGGGGACGTTGGTGAATAAGCTTTCCATTCTCGGGAAGATGGCGACGTTGGCGAATAATCTGGCGACGTTGGCGTATATGGCGACGCTGGCGAATAGTTTGGCGATGCTGGCGTATAACCCGGCGACGCGAGAGTATATGGCGACGCAGGCGCATAACTTGGCGAAGCTGGCGACACTGGCGAATATACCGGCACTGTTGGCGTATAGCTTATCGGCGTTGGCGTATAGCTTGGCGTCATTGACTGTTTGAAAAAAAGGTTCTTATTCAATATTCATGAAGTATAAAAGAACGTCGTACTAATTACTAAAATAGTCCTTACAGCATCTATTTCGCTACTACCAGGTGACGTTTTGTCTGTTCTATCGAAAGGATTCTCCTCCGATGCTGGCGACTCTTCTACCTACAAAAAAATTATTTTAACTTTGAAGTCTATTTTTAATTTTTAGTCTAATACCTAAGAGTTAAATCTTACAAGTCCTCTGTCGTAATTACTCTCGGGCGATGCTGGCGAGTCTGTATCCTGTCGAGAAATAAAAAATTGAGATTAATTCCGACCTAAATTTTTAAAAATTAATATTTTAGAACTTACGAAGGTGATCGCATCCGGATTGCGTCCTGCTAAAGTAGGGTACCTTTCCTGTGAATAAAAATTTGGTTGGTAGATTATCATTTCTTTGGTGCAACTTTAGTGGAGAGAAAAGCTTACATGAAGATCTCGGTTATCTTCCATGACATCTACTATGTAATTCACTCCATCGTGTCGTTCGGTCACAAGAGACACGATAATTTTGAAATTTGGTGGTATACTTAATTGAGCCTAGAAAAGAGAATTTGAATTTATTAATTTGAGTGTAAATTGAAAAAGATTTTCAAGTGTAATAGTTTCGAAAATAAAGAGATGTTTACCCCGTCTATCAGATCTTGAACAGTACAATCCTCTGGAATTTGATTGTACGTCAAAATCTCTTGTTCGACATCTTCGCATATTATGAGCATTTTTGCTTCCAATCCGTCAATATGATCAGTGACGAAAGACCTTCTTGGATTTGTGATTAGGAAATATTCAGGTTGAATTGCATTTTCTTCGTCAGAAGAAAAAACAGGACTTGGCGGAGGAGATGGTAATTCTAAATCGGGTATCTCGATATATTTTTGCCTAGGAGCCATTGTTGGTTTTTGGTTTGTTGTTCCACATCAAAAACCTAGAATCAGAATTTAAATAAAAAGTTTAGTCATTTTAGACACCTATTCAAAATTTTTTTATCGTGAGAGAAAGGATACTTTGGAAGTTTTGAATTTTCAATATATAATTTATTTGGAATATTTTATTCCAGTTTATAATTGTTCAATTGGAAGATTTTAAAATTGAAATACTGAATTTGCAAACGCTTCTTTTAATATAATTCATTTTAAAAATTGAATTTGAAATATAAAAATGTGGAATGACTTGGAAAACAATCTTAATTCAGAGGCCTTCCAATTTCGAGGAAGCCATTAAAATTCAAAAGCTTTAGAAACTGTAAAACGTTGTGAATTTCCCAAACTGATATTTTGGAAAGATTCAAATTTGCAGTCAAATAATTTTGAGTAAGGCGTTTAACATTTGGAGGGTCCCGGGGCATAAGGGCTCTAGGAGCTGAATATCTTACGACAACTGAAACCCTTAAATATTTTAGAAAAATGGTGAAAAAAGCAGAAGAAAATTCATTTTTTGAAAATTGCTTCTTTTCAGTGCATCCGAAGTCTCAATTACCTGTACGATAATTAAATTGTATGAAATTTGCTGTACAATAAAAGAAAATGTGATGTTCTATCTCTAACATTTTCAAAGTTATGGCCAGTTATGGCCTTCAGAAGACCATTTCGAGCGAATTTTTTTTTTTTTTATCAAAAATTCTTTTTTTTTTTTGTGTGAAATAACTCATTCCCTATGCATCTCTGGCGAAAATTGACAGTAAATTAATTAAAGAAGGATCAATTTTGAGTAGATCTAAAGAAAAATATTGCTCCAGCAATGTTAGCCATAATTTTGATGCTATTAAAACTAAAGCAATGTTTTTTTCAGATCTCAAAATTAAGTCTTCTTTAATTAATTTATTGGCAACTTGCACCAGAGATACATAGAAAATGAAACATTTCACAGAAATTAGAATCTTTTATTAAAAAGAAAACATTATTCACTCAAAATCGAATTCTTAGGGCCACAACTCCGAAAGTTTTAGAGATAGATTGATAGAACATTCGACTTATTATTTTTTTTTTGGTTTCACAGAAAATTTCATACAATTTAATTATTGTATTGGAACTGGGGATAGACTGAAAGGAAGTAATTTTCTAAAAACAAATTTTTTCGTACTATTTTCAAGATTTTTCAAAAATATTGAAAGGTTTCAGTTCTAGTAAGATATTCAGCTGCTAAAGCACTTTTTTGATGCTTAACTAAACAGAAGCCAATAAAATTCCCATTTTAACTTATATTCATGGTAATATGTTGATTAACCTCGTTAAAAAATAAAAAATTGAGTTTTCTCAAAAAGAACACACGCGATTTTTTCTTTTTGGGCCCAGAAAAAAACTGTATTTTTGAGTTCCTGGGGTCGAATTATATCGAAATATGTTAAAAAAAAGTAGATTTGAAAATTTACATTATTACAAACGTCGCTCTATGATGAAGCAATTACTCAATTTTGAGATTTTTTAAGTAATTATTTTACTATTATCTGGTGACACATGAAATACTTATTTTTAAAACACAAGCTTAGATTGAATTTTTTCGAACATTTTTTTTTCTTTTAATGGAAAGAAGAAAGGATTCCGTACAAAAAAGAAACTAGTCATAATTAGTCCAAGTCCTTTTGGGAAATTTCTTTTAGTTTCATAAACTACAAAATAAATGAGTGCCAGTAAAATCCACCGAAAGCCACTTTCCCATGTATTTCGTACGGGGTCCTTTTGTGCATTTTTAAAACCTTTTTTTTTTTATAAAAAATTGTATGATTCTTCACTTTTGCTTCCTCATAGAGGGAAATTTGTAATCACGTCAATTTTAAAATCGACTTTTTTCACATATTTCGATATAATTCGATCCCAGGAACTCGAAATTGCAATTTTTAAAAAGTGTGTGCGTGTGTAACTTTTTCCTGTTTACCATATCTCGAAAAGTATAAGAGCTATAATCATGAAATTTGGAAGAATTGTAGCTTCAAGTCCAGGTCTGATAAAATTTTGAGCTAGATCGGCCAACTAGAAGCGTTTTTTTTGCGTTTAGAAATTTGACAACAAATTTTTACCTTGTTTATATGAGAAAAACTTTTTTGATATAAGATATATAACAATACTATATCTAATGTATTTGTTCGCGTCTTCGAGAAGTATCGATCGACCTATTGTGGAACCTTTTATGACCTACTAATACCGATTTATGAAGTTTCAAAAAAATTGTTTATCTTGTTTATATGAGGAAAACTTTTTTAATATTTGGAATACAACTTTCATGACTTTCCATGACTTACCAATACCCTTTTTTTAATTTTTAAACAAAATTATTTACTTTCTTTATATAAAGAAAACTTTTTTGATATTGGGAATATAATAGTACTGTATTTGATGTAATTGTTCGAATTTTCGAGTCGCTTCGAATGATCTATTGAGGAACCTTTGATTAAGTTTCATGATCTATCAACAGCGATTTATAAACATCAAAAAGAAATTTGCTTTCTTTATACAGGGGAAACTTGTTCAACATTTGAAATATAATAATACTGTAACTTAAAAAGTTTTTCGTTGCAACAAGACACACTGATTTAATTTTTGATGGTCTCTGATTTTCTGAAGATTTTCGGCATAAGACAATATCTTTGATAAGACAGAAACATCAAATTGACAGTCATCTCAGTACCTACTGGAGTTAAAAAAGGTGAATAGGTGAATTTTTTTCGAAAATAGGTGACAAATAGGTGACCGAAAAAAATGTTGTATACGTCAAATAAACATGCAAAAAGTTGCCTTTTCCCCATGTTAAATCAATGGGAAAATGCATGGTCTTTGGGGCAAGGGTTAATGTTAAACGATATCTTTCAAATTTGGAGACCATTTTTTTTGGCATTCGAACGAAACTAGGAGGTGAGAACAAAAAAATACAATTCTGAAAAATAAGGACCACCCTAGTGGCCATTCAAAATTAAAAAATAATTACAACTCATTTTGCGGGTTTTAAGAAAATCTTCCCGCTCATTTAAATTTTAAAATTCAAGCTCTCAAAACTGAATTTATAATTTGAAGTACCTATCCAAATGAGAATATCTAAATTTACAAATCTAATGTGGGACAATTCTATATTTGAACTTTGAAGCGTTTAAAATTGAAAATGAAAAATTAAAGACTCTCGAAATTAAAATGATTAAAAATTGTACCTATAATTCAAAAGTAGAGGACATCAAAATTGAATAATTTTGACTTCCAGGTATTCAAACATAGTAAAATTCAAATTGAACATTGAGCACTGAAACACTAAAAACTGTTTCTGTTTTTAATGCAAAACAGTTTACATTTTTGATCTAAAAATTTGTTGAAAGTGAAAGCTTTACATTTAAAATTGTTCTTCACAATCTAAAATAAAATGTTATTATATAATTTTGAAGAATTCAATTCATAATTATTCAATTTCACTTCCTGCTATAGTTTAAAATTGTGCAATTTATAGAGTATCAAAGTAAAATTATGAAGTTTTTAGCATCTACAATTTAAAATTATTCAACTATGAAGCATTTCAAAAGAAAATTGTACCATAACGTTGAAATTCACATTTCTTCAATTTCAAATGCTCTTATTAAAGTATTAAAAGGCTTTAATTTCTATTTCTGCAACTTTGAATGATTTCAATTTAAAACCAGGCAATTTTGAATATTTCAATATAAAATTATTCAACACTTATTAAGGCTTTCAATTTGAAATAAATTTGCAGAATCATGAAGGGTTCAATTTCATAATCTTAAAAATTTACTTTCTCCTTAAACACTGAAGGCTTAATTGATAAGCTTTTCACTTTTTTCACAATTTTTACTACTTGAATTTCAAATTACTGAATTTGCAGAAGTGTGATGAATCCATATATTTGAAATGATCTAATTTATCATGTTTCGAGAATGAACGAGTGAATGTTATTAACAAAAAATTCTCTAACCATAAGGCCTTCATTTCTAAAATTAATACCTTTATGAAATTTAAATTTTATATCTACCAATTTTGTATACACATTTCAAATTAAAAATATTAAATTGGGAATCCTTTCAATCTGAACTACATTCTATACAGGAGGCTAACAATTTGAAAAAAGCAAACAAAAGTGAAAAAGGGACTCACTATACGGCTTAAAAATAAACATTCAAAATAGTATATTTTCAAATGTTTAACGTTCTGAATTTAACAATGAAAATACGAGATTTGAAAAACTAAAATTCAACAATGTAAAATAGGATATGTTTAAAGCTGTAAGACTTCCCACTTGGAGTCCTGATTGGATAAGTTCTACTATAACTATACGAACTAAAAAAGGTGAAAAGGTGATAAATTTCCAAAATAGGTGAAATAGGTGACAAGTTTCAAAACGAGTGATAAAAGATGTATAGGTGACACTCTGTGATGACTGAATTGATGAAAGAAGTCAGTTTTTTCTTAGTGAAAATAACCCTCCCTCTATGAGAAAGCAAATTTATTTGAAGCTTGCGAGAAAGCAAAATACTTACTAAGTGAGTACAAATAAATACATCCATAAAGAATACATCCATAGTACTTCACAGTGGTATTTAATTTGGATTGGTATGTGGGCGGGTAAAAATATTTTGCATGCTTTTCTTTAAGGGCACGTGACGCAGTCAAATTCCTACATTACCGACCTCTTTTTTTCGGTGTACCAAATTTTTTTTGAACCATAGAGCTTTTTTTCAAAACAAGGTATCGGACTGAAAGTTTAGAAAATGCATCAGAAGGCAATAACCTACGTTTATGTACTTCATTTCAGTCGGAATTTTGCAAAAAATTATTTCCGAAGAAATTAAAACTGGGAACTAATCGAGAAATTTTTTGAACCATAGAA
>JAUMHM010000001.1:2139414-2153962 GCA_032362435.1 Melikaiella ostensackeni | reverse complement strand
ACAACAGTTTGCGGCAAACTTGCCGAAAGTTTGCGGTGTAAGGTTCGGAAGTTTGCGCCGCAAACTGAAGGCAAGTTCGCAACGTGAAATTTATAATTTTTTTTCCAAAACTAAAAACTGTTTAAGTTTGAAAATTTAAGAAATGTTGAAGCTAATATTTAAATTTTAATGAATTGTAAGCAAATAAGGTAAAAAACATTGAATAATTATAGTTAATCGATTTATTCGAACGACAAACAATCAGACACATTTCGTATTATCATGCAATACAAAATTAGACAAATTTTTCAAGTCCACAGATTTTAATAAAAGTCTTTCCAGGAAAAAGGATCAAAGATGTGATTAATTTTTAGCTTTTTTTTAGCTAAAATAAAATAAAACTCTTACTATCGAAAAAATTATACAAACAAGTTACTACCTCACTCTCTAATTTTCTAATATCCTTTTGTACTTTTATTTTCTTAATCTTACTATAATTATTCATCTTCTAGCAATTAATTAATAATTAAGCCCTGAAAGATGGACTTCTTACTATCACATGAGGATTTTTCAACATATAATAGTCGGATTCTGGTTTCTAAAATGTAAACGAATCTTCTCCAAATACGATTTTCTTAAAGTGAAGACTTTGCACTTTTTTTCATATCAGCGTTCTGTAACAAAAAAGAAAAAATATTTAATCAAAGTTTAAAGACGCTTAAATTAATAAATTTTATATTCGTTCAAATATAAAACTTTACGCTGACATATCCTCGTCCATGCACGAAATACCTTCTCGTTCTTCTGTTGCCAGGAGGCTGAAAAATTGATAAATATGTGTTTAGAAAACATCTAAAAAAAAAAGTGAAAATTTCATTATCAAATTGTATTTTCAAGACTCACTAATTTCGGTGTTGCTCTCACAAGAATATCATTCGCTTCCGATAAGCTCAATTCCTCAAGTTTGGATTCGAACCAATTTTTTAGCAATTTTTTTGCGTCGTCACTAATAGTATTAGGTAAAAGAGTTATTCTTTTATGTGTGCGATCTGAAAATAAAATTAGATTCGATGTCGTTGATAATTTTAATTAATTAAATACTCTTTATCGAAGGGTTGATCACTCTTGAAATCTGGTGTAAAAGCCTTTGTGAAATCTTTTAAATCTTTCAAATCTGGTGTACCCTCAAAAATCGAGTGTTTAACCCCTCGCTCTTTATATATTTAAATACCTTGACTTGCAGGATCGTAATAAAGACCGCTCGGGTCTTCCATTCCTAATTCTTTTCTTATCTTCTGCCCAGCTCTCGTCGACGTAAAAAAGAAAAGGACAGGAAGATGTCTCCCGAAATGAATCAGAACCCTCACGATGTCCTCGAACTTTACATCTACTTTCACAATTTTCTTTTCTGTAAGAAAGAAGATTCGAATTCTCGATTAATTGCCTCTAATTTGGCAAATGATAAATTTACAATAAAAAAAGAAAAACTTACCATCTTCAATAATCGGAACAATTAATCGCAAACCGTACTCCGATATCATAACATCTTCTGGAGGAATATATTTGTAGGAACCTATTCTTACCGTACGACAAGTGAGTTTTATGTGTAAGGATTCTTCAAAGCAATCCACTAATTCGTCGTTGGATTCTTCTTTCAAATCTGAAAAAAAGTTTATTTTTAAATGAATTAATTAATTTCATAACAATGAATTTTTCTTACACACCATCTTCAACCAGATTGTTAGTTTCACTTGAGGATTGGCTTTCTTCGGTTTGTATACTCTCACTAATTTCTCCATTTTCTACATCTAACTTCCTAATTTTCGGAGACGGATCGCTACTCTCTTCGTCAAAGTTCTGCAAAATGTAGTAGAAACCATTATTATTGCAAATTCAAAACTTACAATGTCAGGATGACAACTCAAGACACAGAAAAAACTCCTCGGTAATTTCAGAAAATTTTTTTCCGATTATCTTAATTTTAAAATTCAAATCTTCAAAACTAAAGTATTTATAATTCGAAATATTTAAAAAATAATCTTCAAATTATCGAATATAATGCGGAACAATTCGAAATTTTAAGCGTTTCAAATTGAAAATTAGAGATTCAAAATTGTACAATTTCACAGTAGAAACCATCAAAACTGAACAAATTTATTTCGAGATCTTCAAAAAAAAATAATTCAAATTGATCATTTTCAAACTGAGGATATTCTAAATTAAAAGTTGTACAAGATTGAGGGTTTGAAATTGTCCTCGAAATTGTCTCATTTATAAATTTGCAATATATTTTATCCAGTATTTAAAGTTTTCAATTTATAATCGTTCAAATATTAAAAGGCTTGAATTTTTGAACAGCACAATTTTGAAAGATTGGAATTTGAACAAAAATATGTTAAAATTTCCAATTAAAAAATCCTTCCTATATGAAATTTAAAATTATCAAAATTTTAATATGAAGTAATTGTTTGATTTTATCAGTTCTCAAAATAATAATTAAAGTCTTGAAAGGGTTATCATTTCTAATTCTGCAACTTTGAATGTTTCTATCTAAAATTATTCGAAATTTTCAATTCAAAGGTCTTCCATTTCAAATGCTTTTTTCTAGTTATTCAATATTGATATTTCTCCCATTTTAATTTTAAAATTGTTTACTTTTAAAAATTTCCCCCTATCAAATAAAAAAATTGTTTAGTTACAAACTTGCCCCCTTTCTTACAAGAAAATGGCTTACTTCCTAAATGCCCCCCCCCCCTTCAAATAAATAAATAATTCAGTTTTTAAATTTTCAACTTTCAACCTAAACTTTTTTTTCAAAGTTTCAAGTTTCCCGCTTTCTAAGTCAGCAAAATTGTTAATTTTTAAAGTTTCTTTGAGAATGCTGATGTTCGTCGTTGGCTTTCATTCTCAAAGAAGGACCCTGCGGTGGTTGTTTGACCAATTTTTTAATTATATAATATATATTTATAATATATAGTCAATACCCCCACCGATTATATTTAAAGCTTCCCCTCTTTCAACTAGGAAACTGTTTACTTTTACCCCATCCCTTTAAGTAAAAAAAAAAAATTGTTTAGCTTAAAACTTTTCCCCCTTTAGAAAATTTTTGACTTTTTAAATTTCTCCCCTTTTAAATCAAAAAATGATTTAGTTCAAAAATTTTTCCCTTTCTAATAAGAAAATTGTTTATTTTCACATTGAAATAATTAAGATTAAATCTTTTCACTTCCAAGCTGAAAATTGTTTACTTTTTCAGTAATCCCTCTTTCCACTACAAACAGTTTTTACCCTTAAAGTTTCCCCCCTTTTCACCCAAAAAATTGTTTATAACTTGAAATAAAGTGAAGTCTTAAACGATTCAATTTCAAAATCTGGAAAAGTCAATTTTCGTTAATAATAAAGCCTACAGATTCAAAAATGTTTGATTTTTAATATTTGAATTTGAAATGATTGAACTTGCAAGGATTAAATTATGGAAATTTCATCGATTAATACTTACAATTCGAAATAAATTTATTACATTTTAATTTTGAATAAGCTTGTTTTGAAAATTTTCAATTTGAATAATTATTCATCTGTTTGAAGAACTCGATACAAAAAATATTTACTTTTGACGGCTTCTTTGAAATTGTACAATTTCAAATGTAATTGCAGGTTTTTCTACTAACACTATGACTTTAAAAAATCCCCGATCAGAAGATAAATTCACTATCATTATCCGATCACAAAAAATACACTCATTTCGCGTTTTTTCGGTCCAGTGACCACCCTATTTAAAAACAATTTTTTACTATATTTACCTCGCAGGAAAGAGCGTTTTCCTTCGTTTCCTTAACAACGTAGTTATCAGGGACAGACTTGACACCCTCAGACAATTTTCTTTTGCATCTCTGACACCTGTGAAAAGTCGAGGACAAAAATCCACAGTGGGGACAAACAGCAAGCTTTCCCGCCTTATATACTGCTTCCTAGTTACGAAAATAACCGTATATTTTTTATTATAATTATAAATTTAATTACTAATTAGGCAGAAGGACATTACCTCGACTTGTGAAGTTGAAGAGTTACCATTTTCAGCTAACGGAATACTGCAATCAAGAAAAAAGAATTCGTGTTTTTTAATAAGAAAGTATCCTGGAAATCATCAGAATGTGAAATCATTACGAACTTGAATTCGAAAATATATGAAGGTCATTCAATACACTAAGGAACGTTTTCATTGTCATAAATTTCTGGAATTACAAACAAAAAATTTTTAAAAATTTTTCAACATAAAATTTTTTGTTGAATTTCCACAAATTAAGGATCATACAAACGTTCCTTAGTGCATTTTAACGTGAGAATTGGATAAGTATTACATGGCCTTAAATTATAAAATATAAAATAGGAAGTTTGGAATTACCTAATATCAGAAATTGCATTTTGCTCCACCGATTCTGTACCTTGAATTTCGACGATATAATTTATTCCAAATTTACTTGGATCATGAACCAAGGAAATCACAGTTTCCGAATTATATGGAACAGAGGCCTGAAAATAAATATCAGTGATTAACAAATAATAAAGAGAAAAAGAAGATTGCAAATGGGAAAATTCTGTTTACCTGTTGTAATAAAGTTAAGACGGTACAATTTTCCAGGGGAATATCAAAGACGATCATTTTTTGATCGCCATCGGGTAAAATGATGAGCATCTTGGCAACGTTGCCTTTGATTTGCTCCTGGACAACAGCCGTCTCGGGATCCGTGATCACCTTCTGTAAGTAGGCGAAGCTCTCGGTCGCCATTTTTCCTCTTTTCTGAAATTTAAAATGATACGATCTGAAAATATATATTTTAATATATAGGATTTTACTTCATTCGCTATTCTAAACACTTTTCTAAATATTTTTAACTATTCTTCTATTTTTATGTTCTATCTGGTTCTATTTTTAACTTTTTAATTTAAAATTATTTCACTATTCCGGCTTTCAATTCGAAATTGTACAATTATTAAAATTTCCTTTATTCTAAAATGTTTCCAATGTTTCTCTGACACAAAAAAACACTTTATTTTTTAAAGGATTCACTTTTTAAACTTTATAAAATATCTACATTTTGGACTCGTCCAATTACGAGTTCACAAATTATGAATAATTTAATAACACCTTTTGTAGTTAACATCAAATATATTATGGAAAATAAATCAGAGTGAATAGAAAAGGTAAATTTAAGACAGAAAGTCGAAAAAGTAAAGTCTAATCAGAATTACTCCTAACCTCTAATGTGAAAATTATTCATAAAAATATATATTACGAAGGCTTCAACTTCAAAAACCTCTCGCATATGTTAGAAGGATATAAAGTTCACAAAAATATTCTTTTGAAACTCGCAAAATGTAAAATGTCGAAAGAAAATGTTCCTCCATTATTAGAATATTTGTAAAAGTGATTTTGTTTACATACCGCTTTTTCGTGATGATAAGTTTTTTTTATTAAATAACCTCAACTCACAAAGAGAAGTAAATTTGATAAATTTCCGAAAAATCGACGGAAAACTGTGGAAAATACAATTCAGGAAACACTTTTGGAAAACATGATGAAAAGACGCAAAGCCATAAATTGACCAATTTGACAAATGGACGAACATAACCTAAAGTATTAAACCAAAAAGCCAAAAAGTAAATAAATTTTCAAGTTGTGTGTATAAAAAATAATAACATTATAAAAAAAAGGAATGTTAGCTTGAGGAATGATTATTTGAGACAAAATGTGTTTGACTAATGAAATTAAAACATTTTATTTTATAATTTTTCAGAAATTGACGCCATTTTGCTTCCCTCCCATTTTCAGCGGGAAATTTTAAATGCTTCACAAAGTAAACATTTCAATTGTGAAATAGTTATGTACATATATGCATATATGAAGCCAGATAAAACTGACAATCTGAAACGTAGATGCGACATAAATGTAATGTTTTCTTGACTCAGACAGTACAAATTTCGCACATGACTAGACGAAGTTGTATTAAGTAGTTTAGAAGAATATGCTCATGTGACGTCACGCCCCGTCGGTAAAACTTATTTCTTCGTACTCGTCTAACGGATTATGATTTTGCATAATCTAATAGTCTATGGTCAGAAACTGACAACAGTTAGGCTGAAATTTCAGGAATCTACCTTATCGTCAAATAACTTAAATTGCGTGGGAAATTTAAATATGGGACAAATTTCCAATTCTGGGAAAATTTTGAAATAAAATTAGAGAAGTCACTCATTAGGGATTCTAGGACGAAAATAAAGAAATAAATTGAGGAAATCAAGAAGTTAGAATGTACGTATCTGAGTCAGATCTCTGTAAGGGTTATTTATACAATTAGCAGGTGGCCGGTACCCTGCACGTGTCCCTATGACTCATTTTGCACGTATCCCTATGACTCATTTTGCACGTGTCCTTGTGACTCATTTTGCACATGTTCTTATGATTTATAGATTCTTTGGAGAGAAATCTTAGTCTGGAAATAACAATTCCAAGGGCGCTGGGGAAGTATGAGGGATGATTCAACATTATTACGTAAGCATAGGGTGACTTTTAACTTTTACGAAGGAAGGATCTAGACTAGAATTCCTGCGTTTTCACAGTTGCGAAACTATGACTAAGGAATGTCAATCAAATTTTAACCAGTTTTATCCAGATAAAGTTTGGGGGAGATGAGGTTATAAAAGCGAGTGTGAATAAAGACTCTGGCATATTCAACCTAGATTCGGATCGGTAAACTCGGATCGGTTTTGTGAAAGCTGCGATTACTTTATTCGAATTCAAATTAATTGTGAATAATACTTCATATTTAAAACTTTAAAATTGTGAAAGTGCGTGCCCAAAACAAAATTAAAAAATGCGAAACAATTTAAATATTTTAAATCTAAATTCAAGTTGAATAAACAGCATTTATTTTATCCATTTCAATTTTGGTGTTTGACTTTCTTCAAGAGACCTTTTACCCAAATTTTCAGGATAGCGTTTCAACGTTTTAGTAGCAGTGCAGTCCTAAATAAATTGATTATATTCTTAATTTAAAATCAATTAAATATATACCTTCTAGCACCAATAAGGGGCAACATTGGAAACATATAGCCAAGAATCTACTCAGAAGAAGAAGAAAATTTGAAATTGTTAACAACTCCAAAGGTAGGTCATGCACTCAAAATTTTGAACTCTCACACATTTTTGCGGTTTGCGCTTGGAATTCTAATTTTATTTGTAATAAGATTGTAATAATTAATTTTGCGAAAATTAGCTAGATTGTGAAATGAGTGACCCGGAAATAAATAATCTAGAGGAAGTGCAGGGATAAGGATCTGGAAGTAATCGTGAAACCAGCGGAATATCAGAAACTGATACTAATGGAAACAATGTAGGGGGTGCAGATGGTGGCCCGACTGGACCACAATCTCCACCAGTTGGGTCCGAAAATATAGGAATGTGCGCGGGCGATGCGAGGGGTGACACTCCCATTGAGGAGGAACTTTTCCAGGAAAATGAGAATAGCGTGCGAGCAGTTACCATTAAAAGTAATTTTTTGCCTCAAAGGAAGTCTGGGGAAGTTCTAAAGTTGGCTCGCGATATTATACCCCAATTTGATGGAAGTAATATGTCGGTGACAATCTTCATAGAACATTGTAGGGCGGCTGCGACGGGTGTGGAGTTGAGTGAAATGAATTGTTTGATTATGTTGATTCAAACAAAGATAATTGGTCGGGCTAGAAGGCATATTCAGAACAGGTTTGGAATAGATTTCGAAGAATTGATGCGAGTTCTGGAAACCCATTTTGCACCAAAATTGGATACGAGTCAGTTAGTACAGGAATTGGCTACTATTACCCGTGAGAAAAATAAGGAAATAGCTGAGTATGGTACTCGCGTGAATGAAATTCTGAATAAAATTATCACCCAGGTTATGAAAAAGACACCAGGGAAAAAGGGATTAGAAAGATGTCAGAAATATAAAGAAAACGTAATTAAAAATTTTATGAGAGGCCTGAATCGCGCAACTTTGTCATTTGTTAAAGATAAAAGTACATCTAGTTTGGACAAAGCTATTGAGATTGCCACTGATGCCGATCTGGAAAACAAAAGTTGGAACAAAACTCACGGTAGAATTGAAAATATGTCATTTAAAAATTCGGCGGAAAGTCAAGAAAAGAAATTTAAATTTGGAAATCAAAAATGCATAGGCTATATTAACAGTGAAATTGAGGCACCGGGCCCATCTTGGGGTCGGTCACTCTCTTCTATAAGATGTTTTAAGTGTGAGGAATTGCAGAATTTCGAGCGTGAGTGTCCGAAGTATTCGCAGTAAGCTAATCAAACCCCTAATAAAAAACCTAAACTTTATTGCACCTATTGTCATTATACAAATCATATCATTGAAATTTGTAAATTAAAACAGCGTCACGATGAGGAACGCCTCAATAGATCTCAATCTGCACAGAATTTTTTAAACTTGCAACAGAGGCGTCAGAAGGGTGCAAAGACAACCTCGAAAACAGAACAGCAGCACCCAAACAAAGACGAGTTTTCCAAATTAAAGACCCTCAAAGGAAGAGTGTGGAGTGGTATCATCTGGTGGACGGAGTAACGAGTGTTCTTCCAACGCGAATGGTGGGGAGAAAGAGAAGGCTAAAAGGTTTGTTGAACTTTTAAAGATACTGAATTTAAAGGGATTAAATGAAGAAGAAAAACGAAATTTGATGGAAATTTTTGGGGAATATTTATATCTGTTTCATTTGCCCGGAGATAAACAAGGATCAACTGAACTTGTCAAACATAAAATCATTACTGTAGATAATAATCAACGGATAAATGTCAAGCAGTATAGGTATCCAGAGGTTCATAGGGAGGAGATTCGTAAGCAAGTGGATAATCTACTTGCAAGTGGAATATTACGCAACCATCGGAGTTTCCTTATAATTCTCCCCTTTGGATTGTTCCCAAAAGAAGTGATCCGGGGAAGGCAAAGAAATGGAGAATGGTAATTGATTATAGGCAGTTAAATGAAATAACTGCAAGCGATGCATATCCCCTCCCCAATATCAATGATATTCTTGATCAACTCGGAGGTGCTAAATATTTTACGGTCTTGGATCTTGCCATGGGATTTCATCAGATACCCATGGATCCTGAGTCAAGAGGAAAAACAGCTTTCTCGACCCCTCATGCTCATCTTGAAAATACATGAATGCCATTTGGGTTAAAAAATGCCCCAGCCACATTCCAAAGGCTGATGGATCGTGTTTTGACTGGATTGCAAAGTATGGAACTTTTTGTGTATATGGATGATATAATCACCTACGCAAATTCCCTGGAGGAACATGCGCGGAAGTTGAAAACATTATTTGAACGATTAAAAACAGCAGGCCTAGTTTTACAGCCTAAGAAATGTACATTTTTTTCTATAGAGATTACTTATTTAAGACATATTTTTACTCAAAATGGAGTAAAATGCGACCCTAGAAAGACTGAAGCTGTAAAAAACTTCCCGGTTCCCAAGCGTAAAAAGAATATGAAACAATTTTTGGGTTTAATTGGATTTTATCGACGGTTCATCCCGGACTTTGCTAAAATAGCAAAACCATTAACTGCAATATTAAAAAAAGATATTCCTTTTCATAGGACTGATTCGCAACAAAATGCATTTCAGATTTTGAGGGATAAAATTTGTTCAGAACCATTATTACAATATCCAGATTTTACAAGACCATTTTTGCTTACTACTGATGCATCTAATTATCCATTAGGGGCGGTTTTAAGTCAGGGAGAGGTTGGTAAAGATTTACCACTAGCTTCTCGATCAAGAACTTTATGTAATGCTGAAATAAATTATAGCACTACTGAAAAGGAACTTTTGGCCATAGTTTGGGCTGTAAGGCACTTTCGTCCTTATCTGTATGGACGAAAATTCACTTTAATTACCGATCACAGACCTTTGATTTGGTTGTACGGATTGAAAGATCCAGTTTCTAGATTGGCAAGATGGAAAATTAAACTTAGTGAATACGATTATGTTATTCGGTATAAACCTGGGAGAGTAAATGCTAATGCGGACGCTTTGTCGCGTAATCCTTATAATTTAAATGAATATCAAAATACAAAAGTAAATTTTTGTGGTACATTTGCCTCGACCCGGATCCGTGAGTGCATCCCGGGGGAAGAGGTTGTGAATAATGATGATCAGGCTTATGATGAGCAAAATTATGGGATTGACAATAAAATCGATAAATTATTTGAAAACGTTTTCCTGATTGATGAAATTCCCGACTATATAAATCCCGAAAATGATTAAGAAAATTCTGAAATAGAAAGTATCCCCAGTGATCATAGTGTTTATGATACTGCGGAAGAAAATAAAATATCGATAGCAAAAGTCCCCTCGGGTACAGCTTCCCGAGCGACCAAGTTCCGGATTACTGCCGAGAGTAGGGTAGGGACCCCCGTATCGGCGCACTTCCATAGGACCAACCCTATGTTACAAGCTGTGGGGGGGAGGCACTCAAATCCCGGAGTTAATAGGGAAGTTAGGGATTATGCCTTCAAGAATGATCATCCTGGTGAATGGATAAGTCTGAGGAGTGGAGGTTATCCCGTGGATGCGTGTGATAAACAGCTACCACTGTACGCGGCAACCCACAGTTTAACACCCGCTATGCCGGTAACTCTCTCGGAAGCTAAATTGATAAGGGAACCTGAAAGATACGGAAAGCACTACGGCGACCTAGTCGAGGTGACCCCGAGCAGGTTGAGGGAGGAGAGTGCCGTAGCTATTCATGCTCAGGTAGGAGCAGGTGAGCTATCGGGTGGGAGTGGCGCTAAAAGCCAAAAGAATAGTGACGGTAAATGTCACGGAAATTGTGATGATAAAGGTTGCAAAAAACATGATGGTAAAAGTCATGAAGGAAATCAAAATAAAACGACCATGACCCACATTCGGGGACGCCTTTGCAATGTTGGGTCAAAAGTTGTTGGAGGTTTGAGCCGTAAATTTCACACAGAAAAGATTTATTTTGACGATTCTTCTGTATAGGTAATTTTAAATTGCAACATAAGATATAGCACAGATAAAGTTACATTGGGAAATGGTCACATAGTAAATTTTATTTTATCAGATTGTAAATTAGAATCAATAATGAATTTGGAAATGCTTGAAGTCGGATTAATAAAAATTGATGAGCTGAAGAGAGAGAATCCAGAGATTGGAGAAGTAGTTGTTTTCGCAAATAATTGACGTTACATTTTTAACGTAGTTTTCAAAAATAAATTTGAGGATAAACCATTTTTAGACACAATATCAAAGGCAATTTTAGCTCTTAAAAATGCTGTAGAAACTTTAAATGTAAAATGCATTAAAATCCCTAAATATGGAAATGATTTAAATGAAGTCTCCTGGGTTTCAGTTGAACAAATTGTTAGACAGCATTTTCAAAACTCAGAAATTGCAATAGCAGCTTGTTCTGGAGAAGTAAAAATTCCATCTGAAGCCGATCGATCGGGAATCATAAAAGAATTCCATGAATCGGTGGCCGGAGGACGTAAAGGGGTATCAAAAACCTATTGGAGAATTAGAAATAAATTTTTTTGGAAAAATATGAAAGAGGATATTTCAAACTATATTAAATTTTGCCGAAACTGTCAGGAGAGAAAATTAGTTAGAGTCAAAACAAAAATACCAATGCAAATTACAGAAACCCCAAAAGAACCTTTTGATAAAGTTCAGATAGATATAGTTGGCCCTTTGCCAAAAACAATTCGAGGAAATAGATTCATTTTAACTGTTCAGGATAACTTTTTCAAATTTTCTGATACGATTCCCATACAAAATGCAGAAGCTGAACACAATAGCTATAGCTTTGGCAGAACAATTTATTATGAGGTACGGTTGTCCGAGAGTAATTCAAACAGATCAAGGAAGTAACTTTATGAGCGAAGTAATGAAAACTTTTTGTAAAATATTTAAAATTGACAAAATACATTCAACCGCGTATCATCCTCAATCTCTGGGCTCACTTGAAAGAAGCCATCATAGTTTGATAGAATATTTGAAGCAATTTGTAACGAAGCAGGATTGGGATGAATGGCTGCGATATGTCATATTTTCGTATAATTTATCCGTGCATGAGTCTACAGGATTTGCCCCTTATACTCTGATTTATGGAAGGGAAATGAATGTTCCAACTAGCTTTTCGGAGAATAAGCCTCCTTCTACTTATGTAAAATATGTATTGGATCTGTTCCAAAAGTTAGTAGATGTTCAAAAGACTTATATAAAAAAATAAACAATATTCTGGTCCATCTCAAATTGAAAGATTAAGCGGAGATTGTAACGCAGAAATTAGATTGGAACCTAATAAAACAAAAATAGTACATTTGAATAGGTTGAAACTGGCTGCAATTTCAATGGACGATTATAAGGTTTCATTTTATTTCAACTTTAAGAGATTGGGAAAATTTTAAGCAATAAATTATTTGTTATAAGTTACATTTATTGATTCATAAATGTAAATCGACAATCTTGGATTATTAATAATTAACGATCAAGATCGAATGAATCTTAAATAAATCATCACTTCTTAAAAGGTAATAATATAATAATATTTTCAAATCACTGTGGGCCCTAGATTATGATAAAATTGAAATTCTAAGATGAAATAAAATATCTATAAATAATGTAATATAATAATAATAAATATAATAATAATATAATATTAATAAATAGAGGTACAGACAGTAATTAACTAATAAACAATTAAAGAAATTCGATATATGTGTATATATGTGTGTAAATATATATATATGGGGTTCCCATGATGATAATGCGGCGTAATAATCAAATAAAATTCAAAACCGAATAAGGGAGTGCCCTTAAAGTTAAAAGCAAATAATCGAATTTAAATCAAGAAGAGGAGGAGTAGAGAGGGAGATTTTGAGTGGCTTAAAATTAAATTAAGAATTCAAAATTAAAAGTGATTTTTTTTTAAACGGAAACGATTTTAATTGAAAGTGTTTTAAAATTCCGAAAAGGAAAGAAGAAGTGTAAAGTCTTAAAGTAAAAGGATCGAGGCCAGAATTAAAAAATGAACTATCTAAAAAAACTAGGACCCCGGTCAAATTTTTCAACATTAAAGGCCAGCAATCTAGTCTCAAGGAGTAGAAAAAATACGAAACTAAGTTTTAAGGGCAGAGACAAGACCGGTTGGAGACCTGACTCCTGGCTACACGTTGGACGATGTCGTAATGATGATTCTAGGACAGAGATTCACCCATTACGATGGAATACCATAGTGGCACTGCACTTGGTGTCAAGCCGTCTTGCGAAGTCCCTGGGTGGTGCGCGTCCACCAAAATTCACATTTTGAGCCTGAGTAATTTGCACACAAAATCTTGTGCAGTGTGTGGGTGAGTAAATTCATTCAGATAAACATGAATATAATAATAATTTAATGTATATGGGCATATGTATGTATATGTATGTTTGTGTGTACATATGTGTACATATGTGAATGCTTCCTTCGAGTTCTCTGAACTGAATTTATAAATGAAAAATATAAAATTGCAGACGACGAACTTTCCAGTCTTCCCGTTTGATAGATTGTGGGGAATGCTTGAGTGCCTTCATGGAAACAGACCTTTTTCAAGCTCTAATTGATGGCCAAATATTAAGACATTTACTTCATCAACATTGAAACGGACTTCCTGTTTAGACAGGTATTTGTAATGAACGAAGAATCCTCGCCCAGTGTCTTCATGAAAGTGGCTCGTAGGGGTGAGACGTATGAACTCTGCATCTTTCGGGGACATGATCGAACAAACTATGGTCTAGCCACTTGGGGTACGAGAAAGCGTTCAAGCCGAGCGACGTACGACGACCACCATCTTGGTTAGTATGGCAACATGTGGACGCCTCGCTAGGACGATTCAAATCGTTTTGCGTTATGATACTCATGATTTAGAAAAGCTTTTCCGAAACTTAGATAATAAAAAGAAAATAATGAGATATTTTTTAATTCTTTAACATACACACTTTATCATTTAAGAGTAATTTTAAATTTCAAATTGTTAATCTAGTATAAAGAAATACATGAAAGTTACATGTACATGAAAGTACATTTTGTTTCCAAACTGCACAAAATATGAGACTGCCCTGTACTTTTGAAAAGCTTTATAATTGCACAGAGTTTCTGTCATACAGCAGTCTTTAATGATAAATATTTGTTTATTTATCTCAAGTACAGAGTCCTGTACATTTTTCCATTCAAAGTTGTGATTTCTATGTACCTATATCTTGTTCTATAATTATAGTGGTACAATTTCGTTGAATGTCGAAAAAGTAAATTTATTACAAGTGCATATTTGCGAGGTTCGTTAAAGTAAATGGATGGTGCATATTTTTTTTGAAGTACTAACAAATAAATCCGAAAAGTATAATCAATTTTACAACAAAAAAAACATATAATACTGTGCATTTTTATATTTGCACTGTATGTATTTATTATATTACTGTTACTCTATTTATAATACACAAACAGTGCAATCAATAAT
>JAUMHM010000001.1:2086252-2104755 GCA_032362435.1 Melikaiella ostensackeni | reverse complement strand
AGGCAAAAACCACGATTTTCGCACTTTTAGCTTAGGATATCTCGAAAACCTGACGTGATGGAGCAATTATGAGGCCAAATTCTTGTTCAGCGCACCAAAAGGCTTCGGAAAAGTATACTCTGGTTTCTGGTTTTGAAATTTGTTCGAATTTTGTCAGCCTGTGTTATCTTAGTCAGTTTTCTTCATAAACTAAACGTATGTGTACGCCTATAAGCGAAGGTCTTTAATGTTCAGTTTGGAGTTACGTATAATCATATAGCCGGATGAATTCCAGGAATTTTGAGTCCAATAGGAAGCCTTTATATTGAAAACGGCGTCGTCGGGACATTTTCGAAGTTGGAACATCGAAAAACCGCTCTTCGAGAAAAACGCATCTGAAGTTGGGAGCGACATAAGTGCGTACGTTTTCATCGAACATGAAATATACCCGCTTTCAGTTGCTTTCGGGACATGAGTATAGTGCCAATAGATTCAGTATAGGCCCTAGTATCATCCCCCACTCACACCCGAAAATAATAATTTTTATCCTGACTTGGAAAAACGCGAATATCTCCTAAACTAGACCGCCCTTAAGGGGCTAGGGGCCCTTTTTATATGGATCTACATATATAAACTACACTAAAACCCCTTGAGTCAATTGAAAAAGACTTGTGAAGAAATTTTATAAAATGTTCACTTTGCGCTCTATGTAGCATACCTACGCAGAAGTAATATCACTATGAAATATAAATCGCAAAATCATAATTTTCTAAAATTATTTCATGCAACTTCATGAATCTGTTTCTTATGCCTTTTCAAGTTTCTGCAAACATTTTATTAGTAGTTTTGTGTCATTGTAGATATAAAAAGGAGAAAATCCACAGTGCAAGCGCATTTGGCGCTTTATGAAGTTTTAAGAAATTCTGGGAAACTATTACTCTATAAGTGGAGTTGATATTTTTGAGCATAATAATATTTCTAATATTGCGATAAAACCTCTCCCTTGAAAATTGGAGGAGGTTTCTCAATTCTCGTGAGTATTTAGATCCAATTTAAAAACCAGCAAACTGACGTACCTGTTATCCCATTCGGTGGTAGATCTAACTTTATTTGTAAAACCCCGAATTGATTCGTTAGTGGCATCCGTCAAACGTAACAGTTAACTTTGAGCCAGTGCTCTGTATTGTAAAAACTGTAAAAACATTGTGAAATTGAAAGCTGTACAAATCTGAACATACTGCCCCGGGTGCATCAAGCATTAGTTTAAGATTGTAACGTTCAAACTTGAGTTCGTAACATTTCAGATTGTGAATAACAAGGTGCAAATGAAGTTTGATATTTGATTTCGAAGTACGCGTCATAATGTTTTTGCTTTGTATAACCAGATGAGAGAAGCCTGATGTGATCTGCAACTATTTTTCAGGTCGTAAGTCTATTAGAAAGCATCCTCAGTACGGTTGCATCGTACAATAGGAGGTGGATAAACAGATTAAAGATCTAGGTAAATTTGGAACAAAATTCCTCAACGCAAATGACTGATATCAAGAGAGCAGTAGTTGATTAAGTGTTGGCTTGAAGGCCACCATAAATAAATGTATGATGCTTAGCCGAACAAGCAAAATAGGTTTTGTCAGAGCGACAGTCGTTTGAAACGTGAGTGTTTCTTCAGCAATTTAAACAAACTTCTAAGCTTTGGACTTTTTCACATCGCTGAGAAGGGGTGAGTTTCTTCAATCTCGGACAATATGATATGAAGTGAGAATTCTGACAAACCAGTCATCCCATTCGGCGGTATATCTACCTATATTCGTGAAACCGCGGATTGATTCGTTAGTAGCATCCGTCAAACATAACAGTCATAAATGGATTTTTCAGTTGCAGGAAAACAGTTCTATAAATTATGCATGTGCGTGAAAAGCAGAACTCGTTTGTTGTCGTATCGTTTGATCAGAGTTGACCAAGCGTTCGTGTAATTATGACCGCTAATTGATAAATTCTTTAGGCGATCAGCTACTTTTCCCAATAACGCGTTTTTTATATAGTACAATGTTTAAGCATCGGAGATACTATATTCATGTACCATAGATTTAAAAAGGTCGCGAAAAGTTTCCCATTTAAGCTAATTCCCGGATAATTTTGTTATGTAAAGTTTAGGTAAGGTGTTTTGAGATGGGTTGAAGGTGGCACTGCCGGGGTGAGACACATTACCTTGAAGTGGGGTAGAAGATTCACCGATGTTCTACAAGTCGATTAGGAGGGAAGCCTTTACGGCTGTGTAATCAGCCTCAAGTCTTTTTAGAAGTATGATGATAAGAATTTTAAATTCCATTTGAGGCCACACGTGGCTTGAAAAATTGAAGGGTAGGAGTCTTTAGTGAATTGGGTTTTCAGAACTAAAAGTGCATATGTTCACATGTTCCCACGTGAACAGAAAGTACCAGTACAGAGCGCTGCGCTGGTGTCGTAGCTGAGAACTCTACCAAATCGATACTGTGTTGAGTTGATAAGAAAGAAAATCGACTAGCACATTTTATATAAAATAAATTTGAACTTTTGCAAATCTGAACAGCCACAATAGAACGGAATTCAATTGAAAATCTAAAAAACAATGCTAACACATTCATTTAGTTCTTAGAGTTCAACTTTGAACTTAAAAGAGAAATTTGAATTTCGCTTAGATATAAATTGAATTTCTTCATTTGTTATTTGAATATTGGAAAAAATCAAAAGGGTAATCATGGAGGGGGAAAGAGAAATAAAAAAGTGATTTTTTTCGGAAATGGCTGAACCGATTGATCTGACATTTCTGATCTAATATTGCGATCTGACGATTTTCGATCAGTCAGTATTAAAGGATGCTGTCCACCCCCCCCCCCCCCCCTATTTTCACATAAGGGATCATTCATAAATTACGTGACGAGTTTTTCTTTGATTTAAATAAAGATAAGGATATAATTTGGGTGAAGAGAAAAAGAATACAACGTTATAAACAAAAGAAAAACGCGTCACGTGATTTATGAATAATCCCTAAGAATAACATGGGGTTAGGGAAAACCCTATTTCTTACGAATATGAGATTGGAAGGTGTAATTTTCAATGACCCGAAAGCAAATAACAGGTGCTTCTTGAACGCACTTCCCAAAATGTGACATAGGCGCTGATTTTTTATTTTGACTGCCCCTAACCTCTTCCAACAGCCCCCTAAAAGTACCATTCAACCGAGGATCATGTATTTTGCCTTATATGGTCGTAATTACTACTTTTTTGAAGGTTCTTTGCAGATCATTTTCAATGGACAAATACAAAGTTTTAGCAATTTATAATACTATTTTTTCTTAACAAACTATGAAAGATGGGAACGACCACACGTTCTCTATGGGCAGTTATTGGACTGGATAAGGTGGTTGGTCGCCTGGCAACCCTTAATCTTGTTCCTAGTTCGAGGTATCAACTGGGCACTGGGCCTTGAGTAAGTAATATTGCCTTGATATACACCAAAGTATCATCAGACCGCAGGAAGGGACCGTTTCCCATTTACGAAGATGTCAAAAAATTAGCGCCTTCAAGGATGGTGCTTATTTTCTTAATAATCTCTGTAGGTTTTTGTCACAAGAGATTGTCTTATACTTACTTTTGAAGAACCTTTCTTTCTGTTTGAGGTCTTATAACTAGTGAAGAATTTTGTGATTTCCATGCTTGTTTCAACCATTTGAAAATAATTCTAGAAAAAGTGCCAATATTTTCGTCTAATCATTGATAGAAAAATGTCACTATCTCAATGGAAGTCTTGTCATTTTGAATAAAAATAGCAGATTTGCAATTCTATTACTGAATTTACACTGGAATTTCATGGAAGGCGAAAGTATTCAAATAACACGTTTTACTTCTTGCGGATCAGTCGAAAAGAGCACGCAGTGGTGTGACGATGCGCCTTTGGATATTCTTATTCATTTTAAACCGTAGTTTACTCAGTTTATTTAAGGATTTTCTATAAAAAAATGTCTTTTATAATTTACCATAGTATACCTGGAATAGCTAACAGCTCTTATAATTTCGCTGTATCACATCGAAACAATACAAAAGGTACATAAACTAAGAAAATTATAAGTTTTTTACTTCCAACAGAAAGCAGTTTGAGTCGTATCGTTACACCACTGGTCACTTTCTCGACCACTCCGCAAGAAGTAAATTGTATTATTTAAAATACTTTCTCCTTCTACAAAATTTTTGCGTAGATTCAGTAATAAAGTCGCAAATTGCAGTCATTGACAGTCTCATTTTGGTAAAAACCGAAAAAAATTATTAAGTTGCCGCTTTGACAATGTAAACTGACCTGGTTACATTCGTCATTTTCTTTTTAAATGACAATTAGCCATCGAAGCGCCGCCTAGATTTCCGATCCTAATACTGGTACATACTGTTGTAGAATTTTTTCTGCAAGGGATGTTGCGGCTGTTTATGATACTTCACAAGTCGATTCCAAAAAGAAATGCGATCAGTGGTTTTTAGTTTTATTACCTTTTTTAAGATTTTGATAACTGCTCAAACATTCCTGAACTAGCATTTCTTTTTACAATTTTCACATCACTTTAAATATAGTCTTGAAATTGTACAATTGTACATTTTTGCGAGATAGAATGTCGAATCACATTACTGTATAGTGGAAGTTAATAAGAATTCATATGTAGAAAAAAACGACTAGTTGTTATACTTTTAAGTCTTATTCCATGCTTAGCCATGGTTGAACTTAACCTATATGAGCTTTCACATAGAATTGAAACAGGCTCTACAACAGTGCGTTATGCGCCGCTTGTCATGAGGGTCATCTAATATGTGAATATAGGTACAAGATGATCCTTATGGCAAGTGGCGTATAATGCACTGTTGTAGAGCAGGCTTCAGTTTTCTTTTTCTATTTTCTTGTTTCGGGAATTTCCAGCAGCCATTGTTTCAAGATTAGAAAAGATTGGTTATACGTTCATTTCGAAAAAAAATTCTTGGGATCAAATATTCAAGCTCCTTATCTGAAAAATAATATGATGATATGAACAAATAAAAATACTTTCTAACCTCAAAAGGAATAATAATACGCTTTGTTTATAAGAAAATGGCGAAAATGACATAATTTGTCATGGTCTGGAAGTATCAAAATGGACTGTCAAGACCTTAACGGCTGAAAACAACTTCGAAACATACCCAAAAGGTTAATAGTGATTATTTTGTAAATACTTTTAGCGAATTTTTTATATCTGATATTATAATAAACGTGGAGCATCCAAGTAATGAAAACGGGAAGAAGCTTGCATGTACAAGCATCTTTGATTTCAATTTAAATGTCGCTAGGCGTAAGTGTCCGTCCTGACTGAAGATTCATTATGTAACATAAGACTCCTTTCCCAAAAAGAAAGTCATTAAACACATAGCCTTTAGAAGCAAATGATTTCTTACTGAAATAATGTATGCGCAGATTTGATAATACAAAGACATTATGAACAATCAGGAATAATCCAATGTATTGAACTATCGATTCTTGTGATTTCTTTCACATCTGACTACTTTGTAGATATGCTACGATAAACGATACATAATTTGTAAAAATAAGCTGCATGTTCTGTTTATAAATTTACTCCTCAAGTTATTCTGAAAATAAAATCTTACGCAATACTTTGTTCTTTAAATCCATTCGCCTCTCATCAACTAGCTGCATACTGTGAAAAAAAGTGGTTGAAAATTATCACATTAATCATGATAAAAATTGAAAGGAAAATACTAGTGATTAACGTGGTAACTTTATCAAAAAAGTGTAAAGTTACAGAGATTCAAGTAGTGAAATTACACTATCACTGAAATTTATCACGTTAATCACTGGTATTTTTATGTCTACTGATTTACGTGGCAATATTACACTTTTATGGCAAATTAAATATAAAAATTGTGAAATTCCACCGTTAATCGACTGCAAGTTCACAATAAACTTGTGGAATTAACACATGAATCACAGTTAAGCGTTTACAAACTGACTTTTAATTTCAATCACTTTATTTACAGTTTGAGTGGGTTCTCAAAGAATGTGGTGTAAAAGTAACATTGTTTGACAAGAGTGAAAGAAATTTGCTGCGATGGTTTGGTCATGTTGAGAGAATGAGTGAAGAACGTTTAACGAATCAAGTATATTTAGGAAAAGTGAAAGGTAGCGCACCCAGAGGTAGACCAAAGAAAGAATGTTTGGAATGTGCGAAGATGACCCAGGAGACAAGAGATATTTGAAGTTGTAGAAATACAAGAACGTGCATGAAACGATGCATAGATGTAACGGAAGCAAAAGAGGTATGTAGGGATAGGGATGTACGGAGAGCAATTGTTTATAAAAAGAAGAGTGATGTCTGAAACGAAAGATTTTAGATACTAATGGGCCCGCGTGAAGAGATTTTCTGCGTGGATTGTTATAATGATTCCCGTTATTATGATGGCCTTGCGAGGCTCTTTGCATGGGTTGATTGTTAGAGAGATTTATCAAGCAACTAGTGTCGGGCGACGTTGCGAGATTGATCTAAAACCTATTCCTTCTCCTCCTAAACATGCCGTACCCAAATTTACCATGCAAATTCCTTAATCCCCCGTAGTAAAACGAGACCACAACTGAAGGATTTACGCTTGCCCTGAAAGGGATTTGGCCTAATGGTATAATAATAATAATAGTAACCATATCCCAAGTAGCATGTGTACAACTCAGTGTACAACTCATGTGTACAACTCAGTAGCATATGTACAACTCAGTAGGTGCGTCGGAAGGTACATGCGACTCTATGATAGAAAGTCACTGCCAAAGGTAAGTCTTTTCAGTGTGCAGAGCGCATTAAATTGTACTGCGCATGTGTGTAACATCAAGTTCCTTTCTGTGCATGTGTATAAAGTGTAAAGGCGCTCCTTCTTTTTGCAGGATTTGCTCAAGAACTGCAGCGATTCAAAGACTACAAAGGTGCTAGGCAAGAATCAATGAGCGAATAAACGCTCTGTAATTCTTTCTCTGGATTCATCATCCTTGACAGCATCATGGATTCTTGTATGTACTCTTAGGCTATAAAAACAAAAAGCAGAAACGAAATAGTTCGTATGTCGCAACGTTACTTGGTTGCCACGTCTGCAAATTTTTACTGAAAAGCAATCGAAATCTGTGTGTCGAAATAGTCATTAATATTAATCGAAAACCCCTTCAATGTTAAATCGATGTAAAACTAATCTCTAAAATGTTCAAACCGGAAAAACAACATTTTTCAGCCACCGAGGGCGAAGCAAAGGAGAACCAAGATCCTGTTTTTTACCATAGATTCATCTTTTTTTTCCTTCAACTAATTGGTTGAAATTCGACCTACTTTGTTAAAAATTCCCCACTTCAGTTAAAAGTTTCTTTCTTTGGTTGAAAATTCGAGTATTCTGTTGAAACTTGTTTTTTTTTTTTTGGTTGAAAATTAATTTTTTCAACAGAAATATTAAGTATTCTATTTTTGGTTGAAAATTTATCTTGTTTAGTTGAAGATTCATCTTTTCGGTTGCAAATTTAACTATTTGTTCAAAAATCCATCTATTTTGTTAAAAATGCAATATTTTTGCTTGAAATATGAGGAGTTGATAGCGTTTCAAATTCCACTTAATACTACAGTAACTACATTAATTTTAATGAAAAGAATTCATTCTATTTTCGTGAAAAATCTCCTCAATTTCCTTGTTTTTAGAGCTTTTTTTGGCCTGTAAAGCCTGTTATCGATACAGTTAGAAGAATGTTTTTTTGTAAATGGAAGAGGGAAGAGGTGGTGTACTTCGAAATTTGAAATATTTGAGGCCCAATTTGCAACCTTTGTCATTTATAATAATTTTAATAAATGTATAATTCACAAAATAGAAAGGTTGCCTTTCTAACGTTGTTTGCGTTGATAAGTAATGCACAATCTAATTAAATTAAGCTTTTTTTTGTTGGGAATAAAGTCGGGAAGGTAGGAATCGGGCGTGTATTACATGGACATAATAACGTTTGGAAGGAATCTCATCTTTGTCTGGTAAAATTTAAATCTTTATAAGATAAGCTTGACAAGGATAAACTTGGAAGGGATCAGCAATAATGGTCAATGTTAAATTATGAAATTTTGTTTATTTCAGTACGTTGTATGACAATAAAGTGTACGTATGTATGTGTTAAAATAAATAAGGCAGTGTATGCTCTTTCTCTCTCCCTCTCTCTTCTCTATTTCTCTGTTAACTAATTAATTGTTACAGCTTACAAGTAGCGTCCTGTAGTATCTTACGTGCCCCTTCGATCCTATAAAGTTCAAATCAATCGGGGGAAAATTTCAATATAAAATCTAAAATAAAATCCAAAATCGGTGGCAAGCCTCGAAACGGGAAGCCGTTAAAACACAAAATGATGAGAAATAAAATCATAAATTACTATTGATTCGAAGAAACAGAAAACTATTTCGCTTGAAATATTAACACTCTCACTAAAAAATAATTCTAAGAGAATATTTTCTCTACTTGTTTTTTAATTTCCTATTTTAAATATTTGAAGGTTGGCAACACTGGAAGCCCTCCGACTTCACAGACTAAAAAAACACAGCTCGGCAAAATCCAATCTCCTTGAAAGAAAAGTTGCTCTCCCATTTCGTCCTTTTCTCTATCCTATTAATTAACTTCTTAGCTTATCACATCGTAATGACATTGACGAAACGCAAGGAACAACTTTTCTGCAAAAAGAAGAAATTTCTCGAATTTCTGGAACTTTGCAAAAATATATTTTTCGGTATAATTCGGTGGTGGCAGGTTTGAAATAATATTAATAATGATAATTAATCGTTAACGATCACGTTGATTTACGAATAGGGTAAATCTAAATCTAATTACTAAAAGCGAATCATCAAATTCGCGTGCTCCCATCAATTACCTTAAGCTGTGGAATGTCACGTGCCATTTCAGAAAGTTCATTTTGCTACCTAGGTCTCGTTTCAGACACTTGGGGGAAAAATGACGCGAAAAGTACAAAAACTAATTATGAAACGCCTACGGAGTCTCTTTGGTTTTTTAAAACGCTGACATCACATCGCATGTTTCAAAATTGACCAACAAGTTAGCAAACTCGAAACTCGATCGCTTCTAAATTCTTCGCTTCTAAATATTGTAGAAATTCGTACCTGAGCAGAGGATTAATGCGCCATTTATTCAAACTTCCTAATGTACAATCAGACTTGACTCTTATGACGAATAAAAAAACCGAACAGGTAATTTCGACGAGAACTCACAAAACGAAGGCATGGTTAAAAAAACTCTAAATTTGTCATCAAATAAAAAGTGAAACAAAAAGAGAAATCAACATGATTTAATTTGTAAAAACTTAAGCCTGAACGAAAAGAGGAAATAAACAACTTGAGAATCGAATTATGGTAACTAAATACTAGCACACGGCCTAACAATATAAACTAGCTAGCCTAATTTTTATTTTATCGAGGTATATCGTGAGTCGAATGAATCATTCATTATTACGCATTTAAAAACAACACTCCGATTTTTCGAATTGTTAAATAAAATGTGAGATTTATACGCGAATGTACAAAAATTATAGTATTGCGAAAGATAAATATTGCAATAAGATCTAGTGCGTATGCGTAGTGTGAATTACGAGCAACTCTCTAATTGAGATGTATTTGTACTATAAAAGACAGCATATTACAATACAGTTCAATAATGTGACAATTGTAATTTAAGAGAAGTTTTTGGATAATTGTACAATTTTGTCAAAATTGCAGAAAAAATTTAGGTCTTAAGTAGATTTAAAAAAAATTATTTTCTACATATTCGAACAACATTTTAAAAAGCTTTTCCATTGTTTGATAAAAAAATGGTTAAAAGTAGTAGAAAATGACAACAAAAACCTACTGGAAACTACAAAGTAATGTATTTGAATTGAAATAAATTTATTTGAATTCGAAGAGATTGATGTGAATTCCAAGGGATTCTTAAGAATTGGAAGGAATTCATCTGAATTAAAAGGGATGCATTTGGATTGGAAGAAAATCATTTGAATTCAAAGGGGTACATATGCAATCCAAGAGATTCTTTAGAATTGGAAGAAGTTTATTTAAAATGAAAGCAATGAGTTTTAATTCAAAGGGATCCATCTGAATTGAAAAGATTTGCTTTGAATTGAGAATCTGATAAAAAATGACCTGTGGCGCAAATGCGTATTTAAAAAAAAATTCTATCCAATTTTGCGTTTGGCTAAATGGCGTTTATTTTCTTAAGACTTCTCTATGGCGCGTTCGCTGAAGAAATTTTGTTTAAAGGCACATATTTAACAGAAAAGTAGGGAAAAGTGTTCAGATTGAACTGCGGCACATGCGCGGTAAATTATTCGGTGTTATTTGCATGCATGCTATGCTATATCAACAGGAAATCTGCGTACGAGCACTAGCTTATTTCAACTTCTACGCACGCCCAATCGATCATTACAAGTTCTCCTTATGCGCAGTAGAGTATTGCGTGTTTTAAAAATGCCTAATAATCTATCAAAGCTATGCGCATTTCAATTAGCCATTCTCACTCAAAATTTCTTATAATGTGCACCATTTTCTGGGTCCACACATTCCATCAAATCTATCTAGACGAAACCTTAGCCGAGCAGTATAAAAAAAATGTACAATTCGTCCTAGAGACACCGTTCATGACACCACTCCCTGGTGTCACTCAGTCTTCGGCACGGTTGTTCACGCCTTGACTTGGGTTGGTTTTTCCTTCGGGACCATCCCTGGACCATTGTCCGCGACTGCTTATTAAGTATTGTACCGTATTCAGCAGAAACCCTCGGTACAGGGCCCCTCTATCCGCAACCCGAGGACGCGCCCGGTAGCCTGGTCAAGGGCGCCGGGCTTAAATTCTGGGTTGGGTTATCCACCAATCGCAGACCGTCGCCAGTTTTACGTCATCTTGATTTTGGCGTAACTCTAGACACTGCATATATTCAAATTATTATAGATGTTATGGTCGTCACTATTTTGGTGCAAAATTCAAATTTTAACATATTTTTTTCGCTTTAAGAAACAGCAGTATTTTTCTTTTACACAAATAATGTGTGGGTAACGACAAAAAAGATTTGAACTCAGTTTAGCACTGAATATTAATTATTTAGTGTAAATGTTAATTTTTTGTATTAAACTAGGCTAAGGATAAAATATATCTAGTTTATATTATGTAACAGTGTAAATAAAATATAGAACTGCAATATATAAAGCTTTTTGGAAAAATTCCGGCTTTTTTATTCATAACTTTATTCCAGATTATATGTTATTTTAAAATAATATTATTTCGAATCGGTATTTCCAAAATAATTGAAATAATTAAATTAAATTTAAAACAGACATTAAATGCCCGTAAAAAATTCTATGCCAGGGAAATGGAATTGCACTATTTTAGATTGTGAAATTCGAATTGAATTCCAGCGACATTTCAACAAAATTGAAAAGGAATTCTATGGAAATTTCAGCAAATGTATAAAATTAAAAAAAAATGTCTAGAAATTTTCTGTCTGAATTTCTGGAATTTCTAACGCAATTATATATAAAAATTCTATTGGAATTTTATTTGAATTCTGTGGGAATTTTATTGGTGATTTTGATATAATTTGCATTGAAATTTTCAATGCATCTTTTGAAAATTGTACAAAGAATTCCAGAAAAAATCGATTTTGAAATTTTAGAGGGAATTACAAAAATTCTGGTAGAATTCTGTGAGAGTTCTAGAATAATCTTATGGAAATTCTGGAAAAAATTGAAATTGTGGTTGAATTTGATGAAAATGTATTAATTACTTAAAAATTCCTAACCAGTTCGGTTCAATTTTAAGAGGAAGTTTGGAATTACATATAAATAAAAACAGTAAAATTCAAGGTAAATTCGAAGATCATTCTGTAAACGTGATGAATTCTATGGAAATTATAAACAAATTCGCTATTTTGATAAAAATTACAGATAAGTGGAATTGTGGAATTTCAATCAAATTTGTATAAAAGTTTTCGACGAATCTCTTGAAAATTGTAGAAAAAAAAGCTGTAGTAAGGTCCATCTCATCTCGGTCACAGGTAGGTCATAGGGCATGCCTTAATATTTAAAAACATGCAATCCCCCTTCCACAGCAGCACTCAAAAAAATGTTGAACAGGGGTCTTTTCGAATTTCGCGCACAAACATGGACGCCCGCGCATTCGCATGGTTTGCAATGTTGGCGGCCGAAACTTTGGGCGATGAGTTGTTTACAAATTTCCCATCCGTATTTAAAGTTGTTTATTGTTAAATAAATTTAAAAAATAACTATCAAAGACAAAAACTTAATCCAAATCTTTGTTTGTTGTTAATAACATTTTTGATTGTTTATTGTTTCAGGTCAGAGGTCCCTTTAAATAATGAAACACAATTTTCAATTTCAATTGCTATATTTTAGTGGGGATTTCAAAATCAACTTTTTTCTGGAAAATTTGACAAAAAATTGATCTAAATTTCTGTTTGTTATTCATAAATTTTTTATTGTTTCGTATTTTAGGTTGAAGGTCTCTTTAAATTATCAAACACAATTCTCAACTTTAGTAGCCATATTTTAGTGGAGATTCCAAAATCAACTTTTTTCTGAAAAACTTATCTAAATTTCTGTTTGTGGTTTATGAATTTTTTTTATTGTTCGGTACTTTAGGTCAAAGGTCCCTCTAAATAATGAAACACAATTTTCAATTTTAATTACCATATTTTAGTGGGGATTTCAAAATCAATTTTTTTTTCTGAAAAATTTGAAAAAAATTGATGCAAGTTTCTGTTTGTTGTTTATAACTTTTTTTTATTGTTGTGTATTCTAGGTTGAGGGTTCTTTTAAATTATCAAACACAATTTTCAATTTTAATTGTCATATTTTAGTGGGAATTTTAAAATCAATATTTTTCTGAAATTCCCATTAAAATATGGCGATTAAAATTGAAAATTGTTTGATAATGTTGATGTTATGATAGTGTTGATGTGTTTGATATTTGATTATGTTAGGAAATAGTCAAAATTATTGTTCATTGTAAATAATGGCAGATATTATGGTTTTTATGTGTATTTATGGCGGTAAACCTAACCTCAGAACTGTCTATGGAATATCAATACTAATTGAGAATTTTATTTACAAGTGGGTGTAACAATTTTTAATGCGGTGCATTGGTTAACGTTACTGTATCATATAATTAAATTTGGAAAATTTGTAAACAACTCGTCACCCAAAGTTGCACCCCTGGTTTACTTTCCAAAACATGCGCAAGCGCGGGCGTCCATGTTTGTGTGCGAAATTTGAAAAGATCCCTGTTCATTATCTTTTTGAGTGCTGCTGTGGAAGGGGGTTGCATTTTTGAAAAATATTCTAACATGCAACAACCCTATGCCCAAAATGAGATGGACCTTACTGTATGAATTCGAAAAAAATCGATTTGGGAATTTTCCCTCTAAAATTCCTAAAAGTTCAAAAAAATGCTGTCAATGTAGAAAGCTTTTTTTTTTAAATATTGCTTTTTTATTTAGAATCTCCAGGATTATCAAAAAATAAGAGAGCTTACAAAATTATTTGTCATACAATTAAATTAATTTCCTCGCTATATGGATCCACGTGGCCCGATACGAAGGGCCAACTTTTTTGAGTAATTCTCTCGAGTTGGCCTTGCAGGAGATTCAAAAGGTCGTCTAAATATTTCAGGTCTTGCATTTCTCTTCGAAAATTGCTCGTGTCTTCCAATAAGTCCTGAACTTTCCATTCATCAGTCTAAAAAAAATTATATATTTTTTTTATTTTCAGAGAGAAATTTACAATGAATTTTTTCTTAACGAACCTGAAAATCTTCCTTCAATGTGCCAATATCTTTGTGAATATTTTCATTGACAGCTCGAAGCCTCTCAACTCGAGATTGAAGTTCGAACAAATTTTCTGGATCTTGAATAACTCTTGGTAAATTTCCCCGATTATCGGAATCTAATGCCAAATCCTTAAAAAATCCATCCTCCTGAATGGCATCGAGAATTGAAACGAATTTTCGAATTACAGATTCCTGTTACAGACATTTACCGATATAGGACATTGAGTGGTTCTTTTCCTTGCTAAATGGATTCGTGCCCGTACTAAATTTTGTGGATAATGTAACAGTTGGTAATGCCGATAACAGGAATCCCCGTTACCGATATTTACCGATCGAGAGAACTTTGAATGTTTCCAGGGAGTCTATCTGACCGGGAGATCGGAAAATGGTCGGGAATTTTGTTCACCGGGGAAAAAACCGGGAAGTGACCGGGAATTTGGTTCACTGACCCGGATTTTTCTCTCGAATGTACTAATATGCAAATAAGAAGTGATTCGAATTTGAAAATTCCCTAAATAAATTTGCCGACATTATAAAATATTCGACACTGTGAAATAAAAATGATAATAAATAAAATACTATTATTTGATGAACATATTTTTTATTTTATATATTATTGATTAATTTTCATTTTATTATTTATTTATTATTAAAACAATTTGTCAATTGTGAAGATTCGGGAATTTTATAACTCGGAATTTTTATTTCAGGAATTATTTATTATCGGGAATTTTAAATCGTCGGCAATCTTATATTTTGAGAAATTTTCTATTCCGAATATATTCTTTTTCGGGAATTTTATTTTTCGGGGTTTTCAGTCGTCTCACTTTGCTTTGGCATAGGTAATTTTTGACTTGGAACGGGAAATTTTGGAAAATAATTTTGTTTCTGAATTATGAAAAAGGGAATTTACAAAAACAATTCCTGTTCTATGTTAGAATTCGTCAGATTCGTAAAATTTCTAGTTGCAAATCAGAATTTGTTTGAAATTAAAAATTATTTTCTTTCAAATAAAAATTTGCCAAAATTCGAAATTTACCTCCTATAAATTTTAGAAGAGTGAAGTATACAGGTATAGGTATATACATATATTTCTGAATTATGATAGAAAATTTTGTAAATAAATATAGTTGTGACTTTGAACAGGGAATCTTGGAAATTAATTTAATTTTGACTTAGTACAGGGAATTTCCTAAAGGAATAATAATTCTGAGTTTGGATGGGGAATAAATGAATTAAATATTTTAAAAATCCCGTAAGCAATCATAATTTTGACTTGGGATCAGGGAATTTCGTAAAGAACTGTAATTTTGTCGGGCCGGCGGAAAAATCCCGAAAAAGAAAATTCTCGAAATAAATTTGCCGAGATTATAAAATATTCGACACTGTGAAATAAAATACTATTATTTCATGAACACATTTTTTATTTGATATATTATTGATTATTTTTTATTTTATTATTAAGTTATTATTTAAAAAATTTGTCAATTGTTCAGATTCGGGAATTTTATAATTCGGAATTTTTATTTGAGGTACAGACAATTTTCGACATGGAACGGTAAATTTTTCAAAATAATTTTAATTTTGATTTATATAAAGGGAATATACAAAAGAAGATCCCTGTTGCAAGTCAAAATTCGTCAGATTTTGAAAATTTCTTGTTATGAATCAGAATTTGTTTGAAATAAGAAAATTTTTTAGGAAATGAAAATTTGCCAGAATTTGAAACTACCCTCTTCCATATTTTGGAAAAAGGGAGTTACTATATTTCTAATTTATAATCGAAAATTTTGTAAATAAATATAATTGTGAATTGGAACAGGAAATCTTGGACATGAATTTAATTGTGACTTAATATAGGGAATTTTCTAGAAGAATTATAATTCTGAGTTTGGACAGGGAATAAATGAATTAAATATTTAAAGAATTCCCTCAAAGAATTGTAATTTTGACATTGGATCGGGGAATTTCATAAAGAATTAAAATTTTGTTGAGCTGGCTGAAAAATCCTGAAAAAAAATTCCCGACACTGAGAAAATCCCGAAAAAAAAAATATTCGAAATGGAAAATTTCCGTGATTTAAAAATTGCCGACAATTTAAAATTACCGAATAATGAAATTTCCGACAACTTGTGATATTACTGAATTTGGAATTCTGATTTCTAAAAAAGAAATTTACAGAAGTCAGAATTTGTCAGATTTTGAAAATTCTTTGTTTCAAATTGGAATTTGTTTGAAATAAAAATTTTTTTTAGCAAATAAAAATTTGTCAGAATTTGAAACTACCCTCTTCCAAATTTTGAAAAAAGGGAGTTACTATATTTCTGAATTATAATAGAAAATTTTGTATATAAATATAATTTGGAATTTCGAAAAGGGAATCTTGGAAATGAATTTAATTGTGAAGTGGTATAGGGAATTTTTTAAAAGAATTATAATTCTCAGTTTGGACGGGGCATGAGTAAATGAAATGCAAAAAAAATTCCCTCAAAGATTTATAATTTTGACTTTGGATAAGGGAATTTCATACAGAATTATAACTTTGTCGGGCTGGGTGAAAAATCCCGAAAAATTAAATTACCGATTCGAAAAAATTTCCGAAAAATAAAATATTTGAAATAGAAAAGTCCAGAAATTTGAAAATTTCCGACAATTTGTGATATTACCGAATTTGGAAATTTCCGAAATAAATTTGCCGACATTATAAAATATTTGACAAAGTGAAATGAAAATAATTATAAATAAAATACTATTATTTGATAAACATATTTTTTATCCCATATATTATTGATTATTTTTTATTTTATTATTTATTTAATATTAAAACAATTTGTCAATTGTTAAGATTCGGGAATTTTATAATTCAGGTTTTTTATTTCTTATTTATTATTGGGAATTTTCAAATTCGGTAATGTTATAAACTGTCGGGAATTTTTTTTATCGAATATTTTCTTATTTGTTAAATTTATTTTTCGGGTTTTTCAGTCGTCCCACTTTGTCTTGGAACAAGTAATTTTTGACATGGAACAGGAAATTTTGGAAAATAATTTTAATTCTGACTTATAAAAATGGAATCTACAAAAACAATCTCTGTTCCAAGTTAGAATTCGTCAGATTTTGAAAAGCCCTTGTTCCATATCAGAATTTGTTTAAAATAAATTTTTTTTGCAAATAAATATTTGCCAGAATTTGAAACTACCTTCTTCCAAATTTGGGAAAAATTGAGTTACTATATGTCTCAATTATAATAGAAAATTTTGTAAATAAATATAATTCTGACTTGGAACAGAGAATTTTTTGAAATAAATATAATTGTGACATTGGAGCAAGGAATTTTCAAAATTTGACGGAGTTAGTATGTTTCTGAATTATAACAGAAGATGTTGTAAATGGATGTAACTCTGACTTGAAATAGGGAATTTGCGCAAAGAATTATAATTTTCACTTTGGAACAACGAATTTTCGTAAATAATATAATGATATTTTCAATATCGAAATTATCCTCGGTTCCAGAACTAATATTTTTTTTAATCATAAATTTAAACTTACTATTTATTTTAAAGTGAGAAACGGGCGCCAAGTCTTTCTTAGACCAACATAATTCTATATTAGATTTGAAAGAAATTTGTAAACAAAAATGGAAATTAATTTAAACTGTTAGCGAACCGAAAAAAAATTGACACAAGCTCAGCCTTCATTTCCAGATAATGGTAGAGGAGGTGATTGTTTTTTATTTTAATTTACTTACGTTAAATTAATAAGTCCTAGAATTATATTTATACAAACTTTTATTAACAACGTGGAGGTTGGTTTATTCGATATCAAATTAAACAATTGACAGGGGAGCGTTGGGGGGACAAAACAAAGGACTACACAAAATGTCGGGCAAAATAACAAAATACTAAAGTAATAAATTTAATTTAGGACCTTTCCTCCGGATTTCCAAGATCTACCGAAAGAGGGTTTAGATTTAATTAAATGGTGGTTCATAAAACAACAATTCTAATACAGGGGTCTCAATAATTAAAAAAAAGAAAGGGTCTCAAAAACATGGGGAAAACCAAGACAAGGAAAACTCAAATACAAGAAATCAATCTGAGTAAGCTGAAATAAATAACTCAAGTCGAGGATATAAAAGTCAGTGAAATTAATCCAATCACGGAAATTTCCCAATATTTTGCATGCCCAAAACAAAATCAAAAAGAATTGATTCACACAACCACTTACAAAAAGGGCCGTACAAAATCCGGGAAATTATCCTTTCTGAATTTAGAAAAAGGAACTTTACCGTAAGAAATCTTCCTCATGGACTAGACAAATTTCAGGAATCGATTTCAGGATCAAAATCATACTCAATAACACACAATAAAATCCACTTTTTAGAGAGACAGTTAAAACAAGGTGCAGTTCCAGAAGCTGCTCCTGCTCGACGAAAGGTGAAGAATCTCAAAACGTTATCTTTTTCAGCAACGACATGCATCCTAATTGGCTGGTAAACAATGCGTTGATTGGGGTTGCTAAGGAGCTTGAAAGATGTAATGACTGGTCAGAACTCTAGATAGCTTTCAGGGGTGCCGTGTCCAAACAAAAATAATCTCTTCTGAATCTGGTGA
>JAUMHM010000001.1:2064225-2086152 GCA_032362435.1 Melikaiella ostensackeni | reverse complement strand
CAAAATCGAACAAAGAGTTTAGGAGAAAAAAAAACTTTTCACTAAAATAAGCATTTTTCTATTAAAATACATGTAAATACATTAAATACATGTAAAAATTGAAACTTTGACAATTTTTTGTTCAAAATTGTCCATTTTTTTTTAATTTTTCCTTTCGGATTATTGCTTTGCAGGTTCAAAAATACAAAAAAAATTAGATTTAGAATTTTTCACAAAAAGCCATTTACTGTACATTTGGTGCGGGGTCCTTTAAACTTACTATTTATTTCAAAGAGAGAAACGGGTGCCAAGTCTTTCTCAGACCAACATAATTCTATATTAGATTTAACAGAAATTTTTTAAACAAAAATGGAAATAAATTTAAATTCTTAGTGAACCGAAAAAAAAACTGGCACTAGCTCAGTCTCTTATTCCAGATAATAGTAGAGGGGGTAATTCTTTCTTTATTTTAATTTACTTACGTTAAATTAATGGGTCTTAGAATTATATTTAACAAACTTTCATTATCAACTTGGAGGTTGCTTTATTCGATACAATATTTAAATTAAACAAGTGATAGGGAAGCGTTGGGGGAACAAAACAAAGGACTACACGAAATGTCGGAGAAAATTACAAAATACTAAAGTAACAAATTCAATTTAGGACCTTTCGTCCGGGTTTCAAAGATCTACTGAAATAGGGCTTAGGTTTAATTGAATCGTGGTTCATAAAACAACAATTCTAACACAGGGGTCTCAATAATTAATTAACCTAACAAATTATTTCAAATAATATAATAAGAGGGTCTTAAGAAACTCAGGGGAACAGAAGTGGTTTAAAGACAATGTAATTCATGAATAAAGAAAGTTTAAATTCAGGGAAGGGTCTCAAAAATATGGGGCAAAGCGAAACAAAGAAAACTCAAATACAAGTAATCAATCCGAGAAAGCTTAAATAAATCATTAAAATCGAGGATACAAAAGTCACTCAAATTAATCTAGTGAAGGAAATTTCTCAATATTTTGTATGCCCAAAACAAAATCAAAAGGAATTAATTCACACAACCACTTACAAAAGGTACCATACAAAATCCGGAAAATTATCCTTTCTAAATTCAGAAAAAGGAACTTTACCGTAAGAAATCTTCCTCAGGGACTAGACAAATTTCAGGAATCGATTTCAGGATCAAAATCATACTCAATAATACACAATAAAATTCACTTTTTAGAGAGACAGTTAAAACGAGGAGCAGCTTCGCAAGCTGTTCGACGAAAGGTGAAGAATTTCAAAACGTTATCTTCTTTAGCAACGAGATGCATCCTAATTGGCTGGTAAACAATACGTTGAGTGGGGTTGCTAAGGAGCTTGAAAGATGTGAAGATTGGTCAGGGAGGTAACTATAGATATCTTTCAGGGGTGCCGTGTCCAAACAAAAAAAATCTCTTCTGAATCTGGTGATATTAAAAATCCACCAATTCGGTCCAATAGATAGTGAATAATTGTTCCAGACACCCTCTCCGAAATATTTGATAACCAAGCCGGCTACTAGGACATTAATGAAACATCCAAATTGAAGTCACTAGCACCGGGAACGTTCACAGTGATAATTCGGGCCTGAGCTAAAGAGGTCCCACTCGCATTGCGAGCGATCGACAATTAACCTTCCAAAAATATGAAATCTTGAATTCTACTCCAAGGTAGATAAGTTATTGGGCGTCACACAAAGTAAACGGCAAAATTCCAATAGCATTTCAAAATCTTCAATAAGCTTTGAGGTACGACCAGAAGGACGGGAGTAGGTTGACACATAGCAGTAGAAGTGGCGGGAATTTCAAATATGTTGAGTTACTCCAATTCACAATCAGCGTCCCCAATTGATTCTTGAAGTCTCTCATTGGATTTGGAACAGTTAAGGATTATTCAGGACGGTTAAGGATTCATCATGATTATCAAGGATTCTTCGGGATGGTTAAATCTCAGCAAATACATACAATAAAACAAAAGAAAAACAGGCAAAATCAATTCTTAATATTAAGGGACTAAACTAAATAAACCCAGGTCTTGGAAAACCGCGCAGCTTCCGGATTCTGATGATCCTTAATTTAAAAATTTCTAAAATCAAATTTATTAAACTATTGATTTTCTGAAAATAACTAGCTTGTGACTTGTCATAAAAATGCAATGTCACAAGAATTAAAGTTTAGACTTTAGGACGCGGAATTTTCGAAAAAAATTATTATTTGACTTGGAACGGAGAATTTTTGAAATGGAACAGAAATTTTTCAAAATGGTTTTAATTCTGATTTATAAAAAGGATATATACAAAAAAATCCCTGTTCCAAGTGAAAATTCATCAGATTTTGAAAATTCCTTGTTCCAAATCAGAATTTGTTTGAATTAAAGAATTCTTTTTTTTTTGCAAATACAAATTTTCCAGAATTTGAAACTGCCCTCTTTCAAATCTTAGAAAAAGGGAGTTAATATATTTCTTAATTATAATAGAAAATGTTGTTCCGTAAAGAATTTTAATTTAGACTTTGAGACAGGGAATTTTCGAAAGAATTATTATTTGACTTGGAACGGAGAGGTTTTGACATGAAACATGAATTTTGGAAAATAATTTTAATTCTGATTTACAGAAAGGAAATTTACAAAAACCATCCCTGTTCCACGTCAGAATTCGCCAGATTTTGAAAATTCCTTGTTCCAAATCAGAATTTATTTGAGATAATTTTTTTTGCAAATAAAAATTTGCCAGAACATGAAACTACCCTCTTCCAAATTTTGGAAAAATTGAGTTACTAAATATCTCAATTATGACAGAAAATTGTGTAAATAAATGTAATTGTGTCTTGGAACAGTTAATTTGCGTGTAGAATTATAATTTCGACTTTAGATCAGGGAATTTCGTGAAGAATTATAATTTTGTCTTGGAACAGGTCATTTTTCACATAGAACGGGAAATTTTGGAAAATAATTCCAATTCTGATTTAAAAAAATTGAATTTACAGAAATAATCCCTGTTCTACTTCTTAATTCACCATATTTTGAAAATTCCTTGTTCCAAATCAGAATTAGTTTGAAATAAAAAATTTCTTTGTTGCAAATATAAATTTGCCAGACTTTGAAACTTCTCTCTACCAAATTTTGGAAAAATGGAGTTACTATATTTCTTAATTATAATAAAAAATGTTGTAAATAAATATAATTCTGGCTTGGAACAGGGAGTTTTGGAAATGAATATAATTGTGACTTGGTACAGGGAACTTTCTGAAAAAATTGAAATTCTAAGTTTGGACGTGGAATGAATAAATTAAATATGAAAACAAATTTCCGTAGAAAATTATGATTTCTTTGGATCACGGAATTTTATAAAGAATTATAATTTTTTCTTTGAGACAGGAAATTTCCGTAAAGAATGATAATTTTCACTTTGGTGCAGGAAATTTTTGCAAAGAATTATAATTTAGTTTTTGATTCAGGGAATTTTCGAAAAAAATTATTATTCGACTTGGAATGGAGAATTTCTAACATGGAACGTGAATTTTGGAAAAAAAATTTAATTCTGATTTAGAAGAAGGGGATTTGAAAAAAATGTAATGTAATGTCGGTAAAAGGAATCTGCAATTAAAAATCATCGATCTATCAACTTAAATTTTTCAATTTATGTGTAATTTAGCGGTATTTTCATTGTTTAATTAAATTTTTGATTGAAAAATGAATAATTTTGCGAATTATTTACCTCTGGGATACTTGAAAAGAGGTTGGTTAGTTCCTGGAGTCGAAGGGGCACTTGTTTGGGATCACTTGAAGTATCCAGAATCCATCCAGTGCTTTGAATTCCGGAAGTGTCTTCCTCTTCAAAAGAGAACTCGAGGTTCCTACCCTTCTCTTTCAAGCTAAGATTCTTGAGTTTCTCGAAACTTGAGCTTCTACTGGACAACCTTTTCTGTAATCACACCGATTGATTGACAAATTATAGAATATTCGTCTAAGATTAAAAAAATTAAATTAATATAAATTACCGACATTTACCGACATGCCTTAGTTGTGTTCCGTGCTAAAACGGTTCTTGTCCGTGCTAGAACGGTTCGTGTTTGTGCTTAAGCGGTTCGTGTTTGTGCTTAAACGGTTCGTGTCCGTGCAAGAACGGTTCGTGTCCGTGCTGAATGCCGGTAAATGTCGATAGTAGGAATCTGCTATTAAACACTATTCTGTAAATAAAATATAAAAAATCCAGTCAGGGTGGCCGCTGGACCGGAAAACTGGGAAATGGCAGTGAATTTACTTTTTGACCGATAATTTTACAAAGATTCAGAAGAAAATTCTATCCAATCACTTGAAATATCACAAATTTCATCTCATACGATATAATGCAATTTAAAATAAGTTCATTTGTTAACTTTTCCAATGATGAAATCGTTCAGTTTACAATGGGTTGTTCTGAAATATTTTACTTTAAGAATTTTCCATTTTAGGTCTTCATTTTTAGGCGTACATTTTCAATTTAAGGAATTTGAAAATGCAGTCTTGGAAACTTGAACAATTAAAAATTGAAAGCGTTTGAATTTGAAAATTTTTGATAAAAAACGTTTAAAGATGATGAAGTGTAAATATAAATTAATTCATGATTTTTAAAACTGAAGTGTTGTTCGAGTATTAAAAATTGAACAACCATTTATTTTACAAGACGATTCTGAATCTGTTGGCAGAGGGACATGTTATATTTTTAAGGTTTTTATCGAGTTAGAAACGAAGAAATTTTGGTTTTCAATATTTTATGAATTGAAAGAAATATTTTATTTTTATTTTTAAGATCTGTATCGAGTTGGAAGGGAGGAAATATCGTTTTTTCAATTTTTTATTTAATCGGAAGAGAGATATTTGTGTATTTTTAAGATTTCTATAGAGTTGAAAGGAACGAAATTTTTGTTGATTCTTTTTTTTCTGAATTGAATGAGGGAAGTTTTTTATTTTTAACATTTTTATTGAATTGGAAGGAAAGAAATTTTAGGTTTTAATTTTTTTCCACATTCGAAGAGAGACTTCTTTGTTCTTCAAATTTTTATTGAATTGAAGGCAGGCAAATTTCGTATTTTTAAAATTTTTATTGAGTTTTAAACGACGAAATTATAGTTTTTAATTTTTGTTATATTGGCACAGGAACGTGTTATATTTTCAAGTTTTTTATCGGGTTGGAAGGGAGACAATTTTTTTTCTAATTTATTTTTTAACTGGAAGAGAGACATTAGTTTATTTTCAAGATTTTTAAACAATTGGAAGGGACGAAATGTTTGTCATTTTTTTCTGAATAGGAAGAGGAAGTTTTTTCTTTTTAACATTTTTATTGAATTGGAAGGGACGTAATTTTTGTCATTTTTTTCTGATGTGACAGAGGGACGTTTACATTTTTAGGATTTTCATTGGGCTGGAAGGGAGGAAATTTTGTTTTTAATTTCTTTTTTAATTGGGAGACAGACATTTGCTTATTTTTGAGATTTTTATAAAGTAGGAAGGGTCGAAATTTTTGTCGTTTCTTTTTTTTTCTGATTCGGAAGAAGGAAGTTTTTTCCTTTTATCATTTTTATTGAGTTGAAAATTTTGGTTTTTCATTCTTTCAGAATTGAAAGAGGGAAGTTTTGTTATTTTTAAGATTGTGAACCGGGAAAAAATCGAACATTTTTTCCTCGATCAAAACGGCCACCCTGAGTCTCTAATAACAAACAATTCGAAACATACTTACATCGTTTTTATTATTTATTTCGTTTTTATTTAAAAATCTTCCTGAATCGAAAAAATGGTAATCTTTTATTTCTGCTATACTTGGACACAAAAGTCTTTCCAAATGAGATGCACCTAAGAAAAAGGAGTAAATATATACAGTAAGGTCTCTCTCATCCCAGTCATAGGGTTGTTGCATGTTGAAATATTTAAAAAAATACAACCCCCCTTCCACAGCAACACTCAAAAAGATTTTGAACAGGATTCTCTTTGAATTTCGCGCACAAACATGGACGCCCGTGCATGCGCATGGTTCAGAAAGTAGGCCAGGGGTGGAACTTTGGATGACGAGAAGTTTACAAATTTCCCATCCGTATTTAAAGCTGTTTATTGTTAAATAAATTAAAAAATAACTATTGAAGGGGATGGAAGGTATCATACGATACCGTAACGTTAATTAATGCACCGCATAAGGAATTGTAACCCCCGCTTGTAAATAAAATTCACAATTAGTGTTGATATTTTATTGACAGTTCTGAGGTTAGGTTGTCCCCAATAAATACACACAGAAAACCCATAATTTGCTATAATTTACAGTGTACAATAATTTTGATTATTTCCTAACGTAATCATTAAGCCTGTCATAACATCAACAAAATTAAACATAATTTTCAATTTTAAATGCCATATTTCAGTGGGGGTTTCAAAATCAACTTTTTTTCCTGAAAAATTTGACAAAAACTTGATCTACATTTTTGTTTGTTGTTAACATTTTTTTATATTGTTTGATATTTTAGGTTAAAGCCCATTTGAATTATCTAACACAATTTTCCATTTTAATTCCTATATATTAATGGGGAACTCAAAATGAATTTTTGTTTTCTGAAAAATTCGACAGAAACTTGATCTAAATTTTTGTTTGTTGTTAATACGTTTTTTATTGTTTGATATTTTAGCTCGAAGGTCCCTTCAAATTTTTAAACACCACTTGCAATTTTCATTGCTATATTTTAGTGGGTATTTCAAAATCAATTCTTTTTCTGAAAAGTTTGACAGAAACTTTATCTAAATGTTTGTTTGTTGTCAATAAATTTCTTTCATTGTTTGGTATTTTAGGTTAAGTTTCTCTTTGAATTATCAAACACAATCTTCAATTTTAATTGCTATATTCTAGTAGGGATCTCAAAATCAATTTTTTTTCTGAAAAATTTGACAGAAACTTGATATAATTCTTTTTGGTGTTAACACATTTTTTTATTGTTTGGTATTTTAGGTTAAAGGTCCCTTTGAATCATCAAACACAATTTTACATTTTAATTGCTATATTTAGCCAGTTTTTGTCAAATTTTTCAGAAGAAAAAATTGATTTTGAGATCCCCACTAAGATATAGCAATTAAAATTGACAATTGTGTTTGATAATTTAAAGGGATCTTTAAACTAAAATACCGAACGATAAAAAAATTTATGAACAGCAAACAAAAATTTAGATCGAGTTTCTGTCAAATTTTTCAGAAAAAACAAATTTATTTTGAGATCCCCACTAAAATATAGAAATTAAAATAAAAAATTGTGTTTGATAATTTGAAGGACCCTGTAATCTAAAGTACAAAACAATAAAAAAAATTATTAACAACAAACAAAAATTTGGAGCCAGGTTTCGTCAAATTTTGTAGAAAAAAAACTTGATTTTAAGATCCCCAAAAAAATATAGGAATTAAAATTGAAGATTGTGTTTGATAATTTTAAGGGACCTTTAACCTGAATTACCAAACAATAAAAAAAGTTTATTAACACCAAAAGAAATTTGGAGATAGTTATTGTCAAATTTTTCAGAAAAAAAATTGATTTTGAGATCCCCACTAAAATACATTAATAAAAATTTTAAATTGTGTTCGATAATTTGAAGGGATCTCCAACCTAGAATAACAAACAATAAAAAACTTTATTAACAACAAACAACAATTTAGATCAAGTTTCGGTCAAATTTTTCAGGAAAAAAATTGATTTTGTGATCTCTACTAAAATGTTGCAAATGAAATTGAAAATTGTGTTCGATAATTAAAAGGGACCTTTAACCTAAAATATCAAACAATGGAAAAAAGTTATTTAAAACAAAGAAAATTGCGTTTAATATTGTTGACGTGTTTGATATTTGATTATGTTAGGAAATAGTTAAAATTATTCTTCATTGTAAATTATAGCAGATTATGGTTTTTCTGTGTGTATTAACTGCGAAAAACCTATCCTCTGAACTGTCAATGAAATATCAACACTAACTGTGAATTTTATCTACAAGTGGAGGTTACAATTTTTAATGCGGTGCATTAGTTAACGTTATGGTATCGTATGATACCTTCATTCACCTTTCATAGATATTTTTTAAAATTATTTAGCAACAAACAACTTTAAATATGGATGGGAAATTTGTAAACAACTCGTCACCCAAAGTTCCGCCCCTGGCCTACTCTCTGTGCCATGCGCATGCGCGGGCGTCCATGTTTGCGCGCGAAATTCGAAGAGAACCCTGTTTCATATCTTTTTGAGTGCTACTGTGGAAGGGGGGTTGTCTTTTTAAAAAATATTTTCACATGCACCAACCCTATGACTGGGATGAGAGAGACCTTACTGTATATTAATTTTCACTTTTATTTCTTTGTCTTTCAAAAAATAAAAAACATTTACCTATTTGCTTTCGGTCGATAAGGTCACTCAATTTTCTTTGTCTGGATTTCGAAGAATGAATGAAAGCGGATTGAAAGGGGGGGGAGATAATTTTGTATTCTTCTGATTTGACTAATCTTTCCGGAGTGTAGGAAATTCCTCTTTTTTCAGTCAAATTTTCACTATTTTCCGATTCGAAATTCTGGATGAAATTCTCTTGATTTTCAATTAGATTCATATCGTTTGCAATAAAGTTTTTATTTTCACTTTTTTCGATATTTGAATTTTGGAAAAAACTTTTTTTATTATCAGTTTGAGAATCAAGACTTTCATTCAAGGATTTCATTTCCAATTCATCTGATTTTGAGATTTCTGAACTGAAATTTGATTCCTGTACTAAATTGAAATCCTCTGGCTTCTCTGAAATTGAGGGAGAGGAATTTCGGAATTTAAATTTTGTTGGACAGGGGGTCGATATTAACATTTCTGTATCATTTATCCACCATCCAAATTCATTTTTGGTTTCTTTTATTTCACTTGTGGGCTTTTCTGAAAGGCAGAACATCTTTGGATGGTAATCTAAAATGAAAAATAAAATTTTAATTGTTTAAATTAATTAATTCAATTTATAGTTGAATTTTATTAATTTAATTCTTATTAATAGATTATTAATAGTTTTATAAATAAATATTTTTATAACTTTCTTCCGTAAAACCCTATTAAATTTTTTTCCCGAAATTATTCTCGAATTTTTCCAAAAGTTTTCTGAAGGTTTTAGAAAATTTTCGATGATTGTACAAAATTGCGAAATTTTCACAAAATTTGTTTAGAAACTCCCATGAAACATTTCTCCGCGAATCTTTTTGCGATGTTTCCAAAAGTTTTCGCAAATATTCAGAAATTTTCCGATGACTTGCCGAGGATTTTCCTTAAACATTTCTGAAAAACTCTATGAAATTATTTTCTGTGATGGATAAGTTATTTTTAAAAGTAACTCGTTAGTTAAAGTCAGTCAGTTAAAAAATTTAATTTTCAAAAAAAAAAAAAAAAAAAATTTGCGAGAAAATGATGAAACATCTAAAAAATGAATTTTTAACAAATGAGTTCAACTTTCAACCACGTCATCAAATTTACAACTAAAAAGGTGAATTTTCAACTAGAAATGGAATAGTTGAATTTTCTGTCAAAAATTTAGTTTTCACCCAAATGATAAACCACCAACTAAAAAAATGAATTTTTAACAAAGAAGTTTAACCTTCAACCACGTCGTTAAATTTCCTACTAAAATGTTGAATCTTTGACCAAAAAAATGACTCTAACAGAATAGTTCAACCTTCAACCAAGGAGTTAAATTTTTAGCTAAAAATAGAGTAGTTAAGTTTTCAGTTAAAAAAATTAATGTTTCACCAATAGAATCTTTTTTAAACAAAATAACTATAGTTTATCAACGAAAATGATGAATCTTCAACCAAAAAAATGAAGTTTTAACAAAGTAGTTCAACTTTTAACAAAAAAAAGGAATTATCAATAAAATACATGAATTTGCAATTAAAAAAGATTTTTAAACAAAAATAGAATAGTAGTAATAGAAAAAAAATCAATAAGATTTTTGAAATTTCAAGCTAAAAAGGCGAAGTTTCTACAAAATAGTTGAATTTTTAACCCGCAAATATGATTTTTCAACAAAAAGTTTATTTTCAACCGAATAATTAAATTTTTTACCAAAATAGTTGCATTTTGAACCTAAATAGCCGAATTTTCAACAAATATTAAATTTTAAACCGAACAGAATCATTTTCATTCAAAAATGTTAAATTTTGAGCAAAATAAATAGGTCTTCAAACAAATAATAAAATTTTTAACCAAAAAACATGAATTCTTGACCATAAAAGATGAATTCTTAACCGATAATAGTCGGATTTTCAACCAAAGAAATGAATTTTCAACTAAAATTATACTTCTATAAAAAAAGGAAATTCTGAACAGTAGTACAAATTTTAACCAAGTAGTTGAATTTTCAACAAAATATTTGAATCCTTAACTAAAACAGATTAATTTTCAGCAAAATACATGAATTTTCAACCAAATATTTAAATTTTCCACTAAAAAAGTTAAATTGTTAACCAAAAATGAAATAGATAAATTTTCAATTCAAAACATTAATTTTGAACAAAAAAAATTACGTTTTTTCAACAAAATAGTTGAATTTTCAATTAAAATAATTAATTTTCAACAAAAAGTGATGAATTCTCCATGAACAATATAACAGTTGATATTACAGCCCAAAAAGTTTTTAAATTTAAATAAAGAACAGTTTTTAATCAAAAAAACGAAATTTCAACAAAAGAGTTGAATTTTCAGTCTCGGCAAAAAAAATCAAACAGATTTTCGAAATTTTAAACCAAAAAGGTGATTTTTCTACAAAATAGTTGAATTTTTAGCCTGCGAATATGAATTTTCTACAAAAAGTTCATTGTCAACCAAACAATAAAATTTTCTACCAAAGTGATTAAATTTTCAACCCAAAAAGTAGAATTTTCAACAAAATAGTTTAATTTAAAACCGAATGGAATGATTTTCTATCAGAATTCTTGAATTTTGAACAAAATAATTGAATTTTCAAACAAATAACAAAATTTCCAACCAAGAAAGATGAATTCTCAATCAATAATATCTAAATTTTCAACGAAAGAGATGAATTTTTAACTAAAATGATGAATCTATAAACAAAAAAATGAATTTTTGAACAGTAGTACAACTTTTATCTAAGTAGTTGCATTTTCAACAAAATAGTTGAATCCTCAACTAAAACAAATTAATTTTCAACAGAATACATGAATTTTCAACCAAAAATGGAATAGTTATATTTTCACTTTAAAAAATTAATTTTGAACCAAAAATATAACGTATTTTTGACAAAATAGTTAAATTTTTAATCAAAAAGATGAATTTCTTACTAAATTGATGAATCTGCAACCAAAAAAATGAATTTTTAACAAAGTAGTTGTATTTTCAGAAAAATATTTGATTGTCGACAAAACAGATTCATTTTCAACCAAACAGTTGCATTTTCAAACCCAAGAGACGAATTTTCTGTAAAACAGTTAAATTTTCAATAAAAAAGTTAATTTTCAACAAAACAGTTGAATTTTCAGCAGAAAAGATTAATTTTCTACCAAAGAAGACGAAATTTTAGTTGAAAAAGATCAATTTTCAACCAAAAATAGAATAGTTGAAAAAAATTTTTGAACCAAAAAAATGAATCTTCGAGAAAATCGTAAGATTTTCAATCCAATTTTTTACCAAAAGAAGACGAATTTTCAACAAAATACATGAACTACCAACTAAAGAAGATGAATTTTCAACCAAAAATGGTATAGCCAAATTTTCAATTAAAAAATTAATTTTTAATGAAAAATGATGAATTCTGAATGAAAAATGTAATAACTGATATGGTAATCAAAACAATTTTTAGTTTTAAATAAAAAACAATTGAATTCAAGCAAAAGCGAATTTTCAACAAAAGAATTCAATTTTCAGTCTCGAGAAAAAAAATCCATCAGATTTTTGAAATTTTTAACCAAAAAGGTGATTTTTCTACAAAATAGTTGAATTTTCAACCCGAAAATATGAATTTTCTACAAAAAGCTCATTTTCAACCAAATAATTAAATTTTTTACCAAAGCAGTTAAATTTTTTACTCAAAAAGATAAATTTCCAACAAAATAGTTGAATTTTCAACTAGAATAGTAAAATTTTCAGTTGAATAAATTAATATGCAACGAAAAAAATGAATGCTCAACTCTGAAATTAACTTCTCTTTCTTTCTAAAAATGTTTCTATAGATTTTGGAAAATTTTGAATTTCAGGGTGGGTGAAAAATTTCAATTTTCCTATATTGAGCTATAAATCTCTATTGCTATCTGCCGCCAAAATTTGAATAGTGAAAATGAAAAAATAGTTGCAAAAGCAATAAAATTTATTGTCTAAAAAAAATACTTGTGAATTACATTTCAAAAGTACCTAAGAAAGGAACGAGTTTTATAGTTACTGTTTCCACTGTCGTTACCAAAAAAAGTAACTAGTTAAAAAAAACTAGTTACTTACCATCACTGATTATTTTCTAGGAATCCCTCTCGAATTTCTGCGAAAATACTTTTTTTTAATCCCAGGCATTTCTGGATTCTTTTGGTGGTTTTCCAAAAATTTTCCGGAAAACTCTATTAAGTATTTTTCCGCGAATATTTTGGTGATTTATTCAGAACTTTCCGTAAAATTTCAGGAATTTTCCGGCAATTTTCCAAGAGTTTCCCGGAAAACAAAATTGAATAATTTTCCCGGGATCTTTTCCGAAAATGAGTTTCTCGAAATTGCAGGAGTTTTTAGAATTTCACGACGATTTTCCAAAGATTTTCATGAAGGTTTTCCGGAAACACACAATAAACTTTTTTTCCGAAATATTCCTCGAACTTCTCAAACAATTTTCCTGAAATTTCAGGAGTTTTCCGATAATTCTCCCAGAGTTTTCCGGATGTTATTTTTCCCGAAGATTTCTCGAATTTCTTTCCAAGTTTTTTTTATAATTTCAGGATTTTTCTGTTTCCTAGGAAAATCACTATTTATATTTTTTATTTTCTCACCTACTAAAGAGCACAGTAGGTTAAACACGTTGACACAATACAATAGGCTTCCACTCGAAGCCTATTTTCCCTTTTAATTATATTTTTTTCCCTCTCTGGGAAGTTTTATTTTTCGAATTAACTAGATCACAAGGATTTTTTTGCCAAAATTATTTCTGGGTTTTAATAATAAATATATTATTTGACATTCTCCAAAATGAAAAAAATTCTGGTGACGTTTAAAATTTAAATTCTAGATCTAGTGAACCACTAACACTAACCACAGATAATAAACTGAAGTCGGTCTTCGATTCTTCACCGAGACCTAATTGGCCATCGTCGTCATAGGGATGCTAATTTAATAAAAAAAGCTTTTCTTTGAATAATCATGACATCTAGAATTGAAAAAATCAATTGATAGGATATAATTTAATTCATTTTATTGAATTAATTTGTAATTAAATTAATTATTTAATTTATAAATTGACAACTTTTTTTATTGCTTATCAAATAAAAAATATATATATTTTCCGTCTAGTCAAAGTTGAACTATTCCAAAAAAACATACAAAATTGCATCATTTTCTATTTAACACATTAAACATTGAAGCCTTCAATTGCAAATATTCAAAATTTAATAATTTTCCATTGTAAATCTTCAAAATTGAACTACATATTCAAACAAAAAAAGCGTTCGAAATGACATCATTTTAAACTGTTAACATTCCCAATTAATAAATCTCCAATTGAAAATCTTGAAAATTCATGAAATTTGAATTGCAAGTCTATAAAATTGAATAAATTTCGAACTCAAATCTTCAAAATTGAATAATTTTTCATTTTAAATCTTCAAAATTGAACTATTCTGAAAGAAGCATTCAAAATTGGATTATTTTCTATTTTACACATTAAATATTGAACTCTTCAATAGCAAATATTCAAAATTTTAAAAATGGTCCATTGAAAGTCTTAAAAAATTAAACTATTTGATCCAAAAAACCGATCAAAATGACATCATTTAAACTGTAAACATTCCCAATTAATGAATCTTCAATTGAAGATCTTAAAAAATGATGAAATTTAAATTGCAAGTCTATAAAATTGAATAAATTTCAATTTTAAATCTTCAAAATTGCAGAACTTTCAATTTTACTTCTTCGAAAGTGAACCATTCCAAAAATTCATTCAAAATTGTATCATTTCTGTTTCACAATTGAATATTGAAGTCTTCTATTGCAAATATTCAAAATTGAAAAATTTTCCATTGTAAATCTTCAAAATTGAACTATTCCAAAAAAAGCATTCAAAATTGCATCGTTTTCTGTTTCACAATTAAATATTGAAGTCTTCAATTGCAAATATTCAAAATTTAAAAAATTTTCCATTGGAAGTCCTAAAAATTTGAACCGTTTATTAGAAAAAAACAACGTTAAAAATTACATGATTTTAAACTGTAAACATTCCAAATAAATGCATCTTCAATTGTAAATCTTAAAAATTGAATAATTTTCAATTTTAAATCTTCAAAATTCAACTATTCCAAAAAAACATTTAAACTTGCATCATTTTTATTTTACAGATCAAATATTGAATTCTACAATTGCAAATATTCAAAATGAAAAAAAATTCCATTGTAAGCTTTAAAATTAAACTATATATTCCAAAAAGCGTTTAAAATGACATGACTTTAAACTGTAAACATACCAAATTAATGAATCTTCAACTGAAAATCTCAAAAAGTGAATTATTTTTTATTTTAAATTTTCAAAATTGAACTATTCCAAAAAAAGCATTCAAAATTGCATTATTTTCCATTTTACAATTAAATGTTGAAGTCTTCAATTGCAAATGTTCAAAATTTAAAAAATTTTCAATTAACAGTCTTAAAAAATTGAACCATTTATTCCAAAAAAACGTTCAAAATGACATCATTTTAAACTGTAAACATTCCCAATTATTGAATCTTCAACTGAAAATCTTAAAAATTCATGAAATTTAAATTGTAAGTCTATAAAATTGAATAAATTTCGATTTTCAATCTTCAAAATTGATCAGTTTTTTATTTTAAATCTTCAGAATTGAACTATTCCAACAAAAGCATTCAAAATTGCATTATTTTCTATTTTACAAATTAAATATTAAACTGTTCAATTGCAAATATTCCAAACTTAATAATTTTCCATTGTAAATCTTCAAAATTGAACAACAAATTAAAAAAAAACCTTCGAAATGACATTATTTTCAACTGAAAACATTCCAAATTAATGAATCTTCAAATTCAAATCTTAAAAATTGCTAAAGCTAAAATTGCAAATCTATAAAATTGAATAAATTTCGACTTTAAATCTTCAAAATTGAACTATTCCAAAAAAAGCATTCAAAATTGCATCGTTTTCTATTTCACAATTAAATATTGAAGTCTTCAATTGCAAATATTCAAAATTTTAAAAATTTTCCATTGGAAGTCCTAAAAAATTGAACCATTTATTAGAAAAAAACAACGTTCAAAATGACATGATTTTATACTGTAAACATTCCAAATAAATGCATCTTCAATTGTAAATCTTAAAAATTGAATAATTTTCAATTTTAGATCTTCAAAATTCAACTATTCCAAAAAAGCATTCAAAATTGCATTATTTTCTATTTTACACATTGAATATTGAACCCCCCAATTGCAAATATTCAAAACCTAATAATTTTCATCGTAATTCTTCAAAATTGAACTACATATTCCAAAAAAATGTTCGAAATGACATCATTTTAAACTGTAAACATTCGAAATTGATGAATCTTCAATTGAAAATCTTAAAAATTCATGAAACTTAAATTGCAAGTCTATAAAATTGAATAAATTTTAATTTTAAATCTTCAAAATTGATCAATTTTTTATTTTAAATCTTCAGAATTGAACTATTCCAAAAAAAGCATTCAAAATTGCATTATTTTCTATTCTACACGTTGAATATTGAAGTCTTCAATTGCAAATATTCAAAATTAAAAAAATTGTCCATTGAAAGACTCAAAAAATTGAACCATTTATTCCAAAAAATCGATCAAAATGACGTCAATTTAAACTGCAAACATTTCAAAGTAATAAATTTTCAAATGCAAATCTTGAAAATTGATGAAATTTGAATTGCAAATTTATAAAATTGAATGAATTTCGATCTTAAATCTTCAAAATTGAACTATTCCAAAAAAGCATTCAAAATTGCATTATTTTCTATTTTACAATTATATATTGAAGCCTTCAATTGCAAATATTCAAAATTTAAAAAATTGTCCATTAGAAGTCTTAAAAAATTGAACCATTTATTCCAAAAAATCGATCAAAAGGACATCATTTTAAACTGTAAACATTACAAAGTAATAAATCTTCAAATGAAAATCTTCAAGGTTGATGATATTTAAATTGCAAATTTATAAAATTGAATAAATTTCGATTTTGAATCTTGAAAATTAAATATTTTTTTTTTAAATCTTCAAAATTGAACTATTCTAGAAAAAGCATTCAATATTGTATTATTTTCTATTTTACACATAAAATATTGAACTATTCAATTGCAAATTTATAAAATTGAATAAATTTCGATTTTAAATTTTCAAAATTGAATATTTTTTTATTTTAAATCTTCAAAATTGAACTATTCTAAAAAAAGCATTCAATATTGTATAATTTTCTATTTTACACATTAAATATTGAAATATTCAATTGCAAATATTCAAAATTAAAAAAATTTTCCATTGCATGTCCTACAAAATTGAACCATTTATACCAAAAAATCGATCAAAAGGACATCATTTGAAACGGTAAACATTCGAAATTGATGAATCTTCAATTGAAAATCTTGAAAATTGATGAAATTTAAATTGCAAATCTATAAAAATAAATAAATTTCGATTTCAAATCTTCAAAATTGAATATTTTTAAATTTTAAATCATCAAAATTGAACTATTCTAAAATAAGCATTCAATATTGGATTATTTTCTATTTTACACATTAAATGTTGAATTTATTCAATTGCAAATATTCAAAATTAAAAAAATTTTCCATTGCATGTCCTAAAAAATTGAACCATTTATTCCAAAGAAACGTTCAAAATGACATCATTTTAAACTGTAAACATTTCCAGTTAATGAATCTTCACTTGAAAATCGTTAAAACTGATGAAATTTAAATTGCAAGTCTATAAAATTGAATAAATTTCGATTTTAAATATTCAAAATTGAATATTTTTTTAAATTTTAACTTTTTAAAATTGAACTATTCCAAAAAAGCATTTAAAATTGCATCATTTTATATTTTACAAATTAAATATTGAAGTCTGCCAATGAAAATATTCAAAATTTAAAAAAATTCCATTGTAAGCTTTCAAATTGAACTATATATTCCAAAAAGTATTCAAAATGACATCATTTTAAACTGTAAACTTTCCCAATTATTGAATCTTCAATTGAAAATTTCAAAAATTCATGAAATTTGAATTGCAAGTCTATAAAATGGAATAAATTTCAATTTTAAATTTTCAAACTTGAATCATTTTCAATTTCAAATATTCAAAATTGAAAATTTTTTCATGGTAAATCTTAAAAATTTAACTACATATGCCAATAAAATCTAAAAAATCACACTATTTCAACCTATGTAAATATTCCAAATTAATAAATCTTTGATTGTAAATCATAAGAATTGATGAATTTTAAATTGCTCATCTATATAATTGAATAAATTTCGATTATACATCTTCAAAATTGAATAATTTTGAATTTTAAATCTTCTACATTGAACTATTCCAAGAACAAAATATTCAAAATTGCCTCATTTTCTATTTTTCACATTATATATTGGACTCTTTAATTGCAAATATCCAAAATTAAAGAATTTTTCATTGTAAGTCTTAAAAATTAGACTACATATGTCAAAAAAACATTAGAAATTACATTATTTCAACCTGTTAACATTCTAAATTATTAAACCTTCAATTTTAATTCTTCAAAACTCAACTAATTCAAAAAATGAATTCAAAATTACAACATTTAAAATTTTTAATATTTCATGAAATAAATAAAACTTAAAAATTTTCCACAGTAAATCTTAAAAACTGAACTCCATAGACCAAAAAAGTTTAAAATTACATTATTTTAAAGTATAAACATTTCAAATTAATGAATCTTTAATTGAAAGTCTTGAAAAGTGGATAATTTGTATTTCTATATTTTCAAAATTCAAGAATGTCAAATTGTAACTGTTGAAAATTGTAGCAATTTGAATTGCCAATCTTTGAAATTAAAGATTCTTTAATTTAGAAAAGTTCAAGATTTTTTAATTTGGAAAAGTTACAATTAAAAATTATGCAAGTTTTTAGTTTTACAATTGAAAATTTTGAAATTTTGATGATTTACATTTGAAATTTCTTCAATTTGGAAGATTTAGAAATGAAAACTCTTGACTTTTGATCTTCAAAATCATAAAAATTTAAGAATTTTTATTTGTACATCTTTAAACTATAAAAATTCAAAATTAAATAAGTTGCCAATTAAAATTGAAATTAAAATTGTAAGAGAGACGATGTAGCAATTTTAATATTTATTTTAATTTACGTATTTCAATAATTATATTTTATAGCTCTCTAAATTTAAGCATACATTTTAATTTGATAAATAGACAATTAAAATAAAAAACATGTTAAGAGCGTGCTATTTTCGCTAGTATAATATAAACGAAAATACATTTCACGTATTTTTAGTTGCAGTTTTGAAATTTCAGATAAATGTTATTCAAATTCTATCAAAATTTTATAAGAATTCCATAATCTTGCAATTTCAATAAAACTGTATTTAAATTCGATTTCAATTTCAAAAAAGGGCATTCTGTCCAAATTGTACTTACATTCTAGAGGAATTCGATGTCAATTTAGTATAAAGTCCATAAAAATCGAGAAAAAGGAAATTTTTGAATTCCTGATTAAATGCGAAAATTCCATAGAAAGTTGTATAAAAAAATACAGAGAAAATTTATATGAGAAACAAATTTTATAGATTTTCCATAAATATTCCAGTTAAATGTTTCAAAATTTGATACGAATTTATGTTTCAACGCAAAATAAATACTGCACAGAAGAATTCAATAGAAATTTCATAGAATTTCTAAAAAATTGTTATGTAAGATAAAAGTTAAAAAAATTCCGCAAAGGGGACATTGACAATTCTAATCAAATCTGAAGGATGAAATACTCAATCATTCATGTCTGATTAGATTCACTCATTAATGAGTACACGATAAAAATTTAAAAAATTTAAAATTTATGAAAACAAAATAAATTTAAGTGGAAAAATGAGACCTCTGAAAGCAAATTTATTTTCCTCATTAAATTCATATCAGGCACTGATATTTATGAAAAATATCAAAGTCAACCATAACTCTTTAGATCGATTAATGAGTAATGTTTTGATTATATTTGAATAAATAAATTCATAATTATTAATGTAGTTTTTGAATTCTTGAAACGGCTTACTTTTGAGGTTTTGAGGAAACTGTACTGTCCAAAAAAAGTTCAAAATTACATCATTTTAAACTGTAAACATTACAAATTTATGAATCTTCATATGTACATCTTAAAAGTTGAATAAATTTCAATTGTAAATCTTGAAAATTGAATAATTTTCATTTTTAAATCTTCAAAATAGAACTATTCCAAAAAGATCACTCAAAATTGCATCATTTTCTATTTGACACATTAAATATTGAAGTCTTTAATTGCAAATATTGAATATTAAAGTATTTTCCATTGTAAATCTTCAAAATTGAGCTGCATATTGAAAAAAAACCTTCAAAATGACATCATCTTAAACTGCAAACATTCCAAATTAACAAATCTTTAATTGTAAGTCTTAAAAATTAAATAAATTTCAATTTTACATCATCAAAATAAAATAATTTTCAATTTTAAATCTTTAAAATTGAACTATTGCAAAAAACATTTAAAATTACATAATTTTAAAATGTAAAAATTTCAAATTAATGAATCTTCAATTGTAAATCTTAAAAATTGAGAAATTTTCCATTGTAAATTTTAAAAATTGAACTATATATGTTAAAAAAAACGTTAAAAATTACATTATTTTAACCCATAAACATTCTAAATTGATGAACCTTCAATTGTAAATAACACAAATTAATGAATTTTAAACTGCAAATCTATAAAATTGAATAAATTTTAATTTTATATCCTCAAAATTGAATAATTTTCATTCTTAAATCTTCAAAATTGAAGTATTCCAAAAAAATCATCCAAAATTGCATCATTTTCTACTTTACATATTAAATATTGAAGAGTCTTCAATTGCAAATATTCAAAATTGAAGAATTTTTCATTGTAATTCTTCAAAATTGAACTACATATTCCAAGAAACCATTCAAAATGACATCATTTTTAACTGAAAACATTCCAAATTGACGAATCTTCAATTGTAAATCTTAGAAGTTGAATAAATTTCAATTGTGAATCTTGAAAATTGAATAATTTTCATTTTTAAATCTTCAAATTGAACTATTCCAAAAAAATCATCAAAAATCGCATCATTTTTCATTATACATATTAAGTATTGAAGAGTCTGCAATCGCAAATGTTCAGAATTCAAGAATTTCCCATTGTAATTCTTCAAAATTCAACTACATATTTTAAAAAACAATTCCAAATGATTTCATTTTAAACTGTAAACATTCCACGTTAACGAATATTTAATTGTAATTCTTGGAAATTGAACGAATTTCAATTTTACATCTTCGGAAATTGAGTAATTTTCAACTTTAAATGTTCAAAATTGAACTAATCCAAAAAAACATTTAAAATTACATAATTTTAAACTGTAAAATATAACAAAATTTTTAAAATAAATTTTCCATATATATTCCAGTGAAATTTTCTCAAAATTTGATACGATTTTATGTGTGAACTCAAAATAAATAGTGCACAGAAGAATTCAATGGAAATTTCATAAAATTTCTAAAAAATTGTTATTTAAGCTAAGAATTTTGAAAAATTCTAATCAACTCTAAACGATAAAATATTCAATTATTTATGTCTGATTAGATTAACTCAATTATAAGTACCCGAAAAACTTTATTAAAATTTAAAATTTATAAAAACAAGATAAATTTAAGTGAAAAAAATGGGACCTCTGAAAGCAAATTTATTTTCCTCATTAAATTTATACCTGACACTGATGTTTATGAAAAATAGCAAAGTCACCCATAACTCTTTAGATCGATTGATGAGTAAAATTTTGATGATATTTAAATAATTAAATTCATAATTATTTATATAAATTTTTAATTCTTGGCATGGCTTACTTTTGAGGTTTTGAGGAAATTGAACTCTCCAAAAATCGCTGATATCACTATTCTACTTGACGAGTTACAACTTGGCGATATCCAATTTCAAAGGGGATTTACTCGTTGGAGCAAACATTGGAAATCGTAGGAAAGATCACACATGCCGAAAAGTGCGAATGATTTACGATCGATGATAATACCGAGTTTGTGGCACAGTCGACTGGCGAATGACGCACCCGCGCGTTTCAGAGATAAACCACAAGCCCATGAACTGTCCCGAGTGGATATCGGTTTATTTGTTCAAATCGTTGTAGAAAACATTCAATTTTCAATAAAAATAACTATGTTTTCCTTCGAATTTTAGAATTTGGAGCAAAAAGGAATTGCAGAGAAAATAAAATGGATCAGATTTACGAGAAGTGTTCTGAGCCACTTTAAAAAGAGGCATTCTGATCCACTTTTCAAAGATATGTTCTAAGCCACATTTACACGAGATGTTCTGAGCTTGAATAACAAAAAGGCTTTCCAAACTATTCTTAAAGAGGCTTTATGAGCTAGGTTGGGGAAAGAGCGTCTTGAGCCACCTTTACAAGAGGTATTCTTAGCCA